>UESW01004015.1:0-419562 GCA_900491605.1 Calamus simplicifolius
CCGAATAAATATCATCAACATATTTGTACTACTAATAAATCCTTGTCTTTTCTTTTCAAAAAATAGTGTTGTATAACATTCCTCTTGTAAAATCATTTTCAATCAGATTTACTTCTTTTCATACCAAGCTCTAGGTGCTTGTTTAAACCATATAGTGCTTTGTGCAATTTAAAAACATGATTTAGAAATTCATGATCTTCAAAACCAGGTGGTTGTTCAACAAAAACTTCTTCATTTATAAATCCATTTAAAAATACACTTTAACATCCATTAAAATAAATTGATATGCATATGACATGCAAATACGAGTAAAACCTAATTTCTTGCTAATTTAGCTACATAGTACAAGGTTTCATCAAAATTTAATTCCTTCTTGATTATATCTTTTGCGACTAATCTAGCTTTGTTTCTAATTACATGCCATTTTCATCTAATTTATTTCTAAATACCCATTTTGATCCTATAACAGAATGATCTTTAGGTCTATCTACAAGGGTCCAGACATTATTTCTAGTAAATTGATTTAATTCCTCTTGCATAGCTAACATCCAATTATTATCTTTTTAGCCTCTTCAATAGTTTTAGGTTCAATTTGAGATACAAATGCAAGATGATATTGATTTTCTCATTGATGATCTAGTTCTACTCGAGATGGATCACCTATAATTAATTCTTTTGGATGACCATAAGGCTATATCTCCATCTCTAGGAAGATATCATTATGATTTGCATCAACACATCAACACTAGGAGAATCATCATCTTTAACTTCTTGTTCATGATCTGAAGATATTTATATTTAATTTTTCAATGTCCCTTTCTAATATGTTTGTATCTTCCTCATCATCAATCTTTTCTGAACTCGATGCTAAAGATTCATCAAAATTACATGAATAGATTCTTCTACATTAAGTTTCTCTTGTTAAACACTCTATAGCTTTACTAGATATTGAATATCCTAAGAAAATGCCTTCATCTGATTTTTGCATCAAATTTTTCTAGATTATCTTTACCATTATTATGAATAACATTTACAACCAAATGTATAAAATAACTTATGTTTGGTTTTCTATTGTTCCATAGTTCATAAGGAGTTTTCTTAAGGATTGGCCTATTAAAGCTCTATTAAGAATGTACATCCGTGTTTATAGCTTCCGCCTAAAGTACTTTTGGTAGGTTGCTTTCACATAGCAGGTACGGGCCATGTCTTCTAAAGTTTTTTTTTCTTTCTACTACTCCATTTTGTTGTGGTGTTCTAGGTACTGAAAAATTATGATGCCTGTTTTCAATGTAAAAGTTTTTAAATAAATAATTTTCAAATTCAGTGCCATGATCACTTATAAGAGACACTATGGTGTTGTTTTTCTCATTTGTGACCTTCTTGAAGAATTTCAAAAATAATGGAAAGGTCTCATCTTTATGAGCTAAAAACAATACCCAAGTGTATCTAGAATAATCATCTACAATCACAAGACCATATTTCTTTCCACCTAGACTAGTGGTTCTAGTAGGTCCAAAAAGATCCATGTGAAGTAGTTCAAGTGGCCTAGAAGTGGAAACAATATTTTTAGTTTTGAAAGAGTTTTTAGTTGTTTCCAAATTGACATGCATCACAATTTTGTTATTTTCAAAATCTAGTCGTGGAAGACCTTTTACTAAATCCATTCTAATTAATTTTGAAATTATGTGTGTGCTTGCATGACCTAATCTACGATGCCATAACCAATCAATCTCATTCATATTAGCATTATAAGCAACTAAGCAATGATTACTAGTAGACAAATTATCTAAATCAATCAAGTATACATTGCCATTTCTATTTCCAGTAAAAACAATGCTATTATCAATGGGATTAGAAACAGTGCAGATAGAAGCTTCAAATGATACTTTAAAACCTTATCACATAATTGACTAATACTAATTAGATTATGTTTTAAACCATTGACATATAAAACATTTTCAATATATGTGGAGGGAGTTTTTTGAATTTTACCAAACCCCATGATTTGGCCTTTGCCATTGTCACCAACGTAACAACTCCTCCTCTTTTGCTTTCAAGGGTGATGAATTGATCCTTGTCACCCGTCATGTATCTTGAGCAGCCACTATCGAGATACCACTTTCGCTTTGCTCTTTTGGCCGCAAGACACTCCTGCAAAAATGATCAAGTCTTATATTTAGGTATCCAAGCCTTTTTGGATCCTTCATGGTTAGTAGCAAAAGATTGTTCCTTTGGGAATCCATATTTTCTTTTCTTTACTACTTAAATTCTTGTTACTATTTCTTGCTTTACATTCATAGGATTTATGGCCTTTCTTGTTACAATAATGACATTAACATCATCTTTATTTGGTTCTTTTCTGAAAAAGTTTTTAACAAACTTTTGTTTTATGTTAGGCCTATATCCTAATCCAGCCTTATCAAATATAGCTCTTTGATTACTCAATAATAAATTAAGTTTTTCAGAACTATTAGTGAATTTATCAATAATATTTTTATTTATCAACTTCCTTCTTTAATTTATCATTTGCATTGGAGATTGATTCTCTTTCTTTTATCAAATTATCATTTTCAGATTTCAGCATCTCAATCTCATGAGTAAGATTATCTTTTTCTTTAATGAGAATTGAATTATCATTTTTAAAAATTTGTATTTCTTTTTCAAGGCTTTAAAATCATCAACTAGTTCATTAAAGCTTCAAACAATTCATCAAATGCGAAATCATCACAAGGGTTTCAGAACTTACCGTTGTCATCGTTTGCCATAAAGCAAATGTTTGCAACTTCTTTTTGTTCTTCCTCTGAAGAGGATTCATCGCTGTTGCTCCAAGTTGCAACATACGCCTTCTTTTTTTCTTGTAGGCTTTCTTCAGTTGAGGACAGTCATATCTAAAATGCCCTGGTTTCTTACACTCATAACAAATTAAGGGCTCCTTTTCTTTTTCTTTGTCCTTCTCTTTCTCCTTTTCTCCTTCCATTTTTGTTCCAAATTTCTTCTTGTGGAAGGGTCTCCTTCTTTGCATGAATTTCTTAAATTTTCTTGCAAGAGAGCTGTCTCGTCATCTTCCTCTTCTTCATCACTGATGCTTATATCCTTTTCTGCAGCTTTGAGAGCGATTGTCTTCTTTTTCTTGACTTCCTCCTCTTGATGTTGTTTCATTGTTAGCTCATGAGTCATCAAGGATCCAAGTAGCTCTTCCAAAGGTAACATATTTAAGTCCTTTGCTTCTTGGATGGCAGTCACCTTCACTTCCCACGATCTTGGAAGTGACCTAAGAATTTTACGCATAAGTTTAGAATTAGTATAGGTCTTACCTAGACTTTTTAAACCATTTACAATATTAGTGAATCTTGTGTACATGCATGTGATAGTTTCAGTTTGTTCCATATTAAACAATTCATATTTATGCACTAAAATATTAATCTTTGATTCTTTAACTTAATTTGTACCCTCATGGGTAACCTCTAATCTATCCCAAATTTCTTTCGCGGAAATACATGTAGAAATTCGATTGAATTCATTTGCATCTAGTGAACAATATAAAATATTCATAGACTTGGCATTAAGTTGTGCCAACTTTTTATCATGTTCATCCCATTCCATTTTCAGCTTAGGAATCACCATGTTATCTACTCTAATTGTGGGTGTGTGTGGACCATTAACTATGATACCCCATAAGTCATAGTCAAGTGCTTGAATAAAATTTTCATCCTAGCTTTCCAATAACCATAATTAGTTCCATTAAACAAAGGAGGTCGATTAGTGGATTGATATTCTAAGTAAGATGAACTAGCTTGAGCTGTCATTTGGATCTTTAGCTCTTGATCGTTAGACCAAAATCAAATGAGCACTTGCTCTGATACCAATTGTTGGCCCAGATGGCAACCCAAGAGGGGGGGTGAATTGGGTTCTTAAAAATTTAACCTTTTAAAACTATTGGCTTTGAAATAATTAAGTGCAGAATAAATTTCAATCATAAATGAAGAGATAGTGAGAGACAATTAAAGTACGGCAAATACAAAAATTTTATAGTGGTTCGGTGTATCCAACACCTACATCCATTCCCAAGTTCCACTTGGGTCCACACTATAATCACTAGATTATAGCCGAGTTGTTTTACAAGATCACAACTCAAAACTTGTTGTTTCCCAGGGATCACAACGAACCCATCTGATTTTCCGGGCTCACCAGCACAAAACCCAAACACAAGCTAATCTAGCTTATCCCGAGGTATACTACCTCTACTAATTCAATCCCCCTTATTGAACTAGCAAAAACAAGAAAGAATAATGTTTACAATAACACACAGCTCCTTAAATGAGCAAAATATTCAAAGTAAATAAACAAGTTTAGAAAAGCCTGATTTGAAGATGATTGGATTTGAGCTTTTCTTCTTTTCTTCTTTTCCTCTTCTCTTTTGAGATGTTGAATCAAGCCTCAGCTCCGATTCTTCATAGATGTTACAGATGAGAAGTTGGGAAATCACAAAAATAGGACTCTTTCTTCTTTTCGAAAAATCCTCCGTTTTTTTAAGTTGAAGGCCTTGGATTTCTCTTTGAGCTTTTTGGAGTGGAAGAATTTAAACGTGGATTCTTTTCTCTTGATTTCTTGCTCAAGACCTCTCGGATTTTTTCAATATGATTTCTCTATTTTTCCATTTTTCTTCATGTTTTCAAACGAACGCTCTTCCCCCTTTTATAGGTTCAGTTTAATCCATTTTTGGGTATGAAACTAGCCGTTGGAATGTACCTGGAAAGTTTTCCATACATGAAATATAGCCGTTAGGGGTTAGGTAAAGAAAATATTACCGTTTGAGCTGATTTGATAATTTAAAAATCCATTCCTGACAGGTTGGAGTCGACTCCAACTTTTCAGGTGTCGGCTCCAAGTCTTGTATCCAAAAATAGAAAGTTCTGAGCTCGTTGAGGAGTCGGCTCCGAAAAAATAAGGTGTCGGCTCGCCATGTTCAGGTGTCGGCTCCAAAAGACTGTAAGTGTTGGCTCCAAGGTAGTCAAAAATCATGCATTCTATCCCCGTGTTGGAGTCGGCTCCAGACACTGTAAGTGTTGACTCCGAAACTCTGGGTGTCGGTTCCGGACCGTATCAAAAATTAGAAAGATATTTGATTGGCCATGGGGTCGGCTCCAGACTTCTAGGTGTCGACTCCAGGTTCTGAATTTTGAAACTTACCTTTGGCACTTGATTCAAAACACGTTTCTTGATGCCTTTTGATTAAACAAATATTTTTAAGCCTTGAAACACTTGTTAAATTTATTAGTAACACAATGAATATACTCAATTCCTTTATTAATCATCAAAATCAATAATTGGGTCAACAAATGTAAGTAGAGGAGATGGTGGATTGGTTAGTCATGTTAGAGGAACAAGAGTTCATATCACTTCGGATATTTTGGGTAACATTTTGGAAATCCTATTGTTGGGATGACTGCCACACAATATAGTGATAGAGATGATGCTTTGTCAAGAATGTTAGGGAGAGAGGTGACTGATTTTGAGGAAATTCATGCCAATCAATTATCTTTGGAATGAGACTGTTACACAATATTTGTAGCATAATTTTATTTCCAAAGACTGGCAGATTTGAGTATATATCTGAAAGAGATGTAGTTGTTATGGATTGTGTTATTACTGGATAGCCTATAAACCTAGCTGGTATGATGATTGGGTATATGGCTAAGGCCAGAAATAAGAAGAGGTCCACTCTAATCTATGGGATGGTTTTGACACTAATCTTTCGGAGCCAAAGTATGAATATTTTGAAGAATGAGTCACAAAAAAAGTTAAGGCACACTGACTACTACAGTGTCTCCACCAAAGTTGTCAATTCGTTTCGTTTCGGCCGTTTCGACCGAGACATTTCGTTTCGGTCCGAAAAAATAAGTACTACGTTTCGTTTCGGAAGATTTTTCGGCCATTTCGGTGCGTTTCGGTGTATTTCGGCCGTTTCGGTATGTTTCGGCCATTTCGATAAAATATGTTTTGAAGACCAATTTATGAATTATTAAACCTTTTAGAATCATTTTAAAAAATATATATATATATAATATCAAAAAAATCCTAGTTACCCTATCCCCATTTTAATATATATATATATAATAACAAAAAAAATTATGGTTACCCTATCCCCACGGTCGCATCCCTTAAAAACTCAAACTCTTTATTTTGTATTGTTATTATTATTTATGAAGAATATGAATTATGAATAAATTTTTCATATATATATATATATATATATATATATATATATATATATATATTTCAAACTCTTAAAAACTTAAACTCTTTATTTTTATGTTATTATTATTATTTATAAAGAATATAAATTATGAATAATTTTTATTATTATTATTATATATATATATTTCGAAATGAAGCACCAAAACGGTCCGATACTGAAATATTTCGTTTCATAAGCTAAACCAAAATATAATCCGAAACGAAATTGACAACCTTGGTCTCCACTCTTCACCGCATGGGCTTCAAAAAGTTAAATGGTCAATGGCAGAGAAGAGGACAATCTGCTGTGTCTATGCCAGTCAGAGCAGCGGAGGTTGATGATGATATTATTGAGGAGGTCCTTGGACCTTCAGCAGCTGGACCCTCTGCTCATGGACCATCTGTTCTTTCATCTGAACTGAGTTCTTCTTCAGCACCTCCATCAACATCGGCAGCTTCTACTGGACCTTTCTCTGTTTCTTCTGTTTTCATATTAGAATAATTATTACAAATTAAAGAGGTAATGAAATCTGCTTTGGCTGAACAAGAAGAAAGATTGAATAAGAATATTAGGGATCAGTTCTTAAATATCAAGCATGTGATTTATGTTTTGGAAGAAAGAGTAGAAAAGATGAAAAATTCTATAAATTCATATGCTGAAAGTTTGAAAATTGAGTTGCAATATATTGGACAAACTTAAAGGAATTGCAAATGACTCTAATATCTACTCTGATTCCACTGCAAAACTTCAAGTGAACATTGAAAAAGCTACATCCAAGATTGAGAATTTAATGAAAGATTTTTGCAAGACTCAAGTGGAAGGCATGGGAGAAATCTTAGCTAAATTAAAGAGAATCTTGAAGATCAGTTCAATATAAATGATCCCTGCCCTTCCTGCTTTTCCTGCTGCTCCAGTCAAGCCAAGCCAGTTCATCCAATCTAACCAATCATCCAATCTATCTTAGCTTATCTTTAGATTTTAGGACTTCATATATTATACTTAGCTAATTATATTAAGTTAAGTTATGTTGTTGTTTTTATTAGCTTGTACTTAGGATTATTGAATCATGTTATGTTATCTTGTCTTATGTTTATTTCACACTTTGGTTGTATTTTCATTTAACTTGTACTTGACTTGAATGTTGTAATCAATGAATATGAATGAAATTGTATGAGATTTTCTATGACTCAATGAAATCTCTTTGATCTTTATGAAATGAGTGAATTTTGTGATGTTTGATTCTTATTTTGATTGATCTAAATCTCAATCTGAACTAGATAAACCCTATGCTTCCTTGACTTTTTTGTTGATGACAAAAAAGAGGAAAAGTTATATATGCTTATCATATATATGGACTTTCAATAGTATGGTTCAATAATATGTACATATATAGGGGGAGCTATCTTACTCAGGGGGATCTTATTTGAACTTTGAGATTTGAATACAAATCCTTTTGATTTATCGAAATAGTTGAAATGAAGTAATTGATCAAGATAGCTATGCTAAAATTCTAATTATTATCAATCTAATTAAAGAAGTTGTTTAAACTGCTATTCATGCTTCAATTGGTTATGCATATACTCAATGTTTTTGTCATCATCAAAAAGGAAAAGATTGTTGACCTAATTATTGATTTTGATGAATAACAAAAATCATATGAGTATATCTCTTATGTTACTAATGATTTTGATTAAGTGTTTCAGGAATTTAAAGTATTTAATTAATCAAAATCCAAGAAAAATTGAGTTTGAATCCAATTCTAGTGTCAAGTTTCAGACATTAGAGCCGACTTTGGAGCGTATCGAAATAGCTTGGCATTTTCGGCACGGATTAGAGCTGACTCCTGTAGAGATTAGAGCCGACTCTAATTGAAAAATAGAGAACCTTATTCCTGCTTCAAATTATAGTCGACTCCTGTAGAGAATTAGAGCCAACTCTAATTGACAAATAGAGACTATGCTTTTTGGGGCTCAATTAGAGCCGGCTCCCGCAATTTGCTAGAGCCAACTCCAGCACTCAATGTGCCGATCCCACGGAAAGTTAGAGCCGACTCCATGATGGACGGATATTACTATTTTGAGCATCCCAACTTAGAGCCAATTCCAAGCTAGATTAGAGTCAACTCTAATTTGTCAGGGCGGATTTCAGATATGTCAAAGATGACTCCAGAAGTTATCTTTTTTTTAATAAACCTCAACAACTCTTTTCTTTTCGTGCTAAACACATCCAAAAGTACATTTAATGGCTGATTTTCATCAAAAAGTGGATTAAGAGGAGATTATAAAAAGGAGCTTCCGACCATTTGAAAAAAAAAGAATAGAGAAGAGAAAAAATTAAAAATCAAAGAGAAAAAGTTCAGATTTGAAATCCTAAGCGTTCGAAAAAGAGTTCAGAGAAATCTAAAGCATTCAAAAGCCAACTTTAAAGGATTTCCATCAAATCAAAAAGAAAAACCAAAAAGCTCTAGTTCTTCAACATCCTCTACATCAACGAATCTTCCAAAGCTTTGATCATATCTTGAGGAAGATCATCAAAGAGGAGAAGAGGAAAAGAAAAAAAGCCCAACTTCAGAAATCTTCTAAATTAGGCTCTTCTATTTCTATCTTGTTCATATTGCTTATTTGCTCATTTAAGGGGCTTTCTATCTATTGTAACCTTACTTTTATTACATTTGGTTACTGATTCAATCAGGTGATTGAATCAGGTGAGGCAGATTAGCCTCGTGCAAGCTAGGGTAGCTTGTGATAGGTTATGTGCTGGTGAACTTGTAAAAACCAGCTGGATTCGTTGTGATCCCATTGTTAAAACAATAATTTTGGGTTGTGAGCTTGTAAAACAACTCGACTATAATCAGGTTGATTATAGTGTGGGCCCAAGAGTTGCTTGGAAGTTGATGTAGGTATAGCTAACACTGAACCACTATAAATCTTTGTGTTTGTCATGCTTGTCTCTTTTTCTCTCTACTCGATTCTTATATTCTGCTTTACATTCTTAGCACCACACTTATTGCATTTATTCTTGTGCACTATCATTTGTGAAATTGTATTTAAGCGCCAAAATTTTTAAGAACCCAATTCACCCTTCCCTCTTGGGTAACCATCTGGGCCAACACTAATGACTTCTACGACTTGGTATGAACCTTTCCAATTTGGGTTAGCTTACCTTATTCCAATAGTTTAGAGACCGAGGCTTTGTGAAGCACCAAGTCACCGAAAAGAAAGATCTTCTCCTTTACTCGAGAGGAGTAGTACCGGGCCATGCATTGCTGGTACGCAGCCATCCTGATTTGGGCTTTCTCCCTGACCTCTTCAATTAGGTCGAGGTTGGCTCGTAGCTGTTTATCATTTGCTTTCTTAGAGTAATTTTTGACTCTGGGCAAAGGTAGGCCTATCTTGACCGGGATGATTGCTTTGGTGCCAAAGGCCATCCTGAATGGAGTCTCTCCTGTCAGGATTCTCTGAATTGTTTAGTAGGCCCAGAGGACATGATGAAGCTCGTCCGCCCACCTGCCACGTGCTCTGTTTAGCCGAGCTTTTAATCCTTGCAGCAGAGTTCAGTTGGCTACTTCTATCTCGCCATTGGTTTGGGGGTGTCTTACTGAAGTTAGCCAATGGCTGATGCCATGGTCCTCGTAGAACTCCCTGAATCTCGTATTATCAAACTATCGGCCATTGTTAGCAATGATTGTATGTGGAAGACCAAACCGGCAGATGATAGATCACAGACGAAGTCCTTGGCTTGGGCCTCGATGATCTGGGCAATTACTTCGGCTTTGACCCACTTTGTGAAGTAATCAATGGCCACGAACAAAAATTTTCTCTGTCCAATGGTAAGAGAAAATGGGCCAAGAATGCCCATCCCCCATTTTGCAAAGGACCAGGCAGCCATGATGGGCATTAGAGATGCCGACGGAAGCCTCTGGATGTTCGAATGACACTGACATGAGTCGCAGGCTTGGACAAGGTAATCCGCATCTTTCATCATTATGGGCGAGTAATAGCCCTACCTGAGCACTTTGTGGTAGAGAGCTTACCTTCCTAAGTGACTACTGCATATGCTTTCATGGACCTCCCACAAAGCGTAGTCAGCCTTTGATGGTATGAGGCACCTGAGCAGCAATGCATTGAAGGAGCGCTTGTAAAGCTGTCCGCCATGCAGAACATAGTGGGAGGATTGCATCTTTAGCCTCCTTGCTTCCCTTCTATCTGTGGGAAGGGTTCCATCCCTGAGGTATGCCAGAATAAGGTCGATCCATGATAGCTCGAATTTGAGCTGCATCCGGCATCGGTATTAGCTATACTGGACTTTTTCATAACTTCAAGGTGGAACTTTTATTCCAAATTCATGGAGTCGGTAGTGGCCAACTTGGATAGAAGGTCTGCTCGAGCATTTTTTCCCTTGGAACTTGGATGACCTCAAGTTTAGAGAAGTTGGAGGATAGCTTACGCACCTTCTGCAAATACTGGATCATATTCGGCTCTCGGGCTTCAAATTCTCTATGTATGTGTCTAGCAACCAACTGAGAGTCAGTGTATATGTCCAACTTCTTAATTTTCAAACTAAGTGTGATGCGAAGTCCGGCAAGCAAAGCTTCATACTCAGCCTCATTGTTAGATGTCGGGAAGGTGAAGCGAATGGTTTACTCAAAAATGGTTCCCTCTGGGTTGGTGAGAACCAAACCTGTACTGAAACCGAATGCATTGGAGGATCCATCCACATGCAGCAGCCATCGAGCTTTAGTCTTCTCTTGCTCTGAATCTTCCATCGTCGATCCATCCTCTGAGACCATGCACTTGAGGAGAAAATCCGTCAGAATCTGTGCCTTGATGGCAGGGCGAGGCTGGTAGTGTAAGTAATGCTTGCTCGGCTCTACCATCCATTTGGCCATTCTTCCCGACACTTTAGGGCGGTGAAGGATCATTTTGATCGGCTAATCAGTGAGGACTGTTATGGAGTGTGCTTGGAAATAAGTTCATAACTTCCGCACAGATGTCACCAATGCTAGCACCATTTTTCAATCCTGGTGTATTTGGTCTCAGCATTCTGAAGTAGCTTACTGACGTAGTAGACAATATTTGGATTTTGTTCTCCTCCTGAACCAGCACGGAGCCAACAGCATTCTCTGAGACAGCTAGATACAAGTACAGAGATTCTTTGAGTCTCGAGTTGCTAAGAAGTGGCAGCGAGCCAAAGTTCCTTTTAAGATCTTTGAAGGAATTCTAACAGTTAAGGGTCCAGTAGAAGTTTTTTGCCGAGCAGAGTGCCACGAACAAGGGTAAGCACTTCTTGGTAGAATGGGTGACGAAGCGATTGAAGGCAGCTATTCATCCCGTAAGGCGCTGAACTTCTTTGATTGACTTAGGGGGCACCATCGCTTGGAGAGCTCAGATCTTCTAAGGGTTCACTTCGATACCCCTTTGGGAGACAATGAAGCCTAAGAATTTTTTGAAGCTTATTCCAAAGGCACACTTAATCGGATTCAGCTTCATTTGATATCTCCTAAAGGTAGCAAAGTTTTCTGTCAAGTCAGAGATGTGCTAGGATGCTTCCTTACTTTTTACCAGCATGTCATCAACGTAGACCTCCATGTTTTGGCCTATCTGATCTTTGAAGACTTTGTTGACCAGCCTCTGATAGGTTGCTCCGACGTTCTTCAATCTGAATGGCATGACTCGGTAGTAGTAAGTACCCCTATCAGTGATAAAGGCGGTGTTTTTCTTATCTTCGGGGCCCATTCATATCTGGTTGTAACCCGAGTAGGCATCCATGAAGGTCAGCATTTGGTGGCCGAAGGTGGAGTCCACCAGCTGATCGATCCTCAGTAAGGGAAAGCTATCCTTCGGACATGCCTTATTGAGGTCTGTGAAGGCGATGCAGATTTGTCACTTACCATTTGCCTTTTCACCATGACTACGTTCACCAGACAGCTCGAATAATTTACCTCCTAGATAAATCATGCTTTGAGGAGCTTATTGACTTCATCCTCCATCACCCTCTGGTGCTTTGGGGCAAACTTCTTTTCTACTTGATTGGTCTGAATGCCTCATCTACATTGAGATGGTGGATAAGAATGTTCGGACTGATCCCCGGCATGTTGGAGGTGGACCAGGCGAAGATATTGGCATTCTTTCATAGGAAGTCCATCCTGCCAAAGCTTTTCCTCCCCAGTTGCGACCCGACCCAGATGGTTTGGTCGGGCTAAGCTTCATCAAGTGATACTTCTTTGAGCTCCTCGATGGGTTCTCCCCTCTTTGCTCAACAAGGTCTTCCCGAGCATCGAGCCCATCAACTTCTGACTTTGGAGACTGAAGGTTGGTGAAAAAATAGTATCTTGCAGCAGCTTGGTTTCCTTGGACAGTTTGTCGGCACCCCTATCCTGAAGGGCCACTGATAACAAACCTGCACACCTGCGATAATCGGATGGAGTTCTACTAACCTTTTTTATGTAGCGCTCCATAAAGACCTAGAAAATTCCAATAGATTATCACAAGTAGTAGACACTCAAAAATGCATCATGTTCAAAACTTTTTATCATCCACTCATATATACATGTATCTCACTACAAAAATCAAATCAACATTAAGCATCATCCTTCTTAGATAATATTTTTCAGTAACATCCTTAGGCAGTTTATAAGATCACATTCACAATCGACAACAAAATTATAAGTACATACATTATACTCATAATTTTCTTCAAATACAAGTCTTTCATTCATATCCAAATAAGTCTGATACATCATCACACCTCACTATATATATACACATATACATGAATGTTGCCCCAAACTAGCTCAATACACAAAGCTATCATTTAAACACTCTTGCCTTCAAGCAAGCCTTACAAGCCAAGGATCCAATCCCGCTAGCCTTGATCCTGCCAACTAGACTCACTGATCTGAAAATAAAAGCGTCAACCATAGAGGGGTAAGACCTAAGTCTCAGTAACTAGATAACCATCTAACTATAGGGAATAGAGAACCATAACATTATTTCAAAGCACAATAAACACATGTAACATGAGTAAACACATAAAATACTCATTTGAATATAATATCAGAAAACTTAAAATGTAGCTTATTCTTCAAATAATATACATTTTAAACTGAAGTATCATACCAGTATTTTTTCACTGGAAGACATCTTTATACATGGATAATTATACCTTTTTGAAATGATAAAAGATAACTTGTAACTTAGCTTATGCTTGCAATAATATGCTAGTACTGAAATACTCTTTGAATGACTCAATTATATAAAAATTCATGCATGATGTAATAATTTATAAAGCATGTATATGAATATATGTGTATCCTCATTATATAGCCCAGACTTTCTTTGCTCATCTCTCTGATCTCCACTGGGATCTATCTTTGCCCTACGACATCTCATATAAACTTATCCCCATTGGAATATGTGTTGGCCCACCGGCCCTTTTTATAAAACAGAATGCAAGTTTTTTTTCAAAACTTTATAATGCTAGGTTGTGTGTGAAACCTCTAAGGTATCACCCTACAATCATCCTTCTACATGTGTACTCTCATCAGGTGCGTATCTGGCAATAGGATTCCCACACAAATAGCACCCCTTACCCGTGCGGTTCTTCCGGCAAAGTGCTTTGTTCCTTAACCCTGAAACCTCGGGTTTTTTACTCTATCTCCATGGGCTATATAATAATCAACTCCACTGAGCTATAATTCATGCCTCCATGGGCTGCTTACAACCTGCCCCACTAGGCTTGGTCTAGCGTGCACTCACCTCTGATCCCAGGGTTCATCGTACAATCAAATCGCAAGGAGGTGCTTGCTCAATAGTAGTATGAAATGCTCATGCTACAGCACAGTCTAAAGAATGATCAGCCCCATAGCTGCCTAAATGCTCTATATGATACATGCATCCAAAATATGATCTTTTTAATAATTTATCATGCAAATATGCTATATGCATCTGAAATTCACGCATCAAAATTCAAGCTTTATTCCTTTTGCTTGAGACTCATTCTTAAAACTCATGCATCCAAATATCATACACTAGGTTCTCATTTCTCGGGTATAAGACACATATAATACTCTACTAAACATATTATATCACGACTAGGTATTAATGTCTTTATACTGGCTCAAAATAAACTTTTCATTGCTAGATGAGAAATCCACTCACCTTAGCATGTTATTCTTTCAACTGGTGCTCAAATCTGATGTTCCTGCTCCTGGAATAACCCTCTTGACATGGAGGCAAGCAGAACTCGAGTTTCCCTTCCCCTCTCTTTCCTTTTCTCTTTTCTTCTTCCTCTTTTTCTTTCTTTCTTTCTTCTTTCTCTGGTTGAAACCTACTTTTTCCCTTTTTCTGATGACTTAGGGGCTAAGGCACGTAAAGGGGTTTGTTTAGGGGCCAAGGCACTTGAATGGATTTTAAATGATCCGACGAAATTTTATTTTACCCTCAAAAACTCTTAAAGCATGCTTTTTAAAAATATGTGGCTCAGTCATAACCATAATATTTTGCCCTTAGATTTTCTTTTCCAATTTGCCCTTAGCACAATTAGCAAATAACCTCAAAGCCTTTTCCATTTTGCCCATGAACAAATAAATTTTTAATTAATTTATAGGTCATATTATTGTTATTCATTTAAATTAATATCTTTATGCAATATTTTCAGGAAAAGACCCTATCAACTCAAAGAGCTCAATTTTTTGAGTCCAACGATATAAATGGTACTCAAATAAGACTTAAAATGAAATAAATATAGAATTTTAAAAATTTAACCTAGGAAATTTGTAGTTTTAGAGTCGGCTCGAGCGGATCTCGAGTTGGCTCGAGCAGAATCGTGAGCCGGCTCAAGCAGAATCTTGAGTTGACTTGAGCACAAAGCAGAATTGATGTCTTTCTATTTTTCTAACCGAGTCGACTCACCTAACTGCAGGAGTCGACTCGAGCATGCCAGAAGCTCTAAATCGTGCCAAAGTTGACTTCTCACTTTATGAGTCAACTCCAATTGCTAAAATATAACACTTAAGGGTAAAACTCAAACTAAACTTGATTTTCCTATGATTTAGGCTTATTAAAACTCAAATTTCTCAAATTCTTAAATCAAAATCATTAGCACACAAGAATATACTGATTTATACCTCAAAAAAATTTTTTTTACATTTATTAAGTGGCCAACACACCCAACATATTATTGAAACCATCCAACTTCTACTACAAATGAAAATGCCATTAATATTACAAAAATTACTGAATTTTTAGGATGTTACAAAGTTGCCACACCCCATTCCGTAGGAAACTTTATGACAAGGTGAGGGATGAAGATTACTGCCCCGAGAGACATTTGCCCCGGTCTGCCGAGGATGGCGTTGTATGGTGACAAAGTTTGGTCATCAGAAAGTCTATGTAGACAGTTGTCATGCAAGACCATTCACCTGCTCGAACCATCAGAGTAATCACTTCTTCTGGTATGATGACGTCGCCGATGAACCCTATCAAGATGGAGACTTTAGAGATGGGCACTAAGTCGTGCCGGGCCCGGCCCGGCCCAAGCCTCCCAGGCCAAAAAATATACGGATCGTGCCAGGCATGGCCCATTAAAAAAAATGGAGCTCGGTATGGCCCACGGCCCATTTTGGGCTGGGCCATGCCAGACACGATAAGCCTTGGGCCTTGCCTGGTTCTCGTCGGATGCCCGTCATGTACAAGAAGATCCATCACAGGGACTTTCACTGCCTGCCGTGGTTCTCATCGGATGCCTGTCGGGTTTTCATTAGACTTCTCGATCCGAACCCCAGCACTCAGATCACGGTAGCCAAGCTGGTCAAGACCCCTTGGTTCAAGAAATCGCCGATCTCAAAGCCGGTGGTCGCGCCGCTGGCGCTGGTCAAGGACTAAAAAGGGAAGGAGGAGAGCCGAAGAGACTGAATACCTTCCATCTGATCTCACTCTCCGAGGGTTTCGATTTGTTCGAGCAAGGCAGGGGAGGAGGGAGGAGGGGATGTGGGGTGATATCTCGGCTGGAGGGGGTGGCGGCGCGGGTGGCCAGGCGTTACCGGATGACAAAGAGCGAACCGATGGGGGTGTGGCTGGAAGGGAAGGAGCTGGGAAGGAAGGGAAGGCTAGTGGTGGCGGCGGAGATATTCGTCGTAGCACCATCGGTCCTAGTGGTGGTCATCTAGAAGGACGCCGATGACACGCTTGAGTACCGGAGCTTCTGCATTAACGAGCTCCACCCTGCCCTTCAGGACATCGTCTGGGCCACCTCCAACTCCCAGACCACCACCGTCATCTGATTAAAACCCTTATGGGCTAGCACGGCCTAGGCCCTTATGGGCCATGCCAAGATGGCACGCGGGCCATGCCGTGCCTGGCCTGCCTAGGCCATGCCAAGCTGGCACGCATGCCAGCCCAGGCCCTAATGGGTCGTGTTGGGCTTGGTCCTTGGGCCTAAGTTCTTGAGCTTGGTATGACCCCCTTTTATTGGTCGTGCTTGGCACGGCCCAGTACTGTAGCAACCGGTTCATGCCAGGCACGGTCCGGTTCATGCTGGGCTGGCCGAGCCATGGGCAGCCCAACCCAGTACCCATCTCTAGGTAGAGTCCACTATCGAAGGTCTTCCATTTCAATCCCATTTTCACAAAGGTATAAAAATAAAGAATCATTAACAAAACTTCCATTATCAATAAGAACATGATGCACATCATAGTTTTTCATATTCAGAGATCCAACAAGTGCATCATCATGGGGGTATTGTTTCCCTGGAGATCTTTCTCCGAGAATATGAGCTCCTCGTATCTGACCTTCTTGGGCAGGTTTCCTTCATCCCACCTACCCTTGGACGGGCCGATCATGGCAATCATGTTGACATTGCCAACCGCTGGCGGGTTCGGCGAAGGTTGTTGTCGAAGTTTTGGTGGATGCTTTGCTCTGGCTTCCACTTCTTTGGTCCCCTATATTGCTCAAGCCTCCCTCGGTAGATGAACTTCTCAATCTCCTGTCTGAGCTACCAATATTCTTCGGTATCGTAGCCATAGTCCCGATGGTACCGATAGTATTTGGTCATGTCCCTCTGTGCTAGGTTTCCTCAGAAGGGCCTCGATCGAGGGAGTTGATGCCCGATCTCCAATAGGATTTAAGCTTGCGGCGCGGTAAGTGGGGTAATCCTTAGTGGTGGAGCCCTTTGACGGCGGGGCGAGCTCGAAGGGCATTGTCCAAGCTTTTCTTTCTTTCTTCTTTGTTTGTTCTGCTCAAGCCGATCTTCTTGATTCTTTGACCCGGCGTATTTATCTGCCAAGGTTATCATATTAGAGAGGCTTCTGGGGTAATTCACTTCCATGGCTAAGTAGAAGTCTCCCTTCTTTGATACTCCGCCTGCCAAGGCGGACATAGCCACCGCATGATTGAGATGATCAACTTCTAGCATGGCCGCATTGAAATGGCCTAAGAAACTTTTTTAAGACTTTTCCTCTCACTGATTTATTTTAGAGAGATAGTCCGACCTCCGTTGATAGTGGCGGCTTATGACGAACTGACTGGTGAAGAAGCGGCCAAGTTCGTCAAAAAAGTTGATAGAGTTCAGCTTTAATGTGCCGAACCATACCCTGGCAGGTCCTTGAAGAGTCGAGGGGAAAGCCCAGCATAAAATCGCATCTGAGGCTCCGTGGAATAGCATGATAGATAGGAAGCTGCTTAGATGGTCGTCCGGGTCGGTGGTCCTATTGTATAGCTCGATGGTGGGAGCTTTATGTGTGGTGGGACCGCCTCCTTCATAATCTTGTCTGTAAATGGTGGACCCTTTTCCACTTGTTGCTCCAAATGAGATGCGTGCTTAACGATGTCTAACTCCAGGCGCATCTCCTGGATCTTCCACTCAATCATCTAATTCCAGACAGTTGGAGAGGTTGGGCAGGGAGATCATGGTCTTGACATCGAGTTGTGGTGAGAAGAAATCAGGGACAAGGAACGGGCCCGGCAGGGCCAAAGCAAACTCTTGTCTTCGACTTTCGACAGAACATGCTCCGCTTCCTCCTTGCGGCCAAGCTGTCGTGGGAGACTCGTGACCTCAAGCTGGTTGGGTAGAGGAGTTATCGGTTGAACTGGGCTAGCTATCCCGCTCGGATGTTACTGGATGGGCACAACTGAGGGAAGGATTCCATGGAGGTCCTGCACCAACTGCATCAAGACTTGAACTTGTTGGACCAACATGCCAAATTAGTCCTGTGTAACGGAGGCTGCGAGCGATGGCGGAGCTTTGGGCTGAGGCGGTTGTGAGGACACCATATTTTGTGTGGGATTAGGCCTTTGCGAGGTGGCCTGGTTCGGAGCATCTATTGTTGCCCTTTTGCGATTCACCATTGTCCTTCTTGTTTGAACCTTTTCTCTGGGTTTTCAAGTTTTCAGGGACGTGAAGCTTCCTCTAGCGCCAATCTGTTGCTACAAATTTTTGTTCTTTGGCCTGAGGTTGAATCAGCAGTGCACGTTGGGATCCGAGTGTCGTTCTTCTGCCCTTGCGGACCTGCAAAATAGTTCTCACGCAGGGATTGAGGTGGATGGTCCCTGCAGAAGATCCTCCAACATCCAAGTCAGTGGAAACCATTTAGCCACAGATAATGTGAGGAAGTTTGTTCAAGGAGAACGCTTCAAAGAAGGTCTCTGAAGATGATGGCGTTGGCAAGAGGTTTTCTATGCATGTCTTCTTACCTGGGGGGTATTGGGATATGATATTTATACGTTGCCGAGATGATAAGTTGTTACCTGATTCCTCGAGCGCAATTGTGAAAACTGGCGGCTGATAAGGATGATGAATGCATACTTTACAAGGGAATACAAGATCCCGTTGATCATGGAGGGGAGGTGACGTATCTACTCCCTATTTCTGTTTAGGGAGGCTTGTTCCGAGATCTTTGTGATCGGAGTGATTTATTTCCTGAAATGTCCAGCACGATTCGGGTGAGGTTGATGTTTATCCGAAGGAGTCGGGGCTCGGTCCTGCCGAGGTTTAGAGAATGCTTGACCTTGCCAGAGGTCGGCGACTTGGCTCGACCTTGCCGAGGTTCGGGGATTGCTCGGCCCTGTCGAGGTACGAAGATTGCTCAATCCTGCCGAAATACGAAGATTGCTCGGCCCTGCCGAGTTCGAAGCTTGCCGTTGGTACAGTTGTCCTTTTCTGCAATGGAAAGTGAACTTCTTATGAGCCTCGTAGATAATGGGCTATAGTCCAGAGATGGGTCCGACTGCTGTTACATTCGTTCATTAATGCAAAAACAATTTATCCTTGCATCATTTATTAATTAAAAAATAATTAAAATTAAAATTTTATATTAAGTCCGTGCATTAAGCTTGGGCATGATAGTTCTTTTCATGCCGTACCATTTGAGAAAGAAGACAATGCCGGTGTAAATGAAAGCTCAAGGCCATCGTTTAGGCATATCACGGGTTGAAGTAAATCAAATCATACACATGCAGGAAGAAGTCGATCACATGCCATACAGGCAGTTTTGTTACCCGTTTCATGTTCTGGCCCCGTCTACGGAGTTTTGTTACCCGTTTCGTGCAGGCAAGAGTCGAGGCGCGCATCATTGCCGCCTGCAAATCGCCTACTTTCGCTCGCTCCTTTGTCTGCGCGGCATCGGCGTATCGAGATTGGCCGAGGACCAGGACGCGATTTAAAAATCTCGCCGGCTCCCGTGAACCGCGGAGCATCGGACGCCGCCACGAACAAAATGAGGACGCGGATCACGAGAGATGCAGACATGAGTCACAATTGATCGACGGCCGGCAAGCGGGACTTCAAGATTCGGGAAGGTATACAGCTGGATCCCGTTCTCATGGGGCGCGCCGATCCCCAGACACCGCTTCCAGCGGAGCAACGCCAAGGCGGTCTAATCAACTCCAGTGCCGACGCTTCCGGCTCGGGCGGAGAGGAAAACGACTCCCAAGTCCCAAGTTATTCATTTTCTTGGATGGATTATTATTATTATTTACTGGATGGTCCAATAAATATACCAGTTTGCCGTCGGTCGAGTGTTTCTTGAAGCCGCTTAGCTTAGAGCGAGCTTTCCCTTGGACGGGTAGGTCGTCTCCTCTCGCCTTCTCCGGCACCGCGCGGACTTCGTGCAAGTAATCGATCATGAGTTCCCACAGAAGTCGTCAGGAGGACGGCCGCCTACACATGATTCTTGTCCCACTGATGGCCCAGGGCCATATGATCCCGGCCGTCGACATGGCCCAGCTCCTGGCCGAGCGCGGCGTCCTCGTCTCCGTCGTCACCACTCCAGTCAACGCCTCCCGCGTCTCCGCCGCCATCCACCGCTTCCGCGCCTCCGGCCTCCCGGTCCGCCTCGTCGAGCTTCCCTTCCCCTGCTCCGAAGTCGGCCTCCCCGACGGCTGCGAGAACCTGGATCTCATCCTCTCTCTGGATGCCGTCAAGAAATTCTTCGACGCCACCGCCCTCCTCCTGCGCCCGCTCCTATCCTATCTCCGGGATGTCCAGCCCCGCCCCAGCTGCCTGATATCGGACATGTGCCATCCGTGGACCGCGGAGATCGCTCGGGAGCTCCGTATCCCGAGGCTCGTCTTCCACGGCTACTCCTGCTTCGCCCTCCTGTGCTACCACAACGTCCGGCACAACGGCATCCACGAGACGATCTCTGACGAGCTGGAGCCGTTCGTGATCCCCGGCTTGTCTGATCACTGCCGGGTGACAGTCTCCAGAGCCCAGGTCCCCGGCTTCTTCAGCCTGCGCGGCCACGAGAAGCTCCGACGCGATTCGCTGGAAGCCGAGTCGAGCGCCGACGGGGTGGTGCTCAACAGCTTCGATGGGCTGGAACCGTGGTGCATCGAGGCCTACCAGCAGGCCATGGGGAAGAAGGCCTGGACCATCGGGCCGCTCTCTCTCTCCAACCGAGACCTGGCAGGGAAGCTGGGAAGAGGAGACAAGACATCCGTCGACGAGCGCCGGTGCCTGAGTTGGCTTGATTCCATGAAGCCGAAGTCCGTTGTCTACGTTAGCTTCGGCAGTCTCACTCATACTTTCCCCTCCCAACTCATGGAGATCGGATCAGGTCTGGAGGCGTCGGGCGCCCCGTTTGTTTGGGTGATCAAGGAGCGCGAGATCGCTGCAGAGATGGAGGGATGGCTTTCAGGAGGACCCGACGGAGGATTCCAAGGGAGGACAGAGGGTAAGGGTCTGGTGATCAAGGGTTGGGCGCCGCAGGCGGTGATACTATCTCACCCGGCCGTCGGAGGGTTCGTGACGCACTGCGGGTGGAATTCAGTGCTGGAGGGGGTCACCGCGGGGTTGCCCATGATAACGTGGCCTCACTTCGCCGACCAGTTCCTTAACGAGAAGTTGGTGGTGGAAGTGCTCCGGACTGGGGTCGCCATAGGCGTCACGGTGCCCATAACCCATGTTGCTGACCGAAGCGAGGTGGTGGTGAGGAGAGAAGGCGTAGAGAAGGCGGTGCGGAGGTTGATGGATGAAGGGGAAGAAGGGGATGGGCGGAGGGAGAGGGCTAGGCAGCTCGCGGAGAAGGCGGGCAAGGCCATGGAGACAGGTGGATCCTCCGATGTGAACCTGACTCGAATGATCAGCTATATTTCTCGGTATGCCCAAACGGCCGACCTTAATTAAGTTCCAACTGCAATCAACAATGGATTCCGCGTTAGATTCACAAAATTTATCTCGCTTTGCAAATAAACGGAATTGATGCTGCGATCTCATTTACTTGATTTTATATTTCCAATTATGTGAACCGTGAGATGACTAGATGTAGCCTTTATTTTCCATTGAATGTAACATTTATGTTTTCCTCCACCCCATTCTTCCTTAATTTTAATATAATATTTAAATTTTAAATATATATATATATATATTAAAAAATTAAAATTTAAATAAATAAAATATATATTAAAAAATTATAGTAAAACAAGCTTTGAACATCAAAATCCTAACAAATTGATCTATTTTTCATTATATTTTTTAAATTTTTAATAAATTATAAAATTAATAAAATAATTTTATTTTTTTATATAAATGATCAAACAGATTGAAGTATTTAATTATTTATTCGATCAAATATTTTTATATTTTGTTAATTATAATGACTTAATAATGTTAAATATTTTTTTGTTAATTATAATGACTTAACAAAATAAAAATGAGAAGATTTTTAGAATAAAAATTCATCCCAAACAGTTGTCATCCCTGCTCCCCCACTGAAAGCGAGGACAAGACGGATGCGCTCATTAAACCGACAAAAAAAAAAAAAAAAAAAGATACGTCCAATGAGGATAACAGAAAATGTCTTGCAGTGTGATGGTGCAGTTTTTTAATTTCCCTGTCTAATAAAGAGCAACAAACATACAAAAGCAGCGTCAGCAGGAAGAAGGTTTAGGACCTCAACAGCGAGAAACATACAAAGGGAGTGCTAATCATGAGAGTTTAATGGATTAATAAATGGGATACGGATATATGCTTATATAATATATATATATATATATATATATATATATATGAATATATATTGAACAGATAAATAAAGTGATACGGCTGGCCATTTTTTCTGGACGTATTATCTTTTGCACGATTTTTAAAATAATGATGTAACAGCAAAATCCAGAAATAGAACTCTAGTGCCGACCTTTAGCTCGGCCTTGCCGGCCTCCAACGTCGGCCTACAGCGCCGGCCTCCAGCAACGGTCTTCAGCGCTGGCCTTTACCTTGGCCTCCAGCATCGACCTACGCGTCGGCCTCCAGCGTCGGCCTCCAGCAACGGCCTCTAGCGCTGGCCTTTACCTCCGGCCTTCAGCATCGGCCTACAGCATCGGCCTCCAGCAAACGGCCTCCAGCGCTGACCTTTACCTCCGGCCTCCAGCGTCGGCCTCCAGCGTTGGCTCCAGCAACGGCCTCCAGCGCTGGCCTTTACCTCCGGCCTCCAGCGCTGGCCTTTGGCTCCGGCCTCCAGCGTCGGCCTCCAATAACGGCCTCCAGCGCTGGCCTTTACCTCTGGCCTCCAGCGCCGACCTTTGGCTCGGCCTTCAGCGTCGGCCTCCAACAACGGCTTCGGTCATAACTTGACGCCTTTTTTGCATGCACAATGATCCGTCTCATGCAACAGATCCCGTGATTCGAGGTCTATTGCCGTGTACCTCGCTCACTGAAATCACGGGCAAATGCTAGCACGTTCAGCATTACCGCTACAAGCGGCCCTCATCCAGCAACGGTTTAACCACTTGCCGTTCAGAGAAACTTATCACAACGAAGAAGATTCGACGGTTCCAACGGAACGAGGTAAACGGGACCCCCCAGACAGGTATAAAAGAAGAATCCGAGCTCAATGCAAGGGACTCTCTCTCTCTCTAGCCCTATCTCTCAACTCATATCTTATTACTAGAAAACTGAGCGACAAATTTACTAACTTAAGCGTCGAAGGATACTCGCCGAAAATATCGATCGGGGAGACTTCTTGCAGAGTTCCGAAGAAGGAAAACGACTTCTTCATCCCATTTGGAAGCCTGCGACAAACCTCAGCATGTCCATCACTCAAAACGGTTGATTTACCCGCATCAGAAAGAATTAATTAATAGGAATTAGAAGTTGTAACACCAGCTGCCCAAGGACAGCTTATTAAGTACCTTATAAGATAATCTAGTGAGGTGGAAAATAATATAAATAATAACTTCCCCCTCCCGGCAACAGGGGAACCTGGCGAGATCTCGTCCCTGCTGATCCCAAATTAGCTTAAAAAAACATGCTGACAGTTTACTAAATCTTTGGTTGGGAAGTCGCACGAGCAGACCCGTAACTAATTGCGTGCATTTGAACGGCTTTACGTTGGATCAGCACATAACATAGTTTTTTAAAATAAAAGTAGCACAAAGCGCCTGAAATACACATTCTAAATTACCGTTCATTCATCCGTTCCCCCTCTACATCATCCATTAGTACTCCCCGGCGCAAGGATGACACACGCACAAAACAAGAAAAAAACAGCAACCGTCCGCAATAGGAATCGTGCAAATTCGGATGGCAGACAAAGCCTGGCGAGGACCAGGTTAATAGAAAAATGAAAAAATTCAAATGGATGATGGATGCAAGAATGATGTTTGTGTGCTTGAACTGATACACAAAATACAACCAGAGTCAAAAAAGAAAAAAAAGAGGTACTCCTCATGCCTCCTAGATCTCTTTGAATGATGTATGTATAATAATATCATGTACCTAAACCTACTACTCTGCTCCTACAGTTACAGTAAAAACATAGAGTTTCAATATGACAGCAAGAGCCAACTGCAACAAAAATATTCCAGCCACGATGAAAAACCACCTCTCGCCTGCTGATTTAATGTGGGTACGAAGATTAAGAGCAACAAAAGTTGCTGACAAGAACCCTGCAACCCCAACAATTACCCATCTGAAGATCTCTACTGGTACGACAGAGAGGCACTGCCACGAAGCAAAAAGTGCTAGTTAGATTCACCAAATCAACCAAATCATGAAGACCTGATCTGAGAAACCGGACATAGATCATACAACCAAATTTAATAAAATGTACCTAGCTCTACCAGAGAGACGAACACAATCACAAGACTGAAGCAAGTTTTCCAGCTTAACAGGCAATACAACAGTGTTTCACATGGACAAATATCCGTTATGTTCATCATGTTTGACTATGCATCACTATAATCCGTCTAATGACATCAGGTTTATCCGTCTCTACATCCCATCTTAAAAGGCCTTCTTGTGCTATTCTAACATGGCAATAGATTTAGTCATGCTGTCTTGCATAGCAATTTGCATATTTATATATGCAGCACAACATAAATGGTTCCTCAGGCCTTGCAATCAAGCCTGATTGATGGAATGGTCCATGCTAAAGATGTTTCAACTGTTTCACAGATCAGTCAGAAATTGTTTTTTTTTTTAATTATAGAGTAAAATATTCTTTTCGTTATAACAAATTTGCGGAGAAAAATCAAACAAAATGATGTTTCTAAAACCCCCAATTGACCAAAACAGTCTCCCATGTAGCAGCTTTGTACCTTAAGTTGAACCTGCACGGTAACATCATATGAAAATTTGAAGAACTCAATTCCCTAAAATCGATGTATAGCATATAACGAAAAAATGTTATCAAGACATGGAAAACCAGAAAAGAGTTCCTTTTTGATGAAAAATGAACAAAAAACACAAAAGAACTCACTTTTTTCTGACAGTTCAGCCAAATTACAGCATTCAATCATGTGTTTTAACTAACAAAAACCTTAAACCATCGATATCTGGGCGGATTTTATGGATCAAGGGTCTAATACATCAAAGCATGAGAATTATTTATAACCAGTTCTGAACTACTGGCAACCCTGAGTCAAAGTCCTATACAAGAAATGTTTAGGCAAGGGAGAAGCCCTCTATGAAATCTCAAAGGGCCAATTGGTTGAGAGGCAGAACAACTCTTCTTGATGCATTTTGCCAAATAACTCAATAAAACACATATTTTGCTAGTCAAAGCCTCAATGAACCACCAGACCACATACACATACTTTAAGGATGTTGTTTTACAAAAGAAATTATTTCAACAAGAAAAAGAGTAAGAAAGTAGGCAAAATGGATATCCTTGTCTGCTTATAAGAGGAACTCATTCTAGTAATTAAATTTCTACAACTTACCAAAGCAGGAATGAATATGAATAGGGAGTATCCATATAGACACCACAGTTGAACAAGCCCAGCTGGTACTGAGAAGTACTTGAGAATGATGTACAGACCAAGAGGAACAAAGGTAACATAGCCATAAAACAAACCAGCAGACCGTGTGACAAGGTTAATGTCATAGTTCCACTCTTTATTCTGCAATTTGTGTGCCAAGTATGTAACAAATGTGCCAATAGCCGCTGCTACAAATATCAAAGTGGTACATACCCAGAATGGCCCATACCTGCCCAAAACATTCAATCAAATTCATTCCAATATCTTTCAAATTATTCAAGATATCAGGAAAGAATACTGGGATTTGCACTGTAAGGGAAATGCAGATGTTCTGCATGAGGAATAAGTTTTCATTGACAAAAGAAGGAATTAAACATGGTCCAAAAGTGAAGCAATTCAGACAGAACACAATTGCAATATCACTAAAAGTATGAACCACACATTCAACTCCACATGCTGCAATTTACAGATGGACTGGGGAAATTTTGAACCAAATCAGAAGTTGCTGCACTAACTTTTTAATTCATGCATACACAATGCATGCACGCAGTACGCATACAAGCATGCATGCTTGTATTTGTTGTCTTTTAATATTAATATGAAAATGTTATCATCAGTCTATAAGATTGTCATAGGAAAAATAGAAAGCACTGAAATGTAAACATTGGGCGGGAGAACAAGCATCTACAGAAGCATGGTTGACAGTTCAATGACTCATTCCATATCATTACTAGATAGCAGAACTTCAATGTAAATATTATCTATTCAGTGTTGGCTTCCTTAACAAGCTTTTCTGCAAAAGTGAAAAAAAGAAAAGGTTCCCTGTAAATGTGACTTGAAGACATAAATATATCCAGGATATGAGATTCTCAAAGAACCTTATATTAATATTTGCCAGTAAGACAGAGAAACCAACATTTTTCAAGATGACATCACTCATCAACTTTCACTTTAAGATAGGCAGAAGAAAAGACCTAATGCAGCTTTATTTATGATAAAATCTTGCAGTCTGGGACTTAGTCAAAAAGATGTCATCAACCAAGAAGAAAATTCAGAAATCAAGGCCTCGTTTGGTTGGAACAAAAAGGGCATTTAAAATAGTGGTCAATAGAAAAATGGAAAAATGTCTTTTGTTTAGTTGGAGGTTTCAAATATGTCAATGAAAATAGCACTTCCTATAAAAAGCTGCTTTTTATGTGTGTATAGGAAGTGGCTAATCATAGCGTACATGAAAAAGCCACTTTCCCATGAGCTAGAGAGTTGGCTAATTTCTTTTAGTTCAAAAATACTCTTCAGCTCATGAATAAATAAAATTATTTAAGAATTTTCATATATTATATAATGAAATCATGATCCTATTATAATATTATAATCTTATAATAAATTATATTATATGAAAATAACACTAGGGCAATTTTATACTTAATAATTAAACATAGCTAGTTTGAGCCAACCAAACTTATATATGATGTCTAAGGGCATATATGTTATTCTCTACCCACTCTAAGGAAAGCAAGTGTTCAATCAAACATAAGCCACTTGTGCCACTCCAGAAAATGTGCTTCCTAAGTCTCTTTCTCATGACAACCAAAATATATCAATAACATCTTCCTAGGAATCTATTTTCCAGGCACACACTTCTCAGGAGCCTACTTCTCAGGCATTATCTTCCCATTTTTCAAATAAGGCCTAAGAGGGAAATTAGTAATCCAGTCCAAATCTATAGCAACTTTTATTATTTGGGGTCTCTTTTGATCTACTCAGCTATCTTGTGTCATTAGTGTTGGGAACTATAATGTGTTTCTATTATTAATAATTATTTCTTTAGTTAAAATGGGGAACTAAGGCACTAATTGGTCATTGTTTTCAAATATAAGCCAGTTTGGCCAAATTGGGTCAGCAGAAATGAAAAAATACAGTAGTACTCATGCTATAAGCAATCTTAGGATGACTTAGGAACTAATAGAAACTGGAAAAATTGCTAGAACACCAAATAAATTAGACTTTTCCAAAACTGGTCTAGATGATGAAATAGTTATGACTTTAAAGATTCCTAGACTAATAAGATTTAAACTTGCAACAATAGAAGCAGTACTAATGCAAGTTTACTTAACAACAAAATATCGAGGAATTTGATGCATGAAATGTTGCTATAATTTGATATGCAATTGCTAATTGTAGCACAATTATGAATTTAGACTTAGCTAGCCCTGTTTGAGGGTCGTAGGCCATCAAATTAGAAATTTTCACTGCATCAATCACTATAAAGGTAGGTACACCTTGAAAGAAAAGGTATTTGCACAATACAAATCGATAACCAAAAGAATGCTCATACAAGAGGCATTTTGTGCATTAATATCAACTTATCGCACATGATACTTGTATTCTTGTCAATGCTATCAACTTTATAGAAGGCTAAATAATCTCAATGGCTTCCGTAGCATCTCTTAAATTTTATTACTACATGTGAGAGCCCGTACTGCTATATGTTTAGTTACACATCAGTTGTGCATTAAATAGATGTTAGAATGGTACATGGAGCCAAGAAACCCAAATAATACCTTCTGACTAGTCATTTTCAGATAAGGCCATAAGTTGTTAAACATGATATCAAATTAAGCCTGGCTCATGACCTATGTAGACTAAGGAACACCGCATATGAACTTTTTTTGGGGCTGATCATGAGCTAGTCATGGTCTTTATTTTTATGATTGTGATTCAATTTATGAATTAGTATTTGGACCCTTAGCTTGATGAGGATACTAGAATTTAAACAAGAGAAGTATCCATGCAAGCATATATTTAGTCTCACATTACCTGTGTATTGTGTGGATCTTGAGTGCAAACACAAAGTTAAGAAACCCATAATACCTTTCAGTAAGCTTTTTCTTTTGAGTGAGGTCATGGGTTGTTACACTACTCTGAAAAAAAGTATTTCAAAAAACATTTGTAAACACATTAATCTTTGAATTGAAAATCGCATACATGAAATGAAAATTATTTTTCATCCCATGGTACAAGGAGTCCATTTAGTGTTCTTCAAGAAGATTTTTTCCTGCCCCTCAAACCTAAATGCAGCAGTAAAACTTGGATAACATAGAGAAATCAATAATATGTGGATGTATGGTGTATGGTGTATGAATGTGGCATGAAATAGTCCACAGCTTTCAGTGCTAGCCTCAGGGCCCAAAGATCACCTACATGGAAGTATTTGATATAAATAAAAGGTACGTGGGTTAACTTTGGCAGAATCATACGGACAATAACAGAAGACCTTTTTTAATCAGGTCATTCAAAAACCCATTACATGAGAATTGGTGCCTCAAGTCACTTTTCTCCAAAGTAAAAATTGAAAGCCACAAATCTTCCAAAATTGAAAACCACGAAACTTCTGCCTCCTTGTGTAGAAAATCTAACAAAATACGATGATCAAGATTTTTCATTAACAAAATAGCAAATTCTAACAATCTCTGTTGATATCTAAAGTTTGTGAACTTACACTGATGCTGAAAAAACGAAGAAGACGAAAAGTTTATCAAAAAAACAGTTACAGACCTGACGAACTTTGTAAATGACAACAGATAAACCTTAAAATTTTCATCTGCCAATTTTGCACCCAAAATTTAGGCCAACGTTTTCTCAATTTTATATTTCTTTCCCAGTACAATTCACTTGTGTTACTCCACCTGTTTCTACTAATGTTTTGCAATCCTTACAACAATTTCAAAAGACCGCACAACTCACAGGACTCACTGGAGAAGGGGGAAAACTATAAACTATAGGATGGTCAAATCTCAGAATTGACATGGCTAACTAAATTCCACATAAAGGATAAGAATGGATTATAATATTAGTTGACTGATATCTAAGAACAATAATTCACAATCAATTAAGAATCATATGATCAGAGAAAGGATAACAATGGATTGTAATATCAATTTACAGATATCTTAACATCCAAGTAGTTCACAATCAATAAAGAATCATATGATCATAGGTTCAAAAGGCAGAAAGATTAACGGACTACAGTATAATCGGAGCTGTTCCTAATGAGAAGATTATAACATGACAATTCCTACAGAATTAGGATCAGATCGAAATTATGAAACTGTTATATAATAACAATCAAGTAGATGAGTGGAGATGAGGAATATACAAGTCCGGATTGTCAGCCGTCTTCTCCGTAAAACTGCCTTTGAACGGGAAGAGGGAGTCTCCGATCCTCTCCATGACATCTGATGTGTCGACGTCGAAGTAGGGTTTGTAAGCTCCCACGGTGAACATGTGCATCCACCCCGACGGTTGCGATTCATCGGAGCCCCCTCGCGCCGGCTTCGAGAACGTATCTATCAAGAATTCAAATCCAGATTACAGCTCAAACTAGAAACCATAAAGAAAAGCAAAAGAGGAGAAACACGAATCGAATACGAGAATATATATCAAATCAAGTCAGATGATTCCATGATGGGGATCAGAGAGACGGATCTGGTACCGTCGGCATCGGATGGGGGGCGGAAGACGGCGGAGATCTTGCCCTGGGCCTCGGAAGGCGGAAACGTCTTGAGATTAGACTCTGTAATGTATCGAATGGAGCATCAGTGATCACACCCAAGATCCAAAAGCGCACCAGATCTCAAAACCTTTATTACAAAAAAAAAAACGAATTTTTATCCAACCCTAACCTGTGAATTTGACGGCGACGTGATCCGTACCGGACACGGCCTGCAATAAAGACCAAGAAGGGTGGCAGTGACAAGAGATCTAGAGGCAATAAGAGAAAGATAGGGCAGAACGAAGGAAGAGGGGATGGTCGCGTACCGGAACGGATTCAGAGACCTTCTGCTTGTCGATGGACGTGTAGCCACTGCTCGACATCATCTTCTTTCTTCCACCACCGGCGCTGGAGGGACCTTCCTCCCCTTCCCCTCTATCGCTCGTTCAGAGCGCTTCCGCTGCGTACGGAACACGGGCGATTAAAAGGAACACGGCCCACGGGTTTTGGTCTGCTGCGGATTTTAGGTTCGTTTGGTTTGGGGATGGCCCCTCAACGTGGAAATCTAGAACGCTAATTTTGGTTTCAAATATTTATTTAAATAAAATTAAAAATCAACTCTTGACCCTGTTTTAAATTCAAATAATATCTTAAAATATTTTAAAATCTAAGGACCCATTTGGGTTAAATTTTTTATTTTTAAAAATAAAAAAAAATTAACTTATAGCATAAAAAATGTATTTGATTGGATTATTTTTGAAAATACTTTTTTGAAACGATCCTAAAAATTTGAATGAATCTAAAAAATCGAGCAACGTTTTCTTCAAATTCATCTAAACTGGCCAAAATTCGTATTTGGTTAAAGATAATTAAAGACAATCTACCTGACCATCTCAAATTCTTTTTTCTTAAAATGCTCAAAATTTATAAATTTTAGTTTTTACTATTTTTAAGTTCAAAAAAAACCAACCAAACATATTTTTGAATAATAAAAATCAATATAATATAACTCAATTTTTTTAAACAATCCATGTTTTCGAAAAACAGTATTCTGATCATGAACCAAACATGGGCTAAGGTTCTTGATGGGGCCATTGAGCCCCATGGGCAATGGTAGTCCCGCCAGGGTCGGACCAGTGGCCTCTGGGTTGGCCTCGGCCTCAGCCAATCAGCCTTTGGCTTTCGGCAAGATAGTCCCTCGACCTTGAGAAGACACCCCCTTAGCCTCTTCCCCTCGGCCTCAGCCACTCGGCCTCTCGGCCTCGATATGAACAGTGCTTGGCCCGGCATGAACAGTGCTCGGCATGAACAGAATTTTGTCATGAACAGTGCTTGGCCTCTTCCCCTCGGCCTCAGCCACTCGGCCCCCTCGGCCTTGGGATGAACAGTGCTAGGCCTCGGCCATAAACAGTGCTCGGTCTCGGCATGAACAGTGCTCGGCATAAACAATGCTCGGCCATGAACAGTGCTCGGCCTCAGCCATGAACAGTGCTCGACCTCTTCCTCTTGGCCTCAGCACTCGGTCCCCTTGGCCTCGGCCCTCGGCCTCAGCCATGAACAGTGCTCGCTTCGGCATAAACAGTGCTCGGCCCCCTCGGCCTCGGCATAAACAGTGCTCGGCATGAATAGTGCCATGCAAGTGTTCACCCACGGCCTTTTCTGAAGCTCATCCAAGGGTATGAACAGTGCCATGCACGTATATAATCAATGCTCTATGAAGGACAGAGTCGGCTTCAACTCCAAACTTCATCTTTTGCCTCAGCGGCTACACTTTGGGGCTCACATCCCTGACTTTATCGCCCATCACTGTCTACATAGGACAGCGGAAGGGTGGCATGGGAGACACATTTGGCAAACGCCGTAACTGTCGGCAACGCCTTGCAGCAGCCTGCAACAGCTGTCCAAGCCAAGTAGTACCTACTAACCAGCTACAGCCACCTACTGACGGGACATGGCCTGCAGCTCTGACAAATCACATGGAGGCTGATGTGGCTGATCCAATGCCATTAGAGAATCGTGAAGGAAATGACGGAGCCCCCCTTCGGCCTCCAAAGAGCCCTTCGGCCATGCTCCAAGGTCGACACCTCCATGGCCGATAGCTCCATGGCCGACACCTCCAAGGCCGACACCTCCATGGCCGACAACTCCATGGCCGACACCTCCAAGGACAACACCTCCAAGGCCGACGGCTCCATGGTCGACACCTCCAAGGCCGACAGCTCCATGGCCGACACCTCCAAGGTCGACAGCTCCATGGCCGATACCTCCAAGGCCGATAGCTCCATGGCCGACAGCTCCATGGCCGACACCTCCAAGGCCGACACCTCCAAGCTGCCAAGCTCCCTCGCCGTTAACAGTGTCATGCAAGCTCATCCAAGGGCATGAGCAGGGCCACACAAGCACTCCATACTCAACACTCTACGAGGGACAGTTGGCTTCAACTCAACATCATCCTTCTCCCCCAACGGTTGTACCTTGGAAGCCCACAACAAACCTCAGCATGCCGTCGCTCAATACGGTTGATTTGTCCGCATCAGATTGGCATGCCAGGAAGGGGGCGGTCAGCGATGCTAGTTTGCAGATCTCATTCCATTTTTATCAAAATGGTGGATCGTAAAGATGGTGATGACAAGAATCCGGAAAGCTTTCACCAGTTATGCTGGGGGGCACCTTCAACGAGCTGAGCAAAAGCCTCGGAGGCAACATCTTATACCACGCAACAGCGAGCAAAAGTTCACTCGCTTTGTGGTCATTGCCCAGGCCAGCCATCCTTCATCCTGCTGGGAATCTCCCTAGCAAGAGGTCCACCATCCTCAAGCTCACCAACGACTTAAAGCTCAGAGAGCCATCACTCGCCGCCCAAGCAGCCTTCTCTCCTATGGACGGCAACACAAAGGGAGGCCCAAGTAAGGGCAGCGGTACCTCCACTTCAACCAATTTGATTCCCCGAGGGGCAGACCACCAGCAGGAGCGCTCAAGTCTGTAGAAGGAAAACAGGGGTGCCACAAGAGCTAAGTACGCTGCACTTAAGACTATTTATTTCATTGATACTTAAAAATGTCATGCAGGGGAGACCGACTCTGCATTAGCATTCAAGACCAACCTCGCATTGGCGTCTCAAAAGACCAAAAAGACCGGTTTCGCACCGGCAATTTAAGACCGGCTCTGCGTCAGCACAAAAAGACCGGTTCCGCACCGGCAACTTAAGACCGGCTCCGCGTCGACATTCAAGCCCGGCTCTGCGTCGGCACTTCAAGCCCGGGTCGGTACATTTCAAGCCCGGCTCCGCGTCGGCATCTCCAAGCCCAGCTCCGCGTCGGCACATTCAAGCCCGGCTCTGCGTCGGCACCTTCAAGCCCGTCTCCGTGTCGGCACCTCCAAGCTCGGCTCTGCATCGACACTCCAAGTCCGGCTTCGCGTCGGCACACTCAAGCCCGAGTATCCCTCGACACTCAAGCCCGGCTTCGCGTCGGCAATCCAAGCCCAAGACCTCCTGCGGATTCCATTCCAGCTGCCCTTAGATTTTAGCACTGATCCCCCCCCCCCCTTCAATCAACACGGTTCCAGGGGCAGGTCATCAACTCTGCAGAAGGAGACTAATTTCTTTAAAGAAAAAGGCACCTGAGCCTGGTCCAAGCACCCTCAGGTCACCCTTCAGGGTTAAAAAGGCTCCTGACGGCTTTCAACTCTCAGGTCACCCTTCGGGGTTAAAAAGGCTCATGACGACTTTCAACTCTAGGTCACCCTTCGGGTTAAAAGGCATCTGACGACTCTCAACTCTCAGGTCACCCTCCGGGGTTCAAAAGGCTCTCAATGGCCTCAACTTTGCCTCAGCGGCTTCATCACAGCCTCAACGGCTTCATTTCAGCCTCAGCGGCTTCAACTCTGCATTAGCGGCTAATGGCTAGTCGGCTGGGAGAGGCCAACTCCTCAGCTCACAGTTGACGGGCACCCACCTCTAAACTTCACGCCAAAAGTAAAGAGCCCCTCCAAGCTCACCAATAAAAGCCACAAACGTGGAGCTTCCCAAAACGAAGCAGAAGGAGACAAATTCCTCTAACAAAGAGCTAAGTACACTACAAGAAAAAGTTTCTTTTCATTAGTATCTAAATGCATTATGGGAAAACCAACCATTCAAAAGGCTCTCGACAGTCCTGTGATCAAAAGGTTACCCCGGCCGGCCGTGAAACCCCCGCGGTGGTTCAAGACCTATGATTCCAGCGACCTCGAATCACCCCTCGGGCCAACCACGAAACCCCCGAGGTGGTTTCGGAGTAGCTAGACGGTATGGCGACTATCGGATACCACTCGGCCTGGCTAGCATACGCCCCAAGTCGGTTCAAATCCTTAACAGCCCGTACCCACTTGAGTCACCTTCCGGGCAAGCATAGAGGCAATTTTATTTCAGCCCTGTGGCTTTATTTCTGCTTCGGCCATCTTGTTTTAGCCTAAACGGCCTTGCTACAGCCTCAGCAGCTTATCTCTGCCTCCGCGGAAACGCTCCCTCTGCCTTAGGAGCATCATTGCAGCATCATTGGCTCTTTGCCTCAATGGCATATGGACAGGACCCACATCCAAACTTCATGTCAAAAGTTAAAGACCCCAAAGTCGGGTAAGGATCAGCCACTTGGGAGGTGATGCCCCTTTCGCCTTGCTGGGGTGGGCCCGCTTCGTCTCAGGGGCGAGGGGGCATCTGATGTGGATGATCTAATGCCATTAGAGAATCGTGAAGGAAACTGATGGAGCCCCCCTTCGGCCTCCAAAGAGCCCTTCGGCCATGCTCCATGGCCGACAGCTCCATGGCCGATAGCTCCATGGCTGACACCTCCATGGCCGACAGCTCCATGGCCGACACCTCCAAGGCCGACAGCTCCATGGCCACCTGGCCGACACCTCCATGGCCGACAGCTCCATGGCCAACACCTCCATGGCCGACACCTCCAGGCCGACACCTCCATGGCCGACACTTCCATGGCCGACACCTCCAAGGCCGACACCTCCAAGCTACCAAGCTCCCTCGCCGTTAATAGTGCCATGCAAGCTCATCCAAGGGCATGAGCAGGGCCACGCAAGCACTCCATACTCAACACTCTACGAGGGATAGTTGGCTTCAACTCAACATCATCCTTCTCCCCCAACGGCTGTACCTTGGAAGCCCATGACAAACCTCAGCATGCCCGTCGCTCAATACGGTTGATTTGTCCGCATCAGAGGCCAGTCCCACTGTGCTGCCCCATCATCAATGTTCTGACAAGTGATTATGCCCCAAGACTGGCAGACTCCAAGTATCAATAAAATGGGTACAAGGGACCCCCGACCAGGTAACTGATAACTCACCACACTCTTAAATGCTCATTCTTGCTCACGGAGAGCTCTAAGCCTCTCTCTCTTTTTTGAGCTTTCTCAAGCTCACGGCTGTTGCCGAGAGCACTGACTTGAGCGTCGAAGGGTCCCCACAGGAATCTTCAGTCCTGGGACTTGTTTGCAGGCTCTCAGCACAAGAAGCTCGCCGAAGGATCCTGGGCTCGCTGGAGGAGGTGACCGGATACTCGCGGACGTTCAGGATGGTAATTTGGCATCAACAGATTGGCGTGCCAGGTAGGGGGCCAAAGCATAGATCATCAATGATGTTATCTTGCGGATCCTCATCCCTCTTAAATTAGCATGGCAAATCAAAACGATGGTGATGACAAGAGCCCGAAGAGCTTCCGCCAGTCACGTTGGGGGGCACCCTCAGCGAGATGAGCAACAGAGCCAACCGCTCCACTCTACCATCGCCACAACCTCAGGCCACTCAAGCAAAATAACATGCCACCCTCATCCTGCAAATCCATACATTAACGACAGCTGTCCAAAAGCTCCAAAAGCAATATCTCACAGCCATACAGCAGCGAGCAAGAGGTTCCACTTCCTCTTTAGTTGCTGCTCAAGCCAGCTATCTTCATCCCGCGAAAGATCTCCTCAGTAGGAGGGTCACCGTCATCAAGCTCATGAGCATGAGCATCTTCAAGCTCAAAAGCAAGAGCGCCACTGCTCACCGTCCAAATGGCTTCCTCTCCTACGGACGGCGACGCGGGGAGGCCCATGCAAGGGTGCCAGCACCTTCACTCCAATCAACTTACTTCCCGAAGGGGCAGACCATTAGCAGGCTGATGTATCCAAATCAACAGAAGGAGACAAATCCCTCCAAAGACACTTCACAATGATAGCTCTTCTACTCAGACAGTCGTAGTCTACAAGAGACGAGCAATTCCGGGGCTATCTTTGGCCAATAGGGAGCTGATCAGTACTCCTTCCTAGCCACTTTTTCTCTCTCTGAACCATCTGCATCAAGTGCCGCATCATCATCATCACCTGGCACATCTTTCTGATCGGGTTCCCTCCAAGAAGTAAGGTCCTAGCCTGGCTGTGCGAGGTGGGGAGGACGTGGTCCAAGTCCCAGCCCAGTACCATGCCATGCAAACTTAAATAAATAAGATTTAATACATAAGGGGAAGGAAGCTTGGTGCCAGCAAAAGGATAAAGAGAGGACATTGGGTGGAGGGGTCATTATGACCTTCCATTTCTTGTACTTGAATGTCAGGGCTCCATTAATGCCAAAAGAGACCAATAATGCAGGTTCTCCTCCACTATCAAATAGTCTTCTTTGCCTCCGCAAATACCCCAATCCAGCACTAGAAAAAGCTGAGAAAAGCTCTGTCCCAACTCCATGACAACCCCCAGCGTCATCGAACACGATGCAAAGGCCAAAAAGCTACAAAAGCTAAGTACACTACACTTTGAGAAAAGCTTCTTTTCATTAATACTTGAATGCATTACAGAAAGATCAACTCTAGCATCGGTACCTAAGCCCGAGGCCAGCTCAGCACTAAAGACCGACTCCAGCATCGGCACCTAAGCCCAAGGCCAGCTCGGCAACAAAGACTGACTCCAGCATCGGCAATAAAGATCGTTAGCACAAAAAAAGGCACCTGAGCCTAGTCCATGCTCCATTTGGTCATCCTCTGGGATTAAAAGGCACATGAGTCTGGTCCACGCACCCTCAGGTCACCCTCCGAGGTTAAAAGGCATCTGACGACTCTCAACTCTCAGGTCATCCTCCGAGGTTAAAAGGCACCTGAGCTTGGTCTACGCATCCTCCGAGGTTAAAAGGCACCTGAGCCTGGTCCACACACCCTTAGGTCACCCTCTGGGGTTAAAAGGCACCTGACGACTCTCAACTATCGGGTCATCCTCCGAGGTTAAAAGGCACCTGAACCTGGTCCAAGCACCCTCAGGTCATCCTTCGGGGTTAAAGGCTTCCAAGCACCACTACAAGGGGAAAAAAATATTGCGACGCCCAAATGCGTCGTAATTGCATCGCTAAACGTGCTATTGCGACGCAATAGCGACGTAATGACGGCATCGCTCAGATGTCCATCGCAATATCCATTTGTCGCAATTGCGTCATAATATTGCGACTCTCTGCGACGCAATAATGCGTCATAATATTGCGATGCATCCAAATGCGTCGCTAAATTTAAAACTAATTTTTAATATTTAAAATTATTATTAAATATTACGATGCATTCAATTGCATCGCAATATTGCGATGCATTTAGTTGCGTCGTAATATTTAATAATAATATTTTTAATATAATAGCAACGCAATTTAAGTTGCTAATGCGTCGCCAAGAAATTTTTTTTAAAATATTGCGATGCAAGGTCATTGCATCGCAATATTTAATATTAATATTTTAGATATAATAGCAACACAATTTGAGTCGCTAATGCATCGCTATTAATTTTTTTTTTAAATTATTGCAACGCCAGGTCATTGCGTCGTAATATTTAATAATAAAATTTTAAAAATATTAATGATGCAATTTCAATCGCTAATGCGTCGCTAATTAAATTTTTAAAAAAATATAAAATATTAAAAATTAAAATGGTTAATACAATTTCATTACATTTAAATATTGATAGAAACATTCTTCACTCATATTGATCCAAACAATAATCATTCAATTTTTAAAAATAATTAATATATTAAAATTTTGAAATTTTCATATACAACATATAAAAGAAAAAAAAAATACATCAAGAATCTGAGCGATCACGTGGAGGCTAGAGATCCTACGACAAGCGGCTAACCATATCCTGCAAATGACGCATCTGATCTCGCACGTCTGCAAGCTCCTGATCCCGGCCTCGCATACGCTGCTCGAACTCGTGCTCGACCTCTTGCCGAACCTCCTGACGAACGTCCTGCCGAACCTCCTCCGCAATGGATCTCCGAATGTCGTCTAAACGCTCGACAGGAATATCACCAGAAAATCGCGAGCTGGAGGCCTGATGGGAAAAATATGCAGAAGCTCTAGTGCCCAGACCATAGACCCTGCGGTCTCGCGGCTGGCACCAACAGCCTCCAAAAACACATACCGACTCTCCTCTATTGAGAGTTCGACGGGCGGGCGTCTCCCCATCAGTGGAGTCGACCTGCGATGCCTGGGAGCGAAGCTCCTCGACTCGTGTCTTTGAATTATAAAATCAACAATAAATGAGTTAATAAATTTCTTAAAATAAAATTTTAGAAATTAAACAGATACTACATAAAAGCTAATTTCTTACCGCAACCTCCCGTGATCGCGTGTCGACCCAGGAACCGTCCCTCCTGGTGTGTATCGCCCTGAATAGACGAAACTCACCAGGATCTCCGCCCTCCTGCTCAGACTATAACAATAAAAAAATTGATATTAATAAAAATATTTGTAAATAACTAAATTAGTAATTAAATTATTTATGTTTTCTTACCATACGGCGTCTGTGCTCCTGAATCGAAATGGAGCCCGAAGTATGGTGGGAGAGACCCATGCCAGGACCGCCCTTCTCGGATCGGCGGTTCGTGCTGGCTGATGCGGACCTCCTACACCAGCCATCGGACTGCCAGGCCTGCTGCCACTCATGCCAAATACCCTCTGGCACATGCGCAGGACGCTGACCCAATGACCTCCAACGATGAAGCATGTCGGAGTATCGGCGTCCCGTAAGAGCCTCCCATGCTGCCCTAATGGCATCATGGCTGGCAGGGTCCCACGTAAACTTTTTCTGCATTAAAATAAATAGTTAGTTTCAGAATTTATTAAGATTAAGAAATTTTATATCAGTGATAAAATGTATTTAATAAGTTTACCTGAAACTCAGAAAAATAAAACTCCCTCATGGCTGGAGATACGTGGCGCCAATCGTAGCCACTGGGATCTGCACGCCTCTGAAATACGGCACTGATGTGGCTGGATACATGATGCTGCTCAATAAATCTATTAAAAAAATACATGTTTATAAGTAATTGACTTAAAAACATAAACATATATTTTTAATTAGTATATACTTACAGCCCATGAGCATCAAGTCGAAGTACGGTGCGGCCGATGGTGGAAGAACTCTCGGAGGTATGTGCCGATCGGCTGGATGGTAATACCAATGCAGGATCACCGCCGACTGCTGAGAGATCGAAGGCTGTGCGATGTGTGGAGATCCAAACTCTCCATCTCCAAAGCTCATGTGATCTGATGCAGCAGAGCTACGTCCCTGCTCACTCCGTATGTCATCGGTAGATCTACCTCTGCCCGTCATACTGAAAATACTAAAGATTCATGCAATTAAATTATGATTAATGATTGACTATGTAAAAATTTAACACTTATAAAATAAAGTTGAATTTAAAAAAACCTCTATGTTTAATCGTGTCATTTGTTTCGTGAAATGTTGGTTCAACATCCGATGTCGTATCGGACTGCGATTCAGTTTCATTATCATCGGAAGGAAACCGAACATTTGCATCCTAATTTCTTGGACATCACCATTTGGATCTCTAAGTGATGTTTCAGGAGCCCTTGTGTCGTCCTCAATTGCATGCATTTCCATCTCATCCTCTTGAAATGCAGGGCACTCGGCTGATTGACTTGATGAACTCTCCTCTAATAAGATTGTTGAACGTGGGACGATTTTAGAAACACCCACCAATCTCGCTTGTCGTTGCGCAAACTTGGATATCCGCAGTAAAACACTTGCTGAGCTTGGGATGCAAGGATGAATGGGTCATATTTCTGCAATCTTCGTCGATGGTTCACTTCAACCAAATTGTAGTCGTTATGAACCCTTTTGCCCACAGGAACTGTCGGATCGAACCAATCGCAACGAAACAATACGGTTCGTTTCATAGGCCAACCGGGATATTCAACTTCAACCACCTCTACTAACTTTCCGTAATAATCCTGCATATTTGCTCCAACACTTTCTCCTTTAACACATACGCCCCAGTTCTGCGTGCCTCTTGAAGCTGCTAATCGTTCAATCTGAAATTTGTACCATTAACAAAATAGCCAGTAGAGGTTGTTACGGTCTTCAATGGCCATTGCGATAGACATTTAATGAAAATATTATCGGTTGTGGACCATGGACCGTTTACCTATAAATTAATAAGCTATTCACAACCAATTCAAAAAATAAAAGCCATTATTGAAATTGATTGAGTGATACTACTCACAAATTCATAAAACCAGTAAGCGAACTCCGTTTCTAACTTCTGTCCAATTGCAACTTGACTGATGTCGGGATTCATCTGTCGTTGTCTATCACAATACATCCTTATGGGATGATAAGGATTAAAACTGATGTTAGCAATTAAATATTATGGTATATTGTAATTTAAATTAGAAGTTCCAATTAAGCATTGAAGTATACACTTACTCAATATATGGATCGACTTCTCTACAGTTCATTAGGATGTAATAATGTGCTGCATTATACTCCATATCGCTAAGATTTCTTGACTTCTGCCCCCCAAATGAACGGCCGATACCTTTAAAAATTGATATTCTACCGTCATTAGGTTCTCCTTCGTCCACACATACGTCATCGTTACGACCAAGATTTCGGCTCCTCGTGTGGACGTGACCCTCAAAGTAATGCGAGGCAAAAGCTGAAACTTCTTCGACCAAGTGTGCATTGCATATAGAACCTTCAACCCTTGCCTTATTACGCACATTATTTTTTAACTTCTTAAGGTACCTATATGTAAAGTTGAGACAAAAAATTAACCAATTTTCTCGCAATGAAATAATATTTGAAATGTCAACATGTCTTAATGATTATATATTTACCTCTCGAAAGGATACATCCAGCGATACTGCACGGGACCAGCTATGCTCGCTTCGTATGGCAAGTGAACCGGTAAATGCTCCATTGAGTCAAAAAAACTGGGAGGAAATATTCGCTCCAGCTTGCATAAAATAATTGGAATTTCCTCCTCAAGCCTTGCCATGGATGCAGAAGTAATGACTGTGGCAGATAACTCCTTGAAGAACAAGCTGAGCTCTGTCAATGCCTTCCAGACATGTTGCGGAAGCAACTCACGAAAAGCTATAGGCAATAACCGTTGCATGAAAACATGACAGTCGTGACTCTTCATGCCGAACAACTTGAGCTTATGCATGTCCACACACCTACCGATATTTGAGGCATAACCATCTGGAAATTTTAACCCTCTAAGCCAGTTACATAAAACTTCTCGTGAATTTCTGTCAAGAGTGTAACAGGCTTTAGGATAGGTCCCGTCGGCACTCCTCCTCAAATCACCTCTTCTGCAATACTGATTAAGTTCTTCTCTTGACTTTGCAGTGTCTTTTGTTTTTCCCGGGATGTTTAGCACCGTGTTAAATATGTTATCAAAAATTTTTCTCGATATGCATAACATCCAAGTTGTGCCGGATGAGATTTGTGCTCCAATAAGGCAAATCCCAAAATATACTCCGCTTCTTCCAGTTATGTTCTTTACATATACGGCCATTTATTCTATCTGCATCTGGTTCCCAAGCATACCTCAACCCCAAATGCTCTATAGTATCAAATATATCCGTGCCGGACCTAACCGGTTCGGCAAATTTTGTGACTGCTTTGTTCTTCCGGAAGGCGATCAAGTTACGCCTGTAAGGATGATTTTGGGGCAAGAACTTCCTATGATTATCAAACCATGACTGCTTACCACTCTTCTGCAATGTAAATGCATCCGAATCATACATGCAATGAGGGCATGCCAGACGTCCAGCAGTGCTCCAACCAGACAACATTGCATATGCCGGAAGTCACTTATTGTCCACATCAAAGCAGCTCTCATGATGAAATTCTGTTTCATAGAAATGTCGTAGGCTATGACTCCTGTTTCCCACAACATTTTCAATTCGGCCACCAACGGTTGCAGGAAGACATCAATCTTTTCCTTTGGATTTGATGGTCCTGGAACCAAAACTGTCAAAAACATTGCAGTATCTTTCATGCACTTCCATGGAGGAAGGTTATATACAGTCAGTATCACAGGCCAACATGAATACTGTTGCCCCGCTTGACCAAATGGTTGGAAGCCATCGGTACAAAGACCTAATCTCACATTCCTTATATCTTCAGCGAAATCAGGATGATTTTCATTGAAATGCTTCCAAGCTTTTGAATCTGATGGATGCCGCATTTCATCCTCTTTAGATTCATGTTCGGCATGCCATCTCATATCAGCAGCTGTAGCCTCAGATCTGTATAATCTCTGCAGGCGTGGAGTAAGAGGAAAGTAATGCATCCTCTTGTAAGGCACACTTTTCCTCCTACTTGTACTAGCTCCCCCTTCGCCGTTTTTGTACCTCGATTGCCCACAAATCTTACACCATCTCAGCTCTGAGTCTTCACCCCAATATATCATACAATTGTTCAAGCAACAATCGATCTTATTAACCGGGAGCCCAAGCCCACGCAACAACTTCTTCGTTGAGTAAAAACTGTCTGCTACAACATTATCATTTGGCAAAATTTCCTTGATTAACCCAGCTACAGAATTAAATGCCTTTTCTGATAATCGATGTTCTGCCTTAATATTCAACAACCGAGCAGCCGTAGACAACTGGGAATGACCCTCACAACCAGGATACAATTCTTGATTTGCAGCACGCAACATATCATAAAATTGCTGTGCATCTGGATTTGGTTCTTCCATAAATGTATTCTGATTGAATTCATTACCCGATGCATTCATCACCATTTCTTCATATGTGTTTAAATTCACAAATGGTTCATCAACGGGAATTGACACTTGTTGGCTTGTAACAACTGCTGAATTTCCTCTGGTTCACCATGACAGTACCAAACATCGTAATCAGGAACAAACCCCTTTTTACACAGATGCACCTTAACAGTTTCAACATCTCTGTAGGCTTTATTCTGACACCTGTGATAGTTGCATGGGCACCTAATCCTAGGCCCATCCATCCATTCAGGTTGGCTACATGCAAATGCGATAAATTCTTCCAATCCATTCAGAAAATCTGGATTAAGCAAGCCATCTTTTATCCTTGCATACATCCACGAGCGAGCCCCGCTCATTTTTGACCGACTTATACAATTTCTGGTAAACCATTAAAGGAAACCACATTATAAAACTATATTAGCATTACTAAATATATAACTAAATTATTTCTTTTACACAACTAAGGTTAATAACAACCATTTAAATCATTTATAACTAAACCAATTTTTTTTTTAGACAACTAAGGTCCCTACCCTGCAAGGCCCGGCCACGGCTACGATCCTTGGCGTGCTAGCAAGGACCGAGGCACAGGTTCATGCCAGGCTAATGCTAGGGCTTGAGTTCGGGTCGGGCCGCAAGGCGGTCCGTTCAATCATGAGACTTCACAAGCATTCAAGTGTCCTAAATTAATTCCACCTTCACTCCATGTCTAAAAGGTAAGGCCCTATCCCATTCAAGAATATTTTTTGTGATATGTTATTCTGCTATTAATTATCATCGATCGGTTACGTTGAAATTTCAGCAGCATTTCCCCATATGTTCTCCTAAATGTGTGGCATATATGCCACACTAGGAGAACGTATGAGCAAATACAAACCGCAATCTCAACCAACGATGATTAATAGCAGACTAACATATCGCAAAAAATATTCTCAAACTGTCCACCAGGACAATTTGAGAATTTGCAAGACTAAGTCTTACAAATTCTCAAACGGGTCTAAAGGTTATAGTGCTGTGATTAATAATATGGAAATCCGAAGACAATCGAACTTATGCTTGTTATTCTTAACTTCTTGTCAATTATACATATATAGGAATAGTGTTCTATATATATAGTCACTGACTTCTTAAGATTATTATGTCGAATATAAATGTTTGTGAAGACTAAAATATAAATCATTGAAACTACTAATTTGTTGCTGAAAATTAAATAATAATACAACAAGACTTTCTATCTAGCATTACATAATTTAATGCATCATTCAATTTGAAGCAGAATGTAAATAATCAAGACATAACAATTGTAAATAACTACAAATGCACAAATATTATTGCATAAATAGCTATAAAGAAATGAAAAGCTACGACTGCAATTTTGAAATTACCTAATCTAAAGAGTTATGGTTAATGAGCTAAATTAGTTGACCTAAATAGCTAAGCTAATTCAGCTCGACCTATCTAAAGAGTTTTGATTGATGATCTAAAGAGACAAGGTTGATGGTCTAAAATCAGCTTACTTGAGAAGTTAAAACTGATAAGCTAAATTAATTGACCTAAATAGCTATGATTTATGAGTTTAATCAGTTGATTTAAAGAGTCATGATTGATGAGCTAAATCAGTCTATCCAAAGAGCTCCGACTAATGACATAAATTAATTAATTTATAACTAATCTAATAAAAAATTAGATTAGTAGTCACATTTTTTTAATATTTATCATCAAATTATTTAAAAATATTTTTAAAAATAATAAAATATAATAGAATCTAAATTTTTTATGTTAATTTTTTTTCATGAGTGTTAAAAAATTTTTTTTTTGAAGGGGCCGGGGGGTGGGGAAAACCCCCTAGCTGTTACTTTTTTAAAAAAAATTAAGTTGCCCATGTTTTAAAAATATATTTATATTTTTTTATATTATCATCAAATTATTTGAAAATATTTTTAAAAATAATAAATATGATAGAATCTATTTTTTTGTTAATTTTTTTATGAGTGTTAATTTTTTTTAATTGAAGGGGGGGGGTGGGGAAAAGCCCCCTAGGTGTTACTGGCCACCGTGGCTTAACCTGGTTTTTTTTTTTGGCCTGGCCACCGTGGCCAGGCCACGGCAGCGGCCGTGGCCAGAGAAGACGGCCATGGCCATGGCCGTAGAAGACGAAGGGGGGTGGGGAAACCCCCCAAACTGTAATTTTTTTTTTTGGCTGGCCACGTGGCCAGGCCACGGCAGCGGCCGTGGCCGGAGACGAACGGGAGGGGGGGTGGGGAAACCCCCCATTAATATTTTTTTTTCGGTGGCTGGCCACCGTGGCCAGGCCACGCCGGCCACAGCAGCGCCGTGGCCGTAGAAGACGAAGGGGGGTGGGGAAAACCCCCCAAACTGTAAATTTTTTTTGGTGGCCTGGCCACCGTGGCCAGGCCACGGCAGCGGCCGTGGCCGGAGAGACGGCCACAACCGTGGCCATGGCCGGAGAAGACGAAGGGGGGGTGGGAAAACCCCCCCAAAATGTAATTTTTTTTTTTAGGTGGCCTGGCCACGGCAGCGGCCGTGGTGGCCATGGCCGAAACCTATTTTTTTTTAAAAAAAAATTTAGGAGGAGGGGGCTTACCTCGGTCGCGAGGGGACGCCGCCGGAGTGGGGGAGTTCCGCCGGGGGAGATGACGGGGGAGCCGGAGGAGCGGACGGACGGCGGCGGCTAGGGTAGGAATAGAAAGAAGAAGAGAAGGGAAGGGGGGCGGCCCGACCAAGCTTATATAGTGGTGATTAGCGACGCAATTTATGCGTCGCTAATCACTCGCTATTTTTTTTAATTTTATTATGGATTAGCGACGCAACAATGCATCGCTAATCCATCGCTAATTTGGCTTTTTTATTATTTTATGCAAAATTTAGCGACACAACTAATTGCGTCGCTAATGAGTCGCTAACTTGGCGCCAATGTCCGGCGAGAAAATAATTTTTATTTTCTAGGAAATTATGTCGCAAATGCATCCAATATTTTTTAAATATTTATAACTGATAAAAAATATTTTTTGAAAATAATTGCGCATATATTGCATCGCAATATTTTTTAATTTTTTTATTACATTTATTTTTCTTAAAAACATTGCGACGCAATAAATGCGTCGCAATATTAAAAATTATTTTTTTGAAAAAATTATTTTATTTTCTAGGAAATTACATCGCAAATGCATCGCAATATTTTTTAAATATTTATAACTGATAAAAATTATATTTTCTAAAAATAATTGCGATGCATATATTGCGTCGCAATATTTTTTTAATTTTTTTATTACATTTATTTTTCTTAAAAATATTGCGACGCAATAAATGCATCGCAATATTAAAAATTATTTTATTTTCTAGGAAATTACATCGCAAATACGTCGCAATATTTTTTAAATATTTATAACTTAAAATTTATATTTCTGAAAAATTACGTCGCAAATGCGTCGCAATATTTTTTAATATTTATAACTGATAAAATTGATATTTTCTGAAAATAATTATGACGCAAATAATGCGTTGTAATGTTTTTTATAAAATTTTTTAATTACATTTATTGCGACGCAATACATGCATCGCAATATTAAAATTTATTTTCTAAAAATTATTTTTTAGGAAAATGCATCGCTAATGCATTGCAATATTTTTTTAATAATTATAATGATAAAAATTATTTTTTGAAAATAATTGCGATGCACATATTACGTCGCAATATTTTTTTAATTTTTTTATTACTATTATTTTTCTTAAAACATTGCGACGCAATAAATGCATCGCAATATTAAAAATTATTTTATCTAGAAACATTATTTTTATTTTCTAGGAAATTGCATCACCGATTGGATCGATCGGCGATGATCCGATGGTTGCGATCGATCCAAGCCGTGATCTCGATCGGCCACGACCGATCTTGGACCGCGGTGATCGATCCGATGGCGACGATCCGATGTTGCGATCGATCAAAGCCGTGATCCCGATCGGCCACGACTGATCTCGGACCGTTGCAATCTGTCCGATGGCGACGATCCGACGGTTGCGATCGATCGAGCCATGATCCCGATCGGCCACGACCGATCTCGAACCGTGGCGATCGGTTCGATCGGCGACGATCCGACGGTTGCGATCGATCCAAGCCCTGATCTCGATCGGCCACGACGATCCTGGACCGTTGCGATCGGTCCGAGATCACGATGATCCGACGGTTGCGATCGATCCAAGCCCTGATCCCGATCATCCACGACCGATCTTGGACCGATTCGGCGATCCGACGGTTGCCATCGATCCCAGCCCTGATCCCGATCGGCCACGATCGATCTCGGCGATCGATCCGATGGTTGCGATCGATCCAAGCCGTGATCCCGATCGGCCACGACCGATCTCGGACCGTGGCGATCGATCCGATCGCCGACGATCCGACGGTTGCGATCGATCCAAGCCTGATCCTGATCGGCCACGACCGATCCCGGACCGTTGCGATCGGTCCGATCGCGACGATCCGACGGTTGCGATTGATCCAAGCCGTGATCCCGATCGGCCACGACCGATCTCGGAATCCGATCGGTGACGATCCGATGGTTGCGATCGATCAAGATGATCCCGATTGGCCACGACCGATCTCGGAATGGCGATCGGTCCGATTGGTGACGATCCGACGGTTGCGATCGATCCAAGCCCTGATCCGATCGGCCACGACCGATCCTAGACCGTTGCGATCGGTCGATTGCTGACGATCCGACGGTTGCGATCGATCCAAGCCCTGATCCCGATCATCCACGACCGATCTCGGACCGTGGTGATCGGACCGATCGGCATCGATCCGACGTTGCCATCGATCCCAGCCCTGATCCCGATCGGCCACGATTGATCTCGGACCACGGCGATCGATCCGACCAGCGATGATCCGACAGTTGCGATCCAAGCCGTGATCCCAATTGGCCATGACCGATCTCGGACCGTGGCGATCGGTTCGATCGCCGACGATCCGGTTGCGATCGATCCAAGCCCTGATCCGATCGGCCACGACCGATCCCGGACCGTTGCGATCGGTCGATCGTTGACGATCGACGGTTGCGATCGATCCAAGCCCTGATCCCGATCGGCCACGACCGATCTCGGACCGTGGCGATCGTCCGATCACCGACGATCCAACGGTTGCGATCGATCCAAGCCGTGATCCCGATCCACGACCGATCTCGGACCGTTGCGATCCATCCGAGATCGCGACGATCCGATGGTTGCGATCGATCAAGCCATGATCCCGATCGGCCACGATCGATCTCGGACCGTGGCGATCGGTCCGATCAGTGACGATCCGACGGTTGTGATCGATCCAAGCCATGATCCCGATCGGCCACGACCGATCGGACCGTGGCAATCGTCCAATCAGCGACGATCCGGCGGTTGCGATCGATCCAAGCCCTGATCCCGATCGTCCATGACCGATCTCGGACTGTGGTGATCGGACCGATCGGCATCGATCCGACGGTTGCCATCGATCCCAGCCCTGATCCCGATCGGTCACGACCGATCTCGGACCACGGCGATCGATCCGATCGGTGACGATCCGACGTTGCGATCGATCCAAGCCGTGATCCCGATCGGCCACGACTAATCTCAGACCGTTGCAATCCGTCCGAGATCGGCGACGATCCGACGGTTGCGATCGATCGAAGCCGTGATCCCGATCGGTCACGACCGATCTCGGACCGTGGCGATCGGTCCATCGGCGACGATCCAATGGTTGCGATTGATCCAAGCGTGATCCCGATCGATCACGACCGATCTCGGACCGTGGCGATTGGTCCAATCGGCGACGATCCGACGGTTGCGATCAATCCAAGCCCTGATCCCGATCATCCACGACCGATCTCGGACTGTGGCGATCGGACCGATCGCATCGATCGATTGCCATCGATCCCAGCCCTGATCCCAATCGGCCATGATCGATCTCGGACCGTGGTGATCGAACCGATCGGTGACGATCCGACGATTGCGATCGATCCAAGCCATGATTCCGATCGACCACGACCGATCTCGGACCGTTGCAATCCTTCCGAGATCGGCGACGATCCGACGTTGTGATCGATCGAAGCCGTGATCCCGATCGGCCACGACGATCTCGAACCATGGCGATCGATCCAATCAGCGACGATCCGATGGTTGCGATTGATCCAAGCCCTGATCTTGATCGGCCACGACCGATCCCGGACCATTGCAATCGATCCGATATCGCTGACGATCCGACGGTTGCGATCGATCCAAGCCCTAATCCCGATCGGCCACGACCGATCCGGACCGTTGCGATCGGTCCGAGATCGCTGATGATCCGACAGTTGCGATCGATCCAATCCCTGATCCCGATCGGCCACGACCGATCTCGGACCGTGGCGATCGGTCCGATCGCCGATGATTCGACGGTTGCGATCGATCCAAGCCCTAATCCCGATTGGCCACGACCGATCCCTGACCGTTGCGATCGGTCCGAGATCGCTGACAACGGTTGTGATCGATCTAAGCCCTGATCCCAATCGGCCACGACCGATCTCGGACCATGGCGATCAGTCCGATCCGATGATCCGATGGTTGCGATCGATCCAAGCCGTGATCCCGATCGGCCACGACCGATCTCGGACCGTGGCGATCGGTCCAATCGGCGACGATCCGATGGTTGCGATCGATCCAAGCCCTGATCCCGATCGTCCATGACTGATCTCGGACTGTGCAATCAGACAGATCGATCGATCCGACGGTTGCCATCGATCCTAGCCCTGATCCCGATCGGCCACGACCGATCTCGGACCGCGGCGATCGATCCGATCGGCGACGATCCGACGGTTGCGATCGATCCAAGCCCTGATTCCGATCGGCAATGACCGATCACTATTTAACATAATTAATTTTTTAAAAACATTGCGACACAAAGGGTTGCATCGTAATTTTTAATATGATAATTATATTATAAATTAATTTTATTTAAAATAATTGCGATGCAACAAGTGCGTCGCTAAATTAAAACATTTTTCTAATTTTTTGGTTTATTGCATCGCTATTTAACATAATTAATTTTTTTAAAAATATTGCGACGCACTGAATTGCATCACAATATTTTTTTCTATAAATTATTTTATAAAAAATTATTTTATTTAAAATAATTGTGATGCAATTATTGCGTCGCTAAATTAAAAATAATTTTGCTAATTTTCTTATTTATTGCGTCGCTAATGCGTTGCTATTTAATATAATTAAATTTTTTAAAACATTGCGACGCACTGTGTTGCGTCGCAATTATTTTTTCTCATATTTATACTTTATAAAAATTAATTTTATTTAAAATAATTGCGATGCAGTTATTGCGTCGCTAAATTAAAAATATATTTTCTAATTTTCTGGTTTATTGCGTCGCTAATGTGTCGCTATTTAACATATTTAATTTTTTTAAAAATATTGCGACGCACTGAGTTGCGCAATATTTTTTTCTCATATTATATTTTATAAAAATTAATTTTATTTAAATTATTTGCAATGCAATTGGTGCATCGCTAAATTAAAAATAATTTTTCTAATTTTCTGATTTATTGCGTCTCTAATGTGTCGCTATTTAACATATTTAATTCTTTTAAAAACATTGCGATGCACTGAGTTGCATCGTAATATTTTTTTCTCATATTTATATTTTATAAAAAATTAATTTAAAAATATTGATGCATTATTTGCATCGCTAAATAAAAAAATTAATTTTTTTTGATTTTTTGGTTTATTGAGTCGCTAATGCATCGCTAATTGCGTCGCAATATTTTGTTGTCACGGTGGCGTCGCAAAGTGGTCGCAATTTAGCGACGCAATGATGCGTCGCTAAATTTGTGTCACTTTTTCAATATTTTCTTGTAGTGCACGATCCCATCACAGTGACTCTCGGGTCATCTTTCGGGGTTAAAAGGCACTTGAGCTTGGTCCAAGCACCCTCAAGTCATCCTCTGGGGTTAAAGGCTCTCGAGCACGGTACCATCACAGCGACTCTCGGGTCATCCTTTGGGGTTAAAAGGCACCTGAGCCTGATCCAAGCACCCTCAGATCACCCTCCGGGGTTAAAGGCTCCCGAGCATGGTCCCATCATAGCAACTCTTAGGTCATCCTTCGGTTAAAAAGTACCAGAGCATGGTCCAAGCACCTTCAGGTCATCCTCCGGGATTAAAGGCTCCCGAGCACGGTCCCATCACAACGACTTTCGGGTCACCTTTGAGGTTCAAAAGGCATCTGAGTCTGGTCCACGAACCCTCAGGTCATCCTTCGGGGTTAAAAGGCACCTGAGCCTGGTCCACGCACCCTTAGGTCACCCTACCCGATGACTTCAGCAACTCTCGGGTCACCACTCGGGCCAACCGCGAAACCCTTGGGCGATTTTATTGCAGCCTCAGCTGCTCTGTTTCTCTATCTTCATGGCCTCATTACAACATCAACGGTGTCATCTCAGCCCCAGCGGCATTACTGCAGCCTCAGCAGCTCTATCGGCCTCAGCAGCTTCATTCTTTTGCCTCCGTGGACTCATTACAACTTCAGCAGCTTTATCACAGCCTCAACGGCTTCACTTTAGCCTCAGCGGCTCTAAATTTACCTTAATGGCCAATGGCTAATCGAGTAAGACCTTTATCTAAATTATATACTTGCAACATATTGCTGGGCATGCACTTTTAGCCATCCAAGAAGAAGCCCCAAGACAACTCATAGTTGGGAGAGGCCAACTCCTCAGCTCACAATTGACGGGTACCCACCTTTAAATTTTATGATAAAAGTAGAAAACCCAAAGACAACTCACAATTGGGAGAGGCCAACTCTCCAGCTCACAGTTGATGGGCACCCACCTTCAAATTTCATGACAAAAGTAAAAGACCCAAAGTTAACTCACAGTCAGGAGAAACTGACTCCCCAACTCATAGTTGATGGGCATCCGCTTCAGACCCTGCGTCGTGAGAGGATTACTGACTGCTCCCAGCCAATCTAAGGTAATCGATTTACCTTCAACATTACTTAAAGTCTTTGAGCAGACAAAAGCATAAGAGAGCATGCAGATGTGGTCATAAGTCCACACAAGGCAGATGAAAAGTAGAGCCAAAACTAATAAGAAAAGTGCAAAGGTAAAGAGCTGCACTCCTTTCACCTGACGGATACAAGGCATGCAGTCGCACAAGCTCAGAGTGTGGAAGGCATCTGATGGGACCATTGAGCCCCATGGGCAATGGTAGTCCCACCAGGGTCGGACCAGTGGCCTTTGGAGTCAGTCTCGGCCTCAACCAGTCGGCCCTCGGCCCTTGGCAAGACAGCCCATCGGCCTCGGAAAGACCCCTCGGCCTCGGCCCTCGGCCTCGGCATGAACAGTGCTCGGCCATGAATAGTGCCATGCAAGTGTTCACCCACGACCTTCTCTGAAGCTCATCCAAGGGCATGAACAGTGCCATGCACGTACTCTATAATCAATGCTCTACGAGGGACAAGCCAACTTCAACTCCAAACTTCATCTTCTGCCTCTGCGGCTACACTTTGGGGCCCACATGCCTAACTTTATCGCCCATCACTGTCCACACAGGACATCGGAAGGATAGTATGGGGACACGTTTGGCAAATGCCGTAATGGTCGGCCACGCCCTGTAGCAGCCTGCAACAGCTGTCCAAGCCAAACAGCACCTGCCAACCAGCTGCAGCCACCTACTCTGACGGAATACGACATGCAGCTCTGACAAATCACATGGAGGCCAGCCCTATTGTGCTGCCCCATCATCAATGCTCTGACAAGTGATTATGCCCCAAGACTGACAGACTCCAAGCATCAATAAAATGGGGTAAGAGGGACCCTCGATTAAGTAACTGATAACTCACGATACTCTTAAACGCTTATTCTTGCTCACGAAGAGCTCTAAGCCTCTCTCTCTCTTTCGAGCTTTTTTAAGCTCACGGCTGTTGCCCAGAGCACTGACTTGAGCGTCGGAGGGTCTCCACCAGAATCTTCGGTCCTCAAGACTTGTTTGTGGCTCTCAAGTGTGAGAAGCTCACCGAAGGATTCCGAGCTCACTGGAGGAGGCGACCGGACACTCGTGAACGTTCGAGAATGGTGATTTGGCATCAACAGTTCTCATCCGACATGTCCTTCTCCCATATTTTATGATGCTCCTTCCCCTTTTCTCATATTTTCTTAGAAAGATAAGCCCATCCTTGTATTAGGATGTCCGATCATTTCTTATTAAATTTTGATGAATTAATAATATTACCTATTATTGCCAATAAAACTATTTCTTTTTTTAAGATAAATTTAATTTTATATAAATTTTAATGCAAATTTTTATACTCAATAAAAATATGACCTTTTGAGGCTTCTAATTTTAATTTTGATTTATGTGTGAATCAAATGAATAAAAGGAGTAGGTGATTTTAATTTCAATTCTAATAGAATTCAATTTCGATTATACCATCTAACCAAATGGACCCTTAAATTTTATCATTTTCCTAAGAAGAGTTAGATAAGTTTTTCAAAGACTCATTTTTCTTAAAAGAGTATTGCTAGAAAAATTAAGAAAAGTTTTGTGGAATTTTTTTTAATTATGTTTAATTGATAAAATTTGCATAAAAAATAGTTTTAAAAATATTTTCTTACGTTTGATTAAAGATAATTAAGGCTACATCAAGTTTTTAAAACTAGATTTACATTTAAAGACCCATGGCTAGATCAAGTTTGAAAATTATATTTGATTTAAATTTTTGATTTGGTTTAAATGCTGTATTTTTTGATTTAACCAGACCCCAACTTTATTTGGCTTGACTCTTATATAAACCTTATTTTCTTTAACTTTAATTACCTTTATTAATTTGTTAAATGAGCTTTCATTTACACTAAATTTTATTTTATCTAAACAACTAAATATCCAATCATTTATTTTCACTTAATTATATCAATATATAGCAAATTTTTATTTATAATGTTTTTAAGTATATCCAAAATTATTTTAAAAATCATAATTTTAAATTTTAAATTTTTTAAATAAAATTTAAGCCTTAGTTGAATAATTTTATTTAAGTTGTGGATTTTTAAAATTTATTTAAAATCTAAAATTTTCTTAGATTTGATATGTTCCAACCCAACCAGTCCAATCCAATCAGTAAATAGGTTAACTTTGGATCTAATTTGAATGTGGCACTCTCTAAGGCATTTGTGAATTCTATTCGTTTTTTTGGTGGAAGGATAGAAATCCTCTTTCAATGATACAACATCTAAGAATGAAATGCCATATGGCTTGGAATTTGTACTATTTCGATCAGTTTATTTTTGACCTAGTTTGAAATGCCACTGAGCCATATGTTAACTATATAGCTCTTAGAAGATGTTTGGTTTGTAGTAATTCATTTTGGTAATTGTACATTATCATGTTTGGTAATTAGGCATAATAATTAAAGTAATAATATTTGATTCATAGTAATATAAAAATTATCATCAATCATGATAATCTACTTTTTTTTTTTAAATGAAGATGAGTATTTTACATTACTAAAGTTTAATAATTTTAAATTAATACTATTGACTTATATTAATATTTAATAAAGCTTAATTTGATTATATGTTTAATTTATACTAGATAATATTAAATATTTAAGTACAAAAAATCTTTTCAGAACTTTGAGATTCCTTTTTTTTTTTTTTTTTCCTTGCAGGAAATTAACAACTTTTAGATTCAAGAAGAAGTTGACCCTGCAAGCATTGGGACTCAGAAAAACACAGACAAATATCAGAAAAAAGAATTAATACATGGGGAGAGAAATGCCGGCCACAAGGGTTCGATCGGAGAATTTGTGCCAATAATTAAGACGACAGCAGCAAGAAGCAGTTGGCACAAAGCTTCATGCATGCATGCATAATATATATATAAGCTCTCTCGTCTTCTCAACCGTGTGAGCGAGCAAAGGTACAACAATCCAGAGGCCGTTTAAGGCGATCGAGGACAGCTGGAGAAAGGGCCGGTGGGGGGCGGCAAGAGCAAGGATTTGGCAGAAACAAGATGCCAAAGCTCTCGTGCAGGCTGACAGAACCCAAAGGCACAAGAATGCCGCCCAAAGATGCCGCCAAGTCGTCTTCTAACAAACAAGAGTACACGAGAGTCTTTTTAACTTTTAATCTTTAGAAGGACATGGTCTCATGAAATATCCTCTGCTGCTGCTGCTGCTACTACTACTACTACTATATATATAGATATAGGTAGATCGTGAGAGTATAGGAATTAATACCTGCATTTGATCGATCCTCCTCTCCTTGATCGAAAACCTCTCTTCATTCGCTGGTCCTCCGGCCCTTTGGTTAATTTTCTTATTTGCCCTTCTATATATTTGCAGCAGCACTTATTACGTACGGCCAGCTCAAGATGACTAATTACCAAGCGGCGGTGATGAATGGTCTTAACGATGATCATGATGATGACTTAAAAAAGCCCCACTTTGTTTTGGTTCCTCTTATGGCCCAAGGCCACATGATCCCCATGACCGACCTGGCACTGCTTCTGGCCAAGCGAGGGGTGCTTGTTACTTTGATCACCACGCCCATCAACGCCTCCCGAATCGAGAGGAACATCGATCGTGCGAAGAAGGATTCTGGGCTCCCGATCCAAATTGTTCCACTCCGATTCCCGTGCGCCGAAGTGGGCCTACCAGATGGCTGCGAGAACATCGACCTCATTCCCTCACCAGAACAGGGGTTTAACTTCTTTAAAGCAATCGGCGAAATGGAACAACCACTTGAAGCGTACCTCCGAGAGCAGCAGCAGCAGCCCTATCCAAGCTGCATCGTTGCAGATGCATGCCATCCATGGAGTCGGAAGGTCGCTTGCAGGCTCCGAGTACCGTGGTTCGCATACTATGGTATATGTTGCTTCACTCTCCTGGCCACGCATAACATCTCCCATCACAGGCTTTACGATACCATCACCGACGCGAAGGAGCCTTTCATGGTGCCCGGCCTAGCACACAAGATTGAAGTAACAACGGCCCAAGCTCCAGAATTCTTTCCTGGAGACGAATGGAAGGAGTTTCGCGAAGGGATGAGTGCGGCAATTAGCGCAGCAGATGGTGTAGTGGTGAATACTTTTGATGAACTGGAGCCATGGTATGTTGAGGAGTACCAAAAGGCTATGGGGACCAAGGTTTGGTCCCTTGGACCGCTGTCTCTTTGCCACAAAGATTTCGCCGACATGGCCCCGAGAGGGAACAAGGCCTCCATCGACAAGGATCGATGCTTGAGATGGCTCGACTCTATGAAGCCAAGATCGGTGGTGTATGTTAGTTTTGGCAGCCTGACGTACGTGCCACCCTCCCAACTCACGGAAATAGGGTTGGGCCTCGAGGCTTCAGGTCACCCATTCATTTGGGTGATCAAGGAGGTGGAGATCACTTTGGGCGCCGAAGTGGAGAGATGGTTGTCGGGGTTCGAAGAGAGGGTCAAATTAGCAAGGGCCGCCGGCCTTATCATCAAGGGGTGGGCACCGCAGCTGATGATCCTCTCTCACCCCGCGGTTGGCGGATTCGTGACGCACTGTGGGTGGAACTCCTCAATGGAAAGCATCTGTGCGGGTATCCCGACGATAACATGGCCATTCTTTGCGGACCAGTTTCTCAACGAGAGATTTATTGTTGATGTTCTGAGAACTGGAGTCTCCGTCGGCGTCAAGGATCCCAAGGAATGGGGCTTTCCTGGCGACCGTGTGCTGTCCACAAGAGATGACGTCGAGAAGGCAGTGCGAGATTTGATGGATGAAGGGGAGGAGGAAAGACGACGGGAGAGAGCTACAAAGTTGGCGGAGAAGGCTAGGAGAGCCATGGAAGCTGGAGGATCATCATACGTCAACATGACACGCTTGATAGAGTATGTCTCGCGACGTTCCATTAACAAAGAGGAAGAGCTCGATCGCGGTGGCGAAGGGACTTTAATTAATTAATTAGATACCAACGGAAGGAAGCAAATTAAGATTATGATCCTCTAGAAATCTGTCGTACTAGTGTGATCTGTACGTGCGCCGGCATCATGCATGCATATATATATATATATATATATGCTATTGCTATCACTAAAAAATGTGTGACCCCTTCGTCTTCAAATTAATTAGTTTCTCTGTCTAGCTAGTTTAATTCCTAATAACGCATGTATGTCCTTATTAAATTTCTTATTGCTACTGCCATATGCACCCCAAATTACCATTTCAATATAGGACGCCCAAGAATAATGGCTTTATGCTCTGTTGGATGGAGAGAAAAATGGGAGGAAAGAAAACTGGAAGAAAAGAAAAGTGGGAGGAAAGAAAATTAAAGAGAAAATATTTTCTTTTCTTCTGTTTGGATGAGTGAGAGGAAAACAGAGAGGAGAGAAAAGTTGATAATTTACAATGACAATAATATCTTTGTTATAGATAATTAAAAAATGCATCGTTGTTTTTTGGAAGGGTCAATATTGGAATGAAAAAAAAGAAAGAGCACTTTTGAGTTTTCTCTCCGAAATCTCTAGAGAAAACTTTTATGTGGGGCCCACCACTTTTTCCCTTTATTTTTTCCTCTAGTTTTCTTTCCTCTTGACTTTTCTCTCCATCCAAATAAGATAAATTTTATTTTCTCTCCTATTTTTCCTCTTAGTTTTCTTTCCTCCCTAGTTTTCTCTCCATCCAAACAGAGGGTTAATCTAGCTAGCTATTACTCCCTCGTATATATATATAAACATCTGCCAAACACTAATGATCGATCGATGAGTAGGCCTCGTGATGACGCTCGATCACCTCTCCTGGATGTCGGGAACGGAGGCGCTCCTCGAATCCTCGCCTCGTCGGGTTGCCTGCAAGAAAGTCCCGGGGCCGGAGGGGGCTCCGACGGGACCCTTCGACGACCAAGTTAGTGACTGAGGTCACAGCTGAAGAAGGGCTCGAGCGAGCCCTATTTTGTGTGGAAAAAAGGAGTCTCCGAGAGGAGGAATCTCTTTTGAGAGTTTAGATGGCGATTTTGGGGGTTATCGCGCATACCTGACTGGTGAGTGGATTCACCTTTTTATAGGGGTTGACCCTGGTATGATCACATGGGATTGCGTGAGTTAGAAGATCTGCAAAGCCCTTGCGTGAATCTGGGCTGGTTGGTGGGTTACGTCCCATCAGCAGCGGGGCTGTTGGGCGGCGCGCATCTGGCGTTGTCGGGCGATGCGCGTCAGAGAGGCAGTTTTTTGAGCCGCTGGGGCTGATCTGGCGGGAACCGGGGAGTCCCGTCTTGTCAGGGCCGAGCTGGGTTAACCCGAGATGGCTGGGGCCCGTCCCGCTGGCAAGGCAATACCGGGCGGGGCCGAATCGGCAGACTTGGAGACGCTGGGGCCGAGTCGGGCCGGCCAGGGATGGCCTTGGCCAACTCGGCGGGACTGGAGACGCCGGGGCCGAGTCGGGCCGGCCTGGGATGGCCTTGGCCGACTCAATGGGACTGGAGATGCCGGGGCTGAGTCGGGCCGGCCTGGGATGGCCTTGGCCGACTCGGCGGGGCTGAAGACGTCGGGGCCGAGTCGGGCCGGCCGGGGATAGCCTTGGCCGACTCGGTGGGACTGGAGACGCCGGGGCCGAGTCGGCCAAGGCCGGAGTCGGGCCGGCCGGGGATGGCCTTGGCCGACTCGGCGGGACTGGAGACGCCGGGGCCGAGTCGGGTCGACCGGGGCCGCCTGGCTTGGAGAGGCCGGGGCCGGCTGGGAACGTGCCGGGGCCGCCTGGCTTGGAGAGGCCGGGGCCGGCTAGCTTGGAGAGGCCGGGGATGGCTGGGAACGTGCCGGGGCCGCCTGGCTTGGAGAGGCCGGGGCCGGCTGGGAACGTGTCGGGGCTGCCTGGCTTGGAGAGGCCGGGGCCGCCTGGCTTGGAGAGGCCAGGGCCGGCTGGCTTGGAGAGGCCGGGCCGGCTGGGAACGTGCCGGGGCCGCTTGGCTTGGAGAGGCCGGGGCTGGTTGGGAACGTGCCGGGGCCGGCTGGCTTGGAGAGGCCGGGGCCGGCTAGGAACGTGCCGGCCGCCTGGCTTGGAGGTCCCGGCCTTGGAAGCACCGGTCTTGAAGGTGTCGGCCTTGGAAACGCCGGTCTTGGAGGTATCGGCCTTTGGCCAGAGCTGGAGGCCGACGTTGGCGGCCGGCGCTGGAGTCTGTCGGCCTTTGGGGCTGTCCAAAAAAATTTATTTTTTGTGGGGTCAACTGGCCCCATCAAATGCCCCCCACACTCCTTGAGCTTGCGTGCCCCGCACCGGCTAAGCGAAAGGAGTGTAGAACTTTTACCTTGGCACCTTGCACTGCCTTGGAGGGATGTCTGCGTGCCTTCTTTGGCTAGCTAAGGGCGGCTAGTAATCCTCTCCCAACGTGGGGTCTGGGAGTGAACCTCGGAGGGTGACCTGAGAGCTAGGAGTCGTCAGGTTCCTTTTCTTTAAAGAAATTGGTCTCCTTCTGCAGGGTTGGTCTGCCCCCCAGAAAACTCTGTTGATTAGAATCCGTAGGTCTTGAGCTTGAGGGTGCCGACACGGAGCCGGTCTTGGGTGCCGGCGCGGAGGCCGGTCTTTGGTGCCGACGCGGAGTCGGTCTTTGGTGCCGACGCGGAGTTGGTCTTTGTTGCCGACGCGGAGTCGGTCTTTGGTGGTTTTCTTGTAACGCATTCAGATACTAATGAAAAGAAACCTTTTCTCAGTGTAGTATACTTAGCTTTTTTCGTAGCTATTTGCCTTTGCGGGTCTTTGGTGCCGACGCGGAGTCGGTCCTTGTTGCCGATGCAGAGTCGGTCCTTGTTGCCGACGCGGAGCCGGTCTTTGGTGCCGATGCGGAGCCGGTCTTTGGTGCCGACGCGGAGCCGGTCTTTGTTGCCGACGCGGAGTCGGTCTTTGTTACCGATGCGGAGTCGATCTTTGTTGCCGATGCGGAGTCGGTCTTTGGTGCCGACGCGGAGCCGGTCTCTGTCTAAGAAATATACTCATCCCAAGAGCGTGATAAGACAAGGATATTCTGAATAATACTTTATTAAAGAATCGGCAAGCTACTGATAATACCGTCCGCGTTCCGAATGCGGGGGAGAAGCTTCCCATTTTGATGCCAGCTTGCTTCCTTCCGTCGGCTCCCCGAGCTGCTGCTCGCTCCTCATGAGGTCATGCTATTGTTCCTTCCGTTGGGGCATTGTTGAGGCAAATCTGAGGCGCTGGAGGTGCCGACGCACCTGGGGCCGCGAGGTTTCCTCGAACGAACTTGCCCAAGTGGCCCTGCTGGACAAACTTTTCAATGGCCTTCTTCAACTGGTGGCAATCTTCGGTGTCATGCCCATAGTCTTGGTGATACCGGCAGTAAAGCTCTTTGCTGCGGGGGTTTATTGACTTTAGGGGACGTGGGCGTTGAAAGTAAGGCTCCTCCTCAATCTCTAGCAAGATGTGGGAGATCGGAGCCGTGAGAGGAGTAAACCGCCCCTTAGGAACCAGCGCCTGGGGCCGTTGGTCAAAGCGACTGGGCGGCTTGGGCTGCCTGGATCGTCCCTTAGCTGGTTCCGTGGGTGTTGGCTTCTTATTGGAACTCCTGCCGGCTTCCCTTCTGGACGAGTCAGCCTCGTTGGCGCGGATGTACTTCTGGGCCCGGAGGAGGAGGTCGGAATAAGACCTTGGGGGCTTCTTATCCAGGGAGAAGGTGAAGCGGGACGGAAGGAGTCCCCGCTTTAGCGCTAGGGAGGTCACCGCATCGTCGAGATGGTAGACCTCGAGGGCGGCGGTTTTGAATCGGGACACGAAGTCCCATAGTGACTCTCCTTCCTTCTGACGACGGAGAAGAGGCTGTCTGCCACCCTTGGGATCCGGCGGCAGGCGTCAAAGTGGGCCAAAAATGCCCTCTCCAACTTCCGGAAGGAGTCGATGCTGTGAGGGGGCAGGCGTGAGTGCCATGCACGTGCTGCCCTCCGCAGAGTTGCAGGGAAGGCCTTGCAGAGGAGGGCGTCTGGGGCGCCCTGGATTTGCATCATAGCCTTGTAACTTTCGAGGTGGTCGAGGGGGTCGGTCGTACCGTCATACGGGTCCACCTGGGGGGAACCGGTTCCTCCAGTATGCGGCGAGTGTAAGGAGGATGAGTGTCGAACTCTTCCTCCGGCTGATGGTTGATCTTCTTGGCGAGCTCGTCTAGTCGCCTGTTGTACTCCTCCAGGCGTTCCTCCGCCTGGCGGTTGATCGTCGGGGCCCTCCGAGGTGGCTCGGAGGAAGAAGAAGAAGAGGAGGCGGACGGAGATGGAGACGGAAGTCGGGACTTCCATATGGGTTCCTCGTGATGATGTGGCTTGGGAGGAAATTTGTTAGGGCCGTGGTCAGAGGACCGTGGCCGCTTGGAGGGCTCGCGTCGAGGCTTCCTGGGGGAAGCTTGACGTCGGCCGGTCTCTCGCCGACCGGCCTCCCGCCGGGGGGAGCCTCCCCTCGCCGACTGCTGACTGGCGAGGGGAGCAGTTTGATGCTGGGTGGCCACAGACTATTGTTGCTGGAGGCCGTGGATCATGGCGGTGAGATTCTGGACTTGCTGGGAAAGAGTCGCCAGCCGCTCTGCTGTTTGGACAGCGGCGTCCGGCGGCGGGCAAGCGACCGGAGGGTCGCAGCAGGGGGATTGGCCTCCTGCTGTCTAGTTGGCGGGGGAGACCCTGCTGGGCAGCTGATGGAGGCGTCCTGAGCTCGGGTCACCACCATGGCCTCTGGAAGAAGAGGGGGGACGAAAGATGTAGCTCAGGGAGAACGTTCGCTACTTTTTCTTATGCCCCCCTTCCTGGTGCGCCAATCTGATGACGCTCGATCACCTCTCCTGGACGTCGGGAACGGAGGTGCTCCTCGAATCCTCACCTCGCTGGGTTGCCTGCAAGGAAGTCCCGGGGCCGGAGGGGGCTCCGGCGGGACCCTCCGACGGCCAAGTTAGTGACTGAGGTCACAGCTGAAGAAGGGCTTGAGCGAGCCCTGTTTTGTGTGGAAAAAAGGGTCTTCGAGAGGAGGAATCCCTTTTGAGAGTTTAGATGGCGATTTTGGGGGTTATCGCGCATACCTGACTGGTGAGTGGATTCACCTTTTTATAGGGGTTGACCCTGGTATGATCACGTGGGATTGCGTGAGTCAAAAGATCTGTAGAGCCCTTGCGTGAATCTGGGCTGGTTGGTGGGTTATGTCCCATCAGCAGCGGGGCTGTTGGGCGGCGCGCATCTGGCATTGTCGGACGGCGCGTGTCAGAGAGGCGATTTTTTGAGCCGCTGGGGCTGATCTAGCGGGAACCGGAGAGTCCCATCTTGTCAGGGCCAAGCTGGGTCGACCCGAATGGCTGGGGCCAGTCCCGCTGGCAAGGCAGTGCCGGGCGGGGCCGAATCGGCGGACTTGGAGACGCCGGGGCTGAGTCGAGCCGGCCAGGGATGGCCTTGGCCGACTCGGCGGAACTGGAGACGCCGGGGCCGAGTCGGGCCGGCATGGGATGGCCTTGGCCAACTCGGCGGGACTGGAGACGCCGAGGCCGAGTCGGGCCGGCCTGGGATGGCCTTGGCCGACTCGGCGGGGCTGGAGACGCCGGGGCCGAGTCGAGCCGGCTGGGGATGGCCTTGGCCGACTCGGCGGGACTGGAGACGCCGGGGCCGAGTCGGGCCGGCCGGGGATGGCCTTGGCCGACTCGGCGGGACTGGAGACGCCGGAGCCGACTGGGAATGTGCCGGGGCCGCCTGGCTTGGAGAGGCCAGGGCCGGCTGAGAATGTGCCGGGGCCGCCTGGCTTGGAGAGGCCGGGGCCGGCTGGAAACGTGCTGGGGCCGCCTGGCTTGGAGAGGCCGGGGCTGGCTGGCTTGGAGAGGCCAGGGCCGGTTGGGAACGTGCTGGGGCCGCCTGGCTTGGAGGTACCGGCCTTGGAATCGCCGGTCTTAGAGGTGTCGGCCTTGGAAGCGCCGGTCTTGGAGGTGTCGGCCTTTGGCCAGAGCTGGAGGCCGATGCTGGCGGCCGGCGTTGGAGTCTATCGACCTTTGGGGCCGTCTAAAAAATTTTATTTTTTATGGGGTCAACTGGCCCCATCACCTCGTATTGCATAGTGATCGATGAATGAAAAGATAAAATACATTAGATTCCATGCATGATACATGTAAAAAGAATATATATATATATAGACTCAAGAAAAGACAAAAGTTTCATGATATATAGAGCAAAAGAAAAATTGGATTTAAGATATCATTGCGGCTGAGGCTAATCAAGCCTATCAAGTGTGAGGCTTGGCACACAAGATTGATTGAGGTCACAAATTAAGGCCCGGGCTACCGTACTGGCTGCTTCCCTGGAGGCGATTGGAAGAAGTTAAAATTTGGCGAAGAAATTATAGAGCAGAAGATATATAATGCAGCTCGTTCAAGGCGGCGCGCGGTAATAAACGGTTCTAATGAACTGGAGCCATGCATGCATGCATGTGCAATTAATGGTATAACCATCTAAAGGCTATGGGCAAGAAGATTTGGTTCGCTGAACTGCTCTCCCTCTTCCTGCAACAGAGACTGCCACTGATGGCTGCAAGCAGCTAGCTAGGCATCCGTACGTAGACAAAGCGTCTAGCCTCTCTTTCAAAATTAATGCCACCAGGCAAAGCGACCAGTACTGTTTACTAGCTAATTGTTCAAGCCGTCGTTACAAATGCGACTTCCGGGACTACTCTGTTGCTAGATATTTGACATGCATTATTCCTCCTAATTAGCAGAAATCCAGCTCAACATTAAAACCAACGTGATGTTGGTATCGTGTCCACAAAACAACAATCTTGTCGATATTCTAATCCATGTAAGTTCTTGCTACCAGCTTTTTTTTTTTTTTTTTTTTTTGTGTGTGTGATTTAATTCCTCATTTGTTATTGCATGATGTGATCATCTCAACCGCGCTCCTGGAGTGGGAGTCCATAGAAAACTAATTACCTTCACATCCTCACCAAATTGTGTTTCATATCTTTTTGTCTCATTTGCTTAGTTCTTAAGCACTCTCGTCCCTTTAAACTTCCTGCAACTATAATATTATAATACTAGATAATTACTTTATGTCATAGGTAAACATTACGTCCTCCATTCTTTCACTGCCCTTAGGTAGTGTTTGAAATAGGAGGATAAGAATGGATATCAGAGATATCCCCTCTTATTCCTAAAAGCCATAACTAGATAGCTGGGAATAAAATTAACCAAATGATAATCCATGGTTAATCATGGTTAATCACGGAATATCCCCTTAATTTATTCCTTAGAAAATATAGGAATAGCTGGTTATCCCTCCAAATAAGAGAAAAAAAAAGTTATCCCATGGATTTACCTTTTTGCATTTAATATGATCAATGGGATAACTAAGAATATCCCTAGGAATAACCAGAGGACAAACTCATCTCATACATTTATTCATGAATAATATTTTTTCTATCAAACGCTACCTTACAAGTATATGCCCATGAAATAATTTGACACTTCCTTTTGTCGTGTGCACACGTGAGCATTTGTATATGTCTGGCAAATTAATTATTCCTTCCTAGAATCTGGATGGTGTCATACATGATGAGACATCAGCAACAGAAGCAAACTGCAAAGGGAAACGGCGGCAAACGAAGTGGTAAAAGAATATAATAAGGACAGACTTCGCGTCTAGTTATTACATAAGCTTGTCGTGAAGAAGCGAAGAGGTCGGCACATATCAACACTGTTAATTTTTTTATTTGAAACATAATTAGGTGAAGGTGCTGGTGGCATCATATCAGGCGTTTATATATATATATATGAGCAAATTAATAAATTAAAAATTACATATTATAAGCAAAGATGCAGAGACTAGATCTGGTTACATGATGATATTGATGGTATAATTGTGAGCGGTTAGTGAGTGTTTAATTTATGTCAGCTATATCTTACGATAAATTTAAAATATTTTTATAAGATTAGAGAATTAAGCTAAACAATACTTTTTTAGCTAGTTTCTGCTTTGAATTGATAGAAATGATATCAAAAAAAATTCTTATCATAGTCTACATGAATTAATAATGATCATTATAGACAGGTTCTTTTAGAATTGATCATAAGTAGAAACATGTTGTTTATGATTTTAATTGATTTGAATTTGAGCTCTTTAGGTATCAAGAAATTTGAGCGTAAATGGAAAAAAAAAATAAACAAAAACTTATATTAGCAAGTATTTAGTTCTACATATACTGTACATCGAGTAAATCTAAGATATTTATTATATAGGATCCAAAAAGCTAAATAATATCTTATTGGCTCTTGCTTTTCTTTTTGGTTGAGAATTTGAGTTATTAAATTGTTTTTAGAGTCCTGCATTAGTTTAACATTGTTTCCCGGGAAAGATATTCCGTAGCGTCCTTCCTTGATTAAATGGTCCAGTTCTGCTGTCTTTAATTAAACTGCTGCAAAGAAAACATGCACGGAACGCTAGTGCTACCTGCTGCACCTTATTGTTCTATTGTTGCCCGTGTCCATTCAAATGGAGTTGTGCTCTCCAGAAGGAGATATAGCTTGGCCCACGGTAACGTGTCTCGTTCGATGGATGATTAGTATTTAAAATAAAAAAACAGATGCAGAAATGTTCTCTTTTTCTTTTTTAGAAAAAGAAAAAAAGAAAAAAAAACACTGATCTCTCTATAATTATAATAAAGATTCTCTTCCATCAATTGGCTAAGCCTGTTTTGCATGGAATGATGTTTTTTATCAAACTTGCTTGCATGCAAAAGGGCACGACTTCTTTAAATTTAATAAGAAGCTAAACCTATAGTAGCTAAACCTGTAATGCAGCAAGTCTCGTCTTTCAGGAGGCAGCCTCCATTGTTGATGTTCGAAATCAGAGGAATAATGCAACAAATTGGCAGATAGAAGCTACTACTTCATAAACCTGATAGATCATCTCTCTCTCGGTCTCTTCACTCTCTAATCAATGAGCAGACACTTTAGTCAAGGACAACTTAAGAAAGAGCGGACGAGATAAGAAGCACAGGACAAATCTAAAGTCCAAAAATCTCTTTAGAAGCATATAAAGAGATTGCCGTGCACAATCCGCCCAAAGATTCCAAGAAGCCTACGAATGGAGATCGCAACCTTATTACCTTCTCTGCGTTCACTGCATTCCTCTAGGATCTCGCGATCCTAACTTGTTTTTTTTTTTTATTCTACGGACCGCTAGCATTCACCCCTTCAGTCAAAATGACCAACCAAGTGGTTATGAATGGTCTCGGTTATCCAAAACCTTACTTTTTGTTTTTGTTCGGTCACTTTCTCTCACATGACATATCAAAAACAACAAACATTTCTACATGAGAGGAACTACACTATTTTGAAAGCCTGCCATGACCGAACCGTTTTTAAAGATTTACCGTCAGATATTCTAAGATAATCTCATATCAAATAAATAAATAAGTAATTTAAATTTAAATTTATTTATTATTAATTAACTTTTATTCAAGTTTTTAAAATCATAAAATTTTGGTCCTATGCCAAATGAGAAAGAAAAGTCGATGATGATAAATTGATATCTTGCTTGTATGCTCAACATCTTAAAATTTATGGGCAATAAAATGGCCGGCAATGAAAGAACAGATAAAATAATAGTCAAAAAAAAAAAAAAAAAACACCGCTTAAGACTGAATTATATATATACACTTGCTTGAGTGTAACTTCCTCTAAAACAAACAAAATATACTACGATGGCCGCTTATCCATTTGCGGCAACAGCATACGTCCTAGGATAAGATAAATATCATAAGCACTACAAAACACCGCCTATTTGGTCTTCAAGTCCTTTGAAAATGCCAATTGGCAAACCAAGGCAATATGATCGCTTCCCCATTTCTGCAAGAGTTAATGAAACACCAGTCAGCCGTGGCAACAGTAAGTAAAAAATAATCTTACAGGTGAAAACAAGAAAAAGAATGAATGGCCAAAGACAATTTATAGGTCAAGGAGCAGTTACCGGCAGTTTTGGATCCTTGGAACTGAATGATGCTAGAGGCAACATGCAAGAATTCAACTTATTATAATCAATCATCCATACCTTGGTTGGGAAGCCTGGAGTCTGCTCCAAAACATGTTTAGGGATTGTATCCAATACTTTGACAGTCTGGAGATCTTCAGAGCACCTAGAAATTCATTAGGAGCACTCTGTATTACTAATTCATGCTATTGCGTGATAACATATATAAAAGAAGAAATCTATGGGATAGGACAGTTGCCAAAAACTAAATTTTGTCATCGATTTTCAAAGCACCACAGCACTCATAACAAGGTGAGGAAAGGTTGGGTGAATGAAATTGCTTTTCTCATTGTGACACACAAACTAATATATGGCTTTATCAAGAATGGAAAAAACATGATGAGTGGATATGCCCAAGTACAAACTTTGGTATCCCAAAAGACATTAATAAATAAATGATTATCATAATGCCTTTACCACAGAAAAAAAAAAAAAGGGACGAACCAACCCCCCCTTCCTGAAAGTCTCCTATTAAATCTTTGTGGCTTTATAAGGGGAAGTCATCAGTAATTTTAAAATCTTAGACAAACAGGAAAACAAAAGTTCTTAACTTCTTGAGAAATTAAAAAGCATGAAGATCGAATCCTAAACAAAATTTTCTAAAGGTTAAGACTTGGGCCTGCATCTGTGTTGTGCAATGTCAGGTAGGCCAGACCAAGAAGGTGCATTAACATTGAAAAATTGGATTAAATTAATATAATGTCTTTAAATGCTCATTTGGATGTGGATATTTGTTAACCAGTGCCTGGTGCAATATCAACACTCAGAATGTGTTGCCACGAAAAGATAAAGTGAAATTGAAGAAACAGACCATGTAGCAAAGCTAAGACAGGCCGTAATTCACAATCAACTAATTAAAAAACTTCCAGTGGAAAGAGGTAAGACCCGAACACTGAAGCAAGCCCTTTAACCAATTTAGGCCGATCTAAGTCTCCTTTTTTTTTTTTTTCAAAAAAGTATTGCTTGACTAAATAAATAAAAGCACATTGTCAGCTGATAAGCAGTAACTAGATCATCATCTAACAATAACAAAAAGAAGCTCAATATGTTTGAACAGGTCCGAAAGGCAAATTAATCAACGAGATTCATCCAAACAATACATTCAAATTCAGCAAGTCAGAATGGCACTTGGGAATAGCCTAAGCATGTGCTTACCTAGAAAAACAACTACAAGTTGACATATCATATCAACATAGACTGATATAAACATAGCACAATGCAAGGCAAAATTTAAATCCATAGCAGAGCCCCAGTAAGAGAATCATTTTTATTTACTACCTCCATTGTCAGAATCTCAACAGTTGTAACAGAGTTTTAATAGAGCTTTGAACATTTCCAGTTCAGTATGCGAGTACTTTGTAATCATTTTATGACACAATACATACCCTCATAAGAATAAGAATTGCGTTAATAACAAACTTGCATCTTGATCTGCAGGTGCATATATTTCCTCAAAAATAACTTTTCTGTCCAAGCTTGAACAGATTTCAAGTACTATGACTTAGTTCGAATTTAATACTGAAATTCACCTCTATTTCTCAAAGAAACAAGCATGATAATGCCAAAAAGAAAAGAAGTTGGATCCCACTGATTCTAAGTGAATTTGTTTTTAAGGTTTGACCACAATGCACATGAAACATGTACAGGCGAGGTTTTCAGCTCCAGCCATTCAAGTAACAACGATACCAACTTCCATCATGAGAATAAAATCATTTTTCAAATAAAAGTGCAACAAAAGCATGCAAATCACAGCCATATTCCTAGCTAGTAACATCATTTACATGGTTATATAGACGTTTGCTTGGAAATCTAACATAATGATGCCCTAGAAAATCTCATGTTGTTTCTGATTATCTGCAGCCAAAGTCCATTTGAATTATTAAAAGAAGGGCAGTTTGAGAACTCAAGAAGGGGCAGCAATGTGGGTTGATGGGTGGAGAGCGTTGGCATATGAACCTAAAGTGCTTTTTCCCCCCCCTAATTTTAATATCAATGGAATTGTGACAACAACTGATGACACAGGGTACTAACCATATATAGTCAACTGTGCCCATAAATCGCCTGTTGTAACTGGTTACTTGGGGCTCTCCGCTTGAATCCCTTGTCCCGGCAAAATCCTGTCAACATGAAGATAATAAGAATCCCTGATTTTTGTCTTGAGCCTTCCTGAATTTCCATTTAACAACATTATATGAAATGCTTTAAATTATTTCTGAAAATTACAATGGGAGTTATTTGTATTTTTTTCCTCCTGTGTTCTTTTTATCATGTTTGAGTATGACCACGTGCGTTAGTCTTGAGAAAGACTATCATTAACTGTTTTTTTCCCCCCTTTTATTAGCTTATGTTTGATGCTTTCAAGAATATAACATTTTGAATAATGCAACTACTAAAATAACAACAGTACACAGGAATTGTACTCAAATCATAAACAAGTGACTTGGTAAATATGCAAGCATTTTCATGCAGACGTAATGCATATAAGAGATATATGAACAGCTAAAAAAAATTAAACATGCCATGTGAAACAGAAAGAAAACAAGATTGTCCCAAAATTTACCTCTATATCCACGTACACACTCTTTAATTTCAAATTATGTTCAACATTAGTGCATTCTGCATTTCCTGATGCAATCTCAATTTCCATTGGAGTCAACAAGTATGGATTATAAGAACACTTCCCTAAATCAGTAGTAGCAGCAGGAAATGTCTTGAGGCAATCCTCCTCAGTCCCACCAGCCGATGGGTCCAACGCTGAGTGGTGTACACCCAATGATGGTGGCTGTTTTTGACCTGAACCAGCCAGTGATATAGCTTCTTCCCCAAATCTACCCAAATCCTCTGTTCCAATAAGTTCTTTAAAAAAATTTGGATCAGAATTTTGTTCTGAACTGCATCCATCATCAAACAAAGCATCATTCTCGCCAACACCAGCATTATCTTCCATCAGACAGTCGGAAGGTCCAACAGTAGAACTCATTGAGGACTGGCTGACTTCAGAGTCTACTAGTTCAGATTTATTACAATTATAGGTAGTGCATGAATAGGGACCATTTGAAATGTATGCTGGAATTTCACCTGATGAGTTAATGCCGCCGCTCCCAGAACTACTTTTATCTTCTATCTTTGTTTTACCTGCTTCACTAGGTGGTAAATCAAGCAATTTCAGATCCACTGCAAGATCACCAGAACTGGATATGTCTAACTGGTTGGTCGTGCACGTAGATTGACAGGATATAACAGGGCCAGCCTTCTCCTTTTCAGCAGTCCTATCACCCAAGGAATTATCCATGCTTCCTGAAGTAAAATCTTCAGCATCAGCAGGAACATTCCCTAAAACGGTACCAAATGAAGAAATCTCCTTGACAGCATCATTATCAAGAACCGTCTTGGCAAGCACGGACTTCTCTTCCACCATATCAGATGAACCCTTAGTGCTACTTGATGGAGTCCAAATAGCATCTCTATTTTCTTTTTGAATTTTATTGCCATTGAAGTCTTTATATGATGTAGAGACATCTGAAACTTCTATATTGTTATTTTCCACTTTGGATGATGAATCAGTTAAACCTTGAGAGACCAACTTGATATCAGTAGAAGAATCCACCTGAAGATTATCAATCAATTCATTGGATACATCTGAGCTGGATGGAGAGAACTGATAGTTTAACACACTTGGAGCAAATTCTTGACTTCCACTGTTACATATATTAACTGTGTCAATACTTGGCTGGTTACAGCTTCTATCACTTCCTGATGGATCAGCAGGTCTACATACGGCTGAGTTAGATCCAACAAACTGACCATCAGAGATTTCTGTTCCACCTCTTTCACTGGTGACAACTTCATGTGATTGTTATTCCTATCCATATGATGACTGCTAGAGCAAGGCGCCGGAGAAACAACAAGCAAGCCTGCTTGTCCCTGAGGTGAAGAACTTTTTCCGGTTAAATTTGTATTTTCATTATCACTTTGAGATTTGCATATACTGTGAGTATCTGTACATCGCTTGATGCTATTTGCTGTGTCATTAGAATTATTGTTATAAAGCCAAGGCCTACAACAGAAAGAAAAACATTTTTAGTATCTCTTTTTATGTAGAGTAGAATCAGAGCACTTTTGTCTGGTAAGATACCACCTGGATGGTTCAGGACCAACAGAGGGCCTTGGTGCATAAATTCTAGCAGAATATTGTCCTGATACCTGATCCCGAGCAAGTCCAGACAGGCTTATCTGTAAATTTGAAATAAGCTTGAAACTAAAAACATTTGACTCAACATGAGAAGCCCTAAATGTTACTTTAACATATTAACAGAAATTTGACTGACCTTCTGCTTAGATATAAAATTGTACAGTGGGCTCTGAAAAATGGAGAAAATGAAGGCATCAAATTAGGTAGGAGAGTGAGAAGGCAGCATGAAACTGGAGAAAAGGAGCAATAGGCAACACCTAAACACTATATCAAAATTCTGATTTATACTAATATAAAAATATAATAAGAAAATGCCGGTAATTATAGCTAGAGCTGCTAGCCATCAAAGATGTACACACACAAAAAGACTACCTTTGGTGTACAATTGAAATCTCCACAAATAATCACTGGAGCATCATTCCAGATCTTAGAAACAGCATAAGCATGGTTGAGGAGCAACCTTACCTGTTTACAAATTGAAATTAGCAATACCTGTTAGAATATTATGTGTTAGAGAGCAAACTAATGATCTAAAGGTATTTGGAGAATCTTAAAGATATGAAACGAATAAATTACATTATTTTAACCAGTACCAAAGCCAAAAGCAATTATGATTAACTGGGGTTTTTTATCACCTAACTCCCTACAAAGCCCTAATGTGTGCCACATACAAAGACTTCCTTAAAAATAGAAACTAAACTTTCTATCAAAGCTTGAAGAAACAATTCCAAGAACAAGTCAGTCCATTTTCAATAACCCAGGTTGTAGAAATTCACTGACAGTTTGATGAGGTCGACAGCCATAAGATTCAAGCCGAGCTACCAAGATCCATCTATTAAATACCTCATAAGATAGGTGTTTACGTGACAATATATGTAAATATGCATGGCGCACAAATAGGCTTGGCAAATTGCAAGATGAGATTTGGAAAAATCGGAAGGATTCAACATTCAGGCAGGCACCTTGCATTTGTAAGCATAAAATTCAATACAAAAGCATCCATTAAAGAACATATAATATAAGAAAATTGGCAGCACTGAGTAACTAAACCTGAAGCTGCCATTCAGTTGTTATTTCATAACCAAGATATCTGTTCAATGTAAATTCAGCAGCTTGACAGCTTGTCATAATAAAGTTTCTGAGTACGGTTATTTTAAACAAGTTGTGCTCATAATTTCTTACATAAAACTAAAAGGAAGGTTATCTTGGCCAAAACAACCACAGTTGAATAGGTAACAGTTTATTATTCAAATGACTAAAAAAAAATGTGGTTGAGATATCCTTTAACTTGAATTTGTAGATTAGCTGCAATTGAATAACAAGTTACAAAAATTATAAGGCTAGAAATTAAAACAAATATAAACATTAAAACAAATATGAAAATATATGACCAAGTAAAGTATTTGTACCTGACCAAGCTTAATTTCTCCTCTCTTTGGATTGTAAAGAACATGAATGTTACATACAACAATTTGATTATGTTGACTTGATTGATCAGAGCTGCATGGATAGTCCAAGTTAGAGAACACATATTGACCACAAGATCACTTAAACTACTACCTGAGAAGTGGGTACACAGGTACCTCATATGAAAGGTACCATACATAACATATAACCTAACAGTCAGGCCTCGTTCCCACATGGGGCTAGCACATGACACATAAAACAGTAACCTGGATGCAATTCGAAGACTAAAAGCAGCAAAACTCCAAAAATTAGAGATAAATATTGCAAGTATACTAATGCCCATATACAAAATAAATCCCAACTAGTTGGGAGAATAATTGATGTTTATGGGTATGGTTGCACAGTGCATGGTTGAAGAACATGCGTAAGCACACAGGCATCGGTAGAGAAAAAGAGAAATCAGTGATATTAAATACAATGAACACAAACAGAACCACTGGTGTGAAAGCATCTAAATCCTCCTAATGAGATGATTTAGTATCAAGCATAAGAAACTCAATTTTGGAAATAGAGTTGATGAAAGGTTCTATTAAAACAAATTTTGCAGCAGAAGTTTCCAGAATGCTGGTGAGTACCTTTCAGGTAAAGATGCAGACTCATTTCCAACAGGGTTCTGAATCTTTGACTGACCAAGAAAAAGAATGTCACTATATTTAAATGGCATGAAACAATGTCATGGAATGAAAATAACAAATTGCGCAGAGACATATGAAACTTGACTTCAAGTCAATGAATCAGACATACCTCCAGAACACAAAACTGGGCAACATTATCTCGAAGTCCAAATTTATTGAATTCAATGTGCTCTTCATGCCGCAGCTGGAATCTAATGCAATGACAATAAATTAGACACCAACAAGGCAGGATAAATATGAAGCACCATGCACCAAACTGCTTGTATTAAAATGTACCAGAGCAGTAAGATTACATAGTGAAGGTACAAAACATCAAACATGAACACAACACGAATACAGGAACTATATAAGTCAATGCTCCATGTCATGCATATCTGAGGGCAATTATTTGAATAAGCGGTCTAGGCAGTCTTAAGAAAGCATGAGCTTGAAAATTCACAAGTCTTGGCATCATTGCAGTTTATGCATATCTGGAGGCATGCTCTTTTCTTTTTCACAAGCACACATGTTTATGTGGAATAGCAGACTAGGCAATCTTACGAAAGGATGTGGGTTAGAATTCAGAAGTACTATAATTACAGTTCTTAGAGTTTTATAAACATACTTCAATATGGGACAAGACATCAACAGTATAAAACATAGAGTTACAGGATACCAATAGTTGCCACTCTACTTTGTAGTTAGTGTGTTTCATAAATGCCAATGCTTTTCCTGGTTCCTTATACCAATGTAAATTTCAATAGCCTTAGAACCGTCTGGTTCTTAGGACAAAAATTAGTTGGGACAGAATCCTCCTTTTCAATGTTTAGCACTGAAAGGAAAATTTAGAGAGAAGAAAGAAGGAAAACTAAAGCCAAAAGCTTCCACAAAGGTCTAAATTCCTTTTTTCCTTAGAATGAGGGAACTTACCTATGTCCTAGCTAAATTTAAGGGGAAAGGTTTATAGCACTGTTTTCTTTTCTCCGCAAAAAAAAGAAGCTTAATAAAAAATGGAGGAATTTTATTGTCAATTTTACCCATTATGATCAAGGCAATTTGTTAGCTATTTTCAACCACTCCCTCTTACAAGTAAATTAATGACTCCAAATATAAATAGAAAGCACAACAAGACAAACAATATATTTTCAAGATTTACCAGAAAATTATAACTAATGCATCAATGGCATCAGATAATACATTATTAAAACTTACTCATCTGCATCAATTACCAAAAAAAGGGAGGTTATACCTATCTGATCGCCAAAAGATTGCACATCCATCAACAGCATTTCCAGTGCGCATCTGCAGAAGCAATTAATGATGTTACTAGAAAAGCAGCAGCAATAAATAATTTCTTTTGGTTAGCATGGCAGAAAAGGAAGAGGCATAAGCACTTGAACAGAAGGCAAGAACTTGACAATGACAACATTACTTCCCTATAGAGTAGAATGATAAACACGAAACATATACAGCCACACCACCTGAGACTCAACTATTGTGTGTTCAAGATAATCAAATTCTTATGAATCATCCAAATCCTTCAAGCACTTTTGAGTTTCCATACTCATGCTTGGCACCGACTAGAGTCTATCAAAGCCCAAGCATCTTATATTTGTTCAGTTAGAACCTAGAACCATGCCAACGTTATTGCTCATGAATATCGAAAACCTGGTGAAACAAAAATCTATGACATGTTGGAGCAAACATAATGCCAAACAAATCCAATTCAGCCAAAGAGATAACTCTTTTTTGAGAGAGAGAGAGAGAGAGAGAGAGAGAGAGAGAGAGAGAAGATGGGGGGGGGGAGGGGGCCCCCAGCTGCGCTACAATTACCTCGGTCCCAAAACATAGGGATGCATCAATCCCAAATTCAAACCCAAAATCTCTAGTTGCGAGGTAAAGGGGGATGACCACTGAGGCAAGCCTGATTTTATAATAGAGTTCTTAATTACCCATATATCACTTTTGGCCCACCGTGATGTGAGTGTATGAGTCTTCTTGTTATGCATGCAAATTGATCGAGCAAGGACTACTTCTAGTGTAATTCGTATCCAACATGTCTAGTGACCAAGACATAACCATTCAAATATACCATACGCACACACGGGAAAAAAAAAAATCATGTTCTTTCTGCTGTATGTTTCTACATCTTCTTAGAGTTCTAATAGGGATGTCATTTTGATACACAATTCAAGAAAGAATGTTGCCATCACATTGAATAGGCCAAAAGTGGCAGTATGAGAAACCTTAGTTGGCATCTCAAGCATAATCAGAATCTAACAATTCTGCATCCTAGGTTGTCTCCTACAAGCGTCAAAGCAAGAGTTTTGCAGCAACTATCCTCCAACAACTGATCATTGGCAAATAAGTGATTTTGCAATCTGTGGCTTTTGTCATGACCAACAAGGGAACAGCATTATCCATCATTTTCAAATTATGCTTCAATGAGATTTAACATAAACTATTGTCAGATTCCACAATCATTCAATACATTATGGTAACGTTGGAGAAACCACTCTTACTTGAGCCCAGTCTCTCACAGCCTTGACATGAGGGTCACCATGCCAACATCCAAGGCTCCAACCTACTTGTGCAAATAATGCATCAAATGTGCTGAGCTACACGTGATATTCCATATTATGTCTCTAAAAATACTCTGACAATTTTTCATAAAACCATATTATTCCATATTATGTCTTTTCTGGTGCCAAGTAGAATAGATAGGGATAACAAAATTAAGATGATGATGATGTATCTCATTCAAAATAATGATTCTACTGGTCTGATATTGCACACATACCAGAGTTTTTGCACTTTGGTTGGCTTCTCTGAAAGAAACTAAGGGAATCCACTGGACTGGTAAAACAGAGCACTAGCAGGTCAAAGGAAAGGAAAAGAATCACACACTCAATTTCACTCAATCAACTTTGTATAGGCATAATTAATATAAAAAATAATTCAATCATCACAATTCTTTCTTTCTTTTTTGTGCAGGACAATCATCACTAGTCATATTACTATATTACGAAGTCTATTGTTTCCTAGAAAGCTATCTGTTGAACCTACTCACATCAAGCCCAGATAAATTTCTTATGTGTACATGCATATGTTACAGGCAATTGTTCCATAAAAACAACAAAACTGATACAAGCCTAAGCATAATTTCCTAAAAACATTAGACATCTGAAAGGCTGAATAATAATAAGCAATAGAAAAGTCGACAAAGACAACCTTCCAGATGCCAGTATATCCTTTAACTGCCAGTTCTTCCTCTAGATCACGAAATCTGTCTACTTCCTAACAACGACATCGAAAGGGTTAAAAACTCATCAGCGTAAATATTCAAAGCATATCATGCGAAAATGATATTTGAATAGAAAGGTAGCCATAGAAAACATAGCCACAATTATCAAGACATGTCCCAATTTTTTGGGTAAATGGAACGTATGAATGAATCAACAACGTTATTGTAACAAAAATTACCTGAAGACACATTATGTCAGGGGCCCACAATCCAAACTCGAACAATAACCTTTTCTTTCGCCATTCCCAATCCAATATGTAATGAGGAATGTGAAAGTAAAGTTCAGATGGATGAGTTTTGGCCAGGTAGTCCGCAAGTATATTGTATGACAGCACTGTAAACCGTTCTGGCAATGGTATAAAGATAATTAACAGATGTAACCATATTAAGCACACAATTATCATTAACATGGGAAGGATTAATGATGCACTAAGTACAGATAAAGTAAAAAATCTAATTAAACTTAGACATTCATAGAACATATAGTACATTGAAAATTGAATAATCCAATAAGTCAAGGTTTAGCCTTCAGCATTAATAACAAGTTGATATAAAAATATTACGTGAATAGTTTCCAACAAGAAGATATTGAACAACTAATATAACATTCCATTAAGTAAAAAATATATTACCTATGCAAATTTTAGTGTCCTCTTGCAACACTTGGAATTTACACTTAAATACACATGCATGAATGCTATCCAAGGCATGGAGACACTTAATTGAACCTTGGTATCTTCAGCAGTAATTATATGGATTGTGAATTATCTAAAAGGAACCACCAAAAACTTGAAATATGGTATAGTTCAAGGGTCCATTAAAATGTTCCAAGAATAGAATCTAGGTGCCAGTTTTATAACAAAAGGTGAAATCCAACCTTTACCAAAATTCAAGAACTATCATTAATGATTTATAGAGCCTGGGCCCTGTTGCAGGAACATTTAACATCTGCACATCCCAATCAGGACCACCAGAGAGCACCTCTTTGTATTCTCTTTACATGACCTATCTTTATTTTAGATGGCTAATCTTTACTTATTTTCATTTTGCAAAGCAAGAAATTCAACTTGATGAAAATGTTCAAGTAATTGTCCAGTTCTGAATTCAGAAACACCAAATCTATAACAAGATCATTGCATAAACACTGACTATCAAATATTATCTCAACCATCTTGGGTCATGTTACAGATTATATTTCTAAAATAGGAAGCAAAAATATTTAATTTTGATTCATAGGGATTGTTACATATTGCATTTCTAGAATAGGAAGTAGATTGCATTTTATAATAAAAAGTAAATATATTTGATTATGATTTATAGGGATTTGATGTAATTAGTTTTCCTTTCTAACATAGGATTTGTAACTTATATATATACTTAAGAGATTGATGAATAAAATATACAAAAATTACTTTTTTTTTTTTTAGAGTTCTAGTTGTGTTTCGTGGTATTAGAGCTTTCGAGCTTATAACTCTGCAATATATAAACAGTGGGGTTTTAGGGTTTTCTTGGGTTTCTATTTTTGGCCATTTTTTTTCTTCACTACCTACACCTGGGGAAGCGCCACTCGCCGATCAACCTCCACCTGGAGTTTCGTTACCAAAATATGGTCCTTTTTCGTTCATTCTGCTCGTCTCAACTTTCACAACAAGTTTACTACCTATTTGGGTCAGCATTGTTCGGTGCGGGATCTACTTTGGGACATGTTCGGATTCTTTGGGTATTTTTAACTTTGTTGTGGTTTTAACTCTATTATTTGGCTGATAATTGATAATATGAAGGAAAAGAAGTTTGTTATTGTGTCTGATGTGGTTCCTGTGATGTCAAAAATCACAAAACATAAACTTAATAGATCTAATTATTTAGATTAAGTAAAACTGTTAGACTTTATTTGCGGAGTATTGCTATGAAAAATCATTTAACTGATGATCTACCTAGCGATGGCTCGAAAACCTCATGTCTAAGAGAGGATGCCCGTCTATTTTTGCAAAAGGTAATTCTATTGATGGTGAGGTGGTTGGTTTAATAAATCATTGTGAATTTGTGAAAGAATCGATGAATTATTTGAATTTGTATACTCTGGCAAGGAAAATATCAAACGCACTTATGAGGTATGCCAAGCCTTTTATCGTGCAGAAAAAGATGACAGATCCCTTACTGACTACTTTATGGATTTTAAGAAGACTCATGAGGAACTTAATATGCTACTTCCATTTAGTATTAATGTGAAAGTTCAACAAGCTCAGAGAGAAAAGATGCGGTTATGAGCTTCTTGGTTGGTCTTCGTTCTGAGTTTCATACTGCTAAATCTTAAATTCTTTCTAGCCCTGAGATATCCTCTTCAAAAGAAGCTTTTAGTAGGGTACTCCGCAAAGGAAATTCAGCTCCTGCTCAGCCTAAAGGTGCTTCTGTCAGCCGCACTTCTGAATCTGGAAGACAACCATATAGACATGGCAATAGAGGGGGAGACTCAAGCAGTTATAATCAAAATCTTGGTACTCGAGGATAGGATTTGAAAGGTGTTGTATGTTACTATTGTCATAAGCCAGGACATGTGAAGAAAGATTGTAGAAAGTTACAACGCAAGAATCAATCGAATCAGTCAGTCCATATTGCCTCTACTAATGATGCTTCTGAGTTTATTTCAATATCTACAGATGAGTATGCCAAGTTCTCAAAGTATCAAGAATCTCTAAAGTCTTCATTTACCCCTATTACTGCTATCGTTGATTCAGGTAAACACATGTCTTGTTTCCTCATCTTTCAAATGGATCATTGATTCTGATGTCACAGAGCAAATGATAGGTAATTCTAATCTATTTTCTTCTTTTAAATCACATGCTTCTAGTTCTACGTTACTTTAGCAGATGGGTCTATATATTGTATTTTAGGGTCCGACATAATTATTCCAACACCCTCAATTCTTTTGAAATCTGTTTTAAGTCTACATAACTTGTCTTTTAATTTAGTCTTTATCGGTAAACTTCTCGTTCTCTTAATTGTTGTATCACATTCTACCCTGATTTTTATCTATTTCAGGATCTATGATGAAGAGGATTATTGGTAAAGGACATGAGTCTGAAGGCCTTTACATTCTTGATACACAAGTACCAAAGTCTGTTGTTTGTTCTGGAGTTGTAACCCCTTTTGAAGCACATTGTCGGTTGGGTTATCCTTCATTGCCTATATTAAAGAATTTTTATCCTTAGTTTTTTAGCTTATTTTCATTAAATTATGAGTCTTGTCAATTTGCCAAATATCATCGTTTGAGTTCTACTCCCAAAGTCAATAAAAGGGCTAATGCTCCTTTTGAGTTAGTTCACTCCGATGTTTAAGGTCCTTATCCTATTGAGTCTAAAATTGGATTTAAATATTTGTTACCTTTATTGATGATTATTCTCGAATGACATGGTTATTTTTAATGAAAAATTGTTCAAAATTATTTTCTCATTTTACTACTTTTTGTGCTGAAATCAAAACTCAATTTAATGCGCCCCTATAAATTTTAAGAAGTGATAATGCTAAGGAATATTTATCAGAATACATTCAAAATTATATGGTTCAACATGGCATTATTCATCAAACTTCTTGTGTAGATACACCATCTTAGAATGAAGTTGCTGAACGAAAAAATAGACATCTTTTTAAAATTGTTAGAGCTTTGTTATTTCAAATGCAAGTCCCTAAACAATTTTATTAATCGTATGCCTTCCTCTGTTCTTTCTGGTGAGACTCCCTTAAATGTCCTCTTTCCTAATAAGTCATTATTTCCTATTGATCCTAGGATATTTGGTTGTACTTGTTTTGTTTGGGATGTTCGACCTCAAGTTATGAAACTTGATCCTAAATCTCTTTTTTGTCCTCTTTCCTATTTCAAATGTATTTTTTTTATATATTCTCGTGAGCAAAAAGGATATCGATGTTATTGTCCTAGTCTTAATAAGTACCTTATGTCAGTTGATGTTATCTTTCTTGAACAAATACCATTTGCTTCATCTTCAGGTTCTATCAGTCAGGAAAGAAAGATGGTTTACTAATCTCTACTATTACATCACCTAGTTCTGATCTTCTTCCCTCTAAACCTCCTATTCCTGATCCGATTCCTGTGCCTATGCCTCTTGCTCCATGTCTTGCACTAGTTTCTTCATCATCGGATCTAGTTCCTAGTTTTAGTGATGAACTTCCTATTGCCCTTTGCAAAGGTAAACGTCAATGTACTTTTCCATCCTCTTCTTTTGTGTCATATAACCATTTGTCACCATCATCTTGTTCTTTTATTGTATCTATTGATTCTATCACTATTCCTAAAACTGTTCATGAAGCTTTATCTCATCCTGGATGGTGTAATGCTATGATTAAGGAGATGAATGCTTTCGATGACAATGGTACTTGAACCTGGTACAGTTACCTGCAGATAAAGGCTATTGGATAAATGAGTATTTGCAGTTAAAGTCAACCCTAATAGGATTGTTACTAGATTAAAAGCTCGACTGATTGCTAAGAGATATGCTCAAACGTATGGAGTTGATTATTCTGACACCTTTTCTCCTGTTGCTAAACTTACTTCTGTCCGATTATTTATTTTTATGATAGCCATATATAATTGGCTTCTACATCAGTTAGACATTAAGAATGCATTCCTTCATAGTGATCTTCACAAGAAAGTTTATATGAAGCAATCACTTGGTTTTATTGCTCAGGAGGAGTATGGGAAGGTGTCATCTTCGCAAATCCTTGTATGATTTGAAACAAAGTCCTTGCGCCTGGTTTGGAAAGTTTAGTCAGGCTATTGAAAAGTTTGGCATAAAGAAGAGTAAGTCCGATCATTTTGTTTTTTACAAGCAGTCTGCAGCTAGCATCATTCTATTAGTTGTCTATGTTGATGGCATTGTTATTATTGGGAGTGATATTGGTGGTATTTTATCTCTCAAATCTTTTTTCACCGTCAGTTTCATACAAAGGATTTAGAAATACTAAAGTATTTCTTGGATGTTGAGGTGACAAGAAGTAAGAAAGGGATCTTATCTCAAAGGAAGTATGTGCTTGACTTGTTGTCTGAAACAGAAAAATTGAGGGCTAAACCATGCAACACTCCAATGGTTCCTAATATGTAGCTTACAAAAGATGATAAGTTGTTTGAAGATCCTAAGAGATACAAAAAATTGGTTGAGAAGTTGAACTATCTTATTGTGACTCATCCAGATATTGCCTATTCAGTTAGTGTGATAAGTCGCTTCTCCAATTGTTGATCATTGGAGAGCTGTAGAATAAGTTTTTTGCTACTTAAAAAGAGCTCCTAGAAGAGAAATCCTGTATGGCAATCATGGTTATACCAGGATTGAATGTTTTTCAGATGCTGACTGGGCTGGATCCAAAGAAGATCGAAGATCTACTTCAGGCTATTATGTATTTGTTGAAGGAAATTTGGTTTCATAGAAAAGTAAGAAGTAGAATGTGATTTTACATTCAAGTGCAGAATCAAATATAGGGCTATGGCTAAGTCTGTGAGTGAAATAATGTGGATATATCAGCTTCTAAGTCTGTGAGTGAAATAATGTGGATATATCAGCTTCTTACTGAAGTGAGCCTCAAGATTTCAATACCAGCTAACTTATGGTGTGACAACCAAGCTACACTTCATATTGCATCTAATCCAAGTCTTTCATGAATGAACTAAGCATATTGAGATTGATTGTCATTTTGTTCGCGAGAAAATTCAGCAATGTTTGATTTCTACAGGATATATAAAAACAAAAGATCAATTGGGAGATATCTTCACAAAGGCTCTAAATGAAGTTCGGATTGATTATCTTTGTAACAAACTGGACATTTATGCTCCAGCTTGAGGAGTGTTACAAATTATATTTCTAGAATAGAAAGTAAATATATTTGATTCTGATTCACAAGGATTGTTATAGATTGCATTTTTAGAATTAGAAGTAGATTGCATTTTTATAATAAAAAATAAATATATTTGATTATAATTTATAAAAATTTGATGTAATTAGTTTTTCTTTCTAATATAGCTTGTATATATACCTAAAAGATTGATAAATAAAAATACACAGAAATTACTTTCTTCTTCTTCATTTAGAGTTCTAGTTATGTTTCGGGTCATAAAGATAAAGATAAAGATATACATCCATTATCCATCCAAAGCTTTTAAATTCTGTGAGGCATAGCCATCTTGGTTTTTGATGGGCCGCCGTCCCAAACTGTCCTGAACTTTTGGGATGGAAGATGTCCTAAGGCGCACAGGTTGAGATGTTGAGATGATGGTAGAACAGACTCTTCCTAATATTTGGGACTATAACCCATCCTGATATCCTTTGAAACATCTCATCAGAATTTGATATTATCATCCATGCAATCTTTTTCCAATTCTTTCTCATGAGATCCACTCATGATCTCATAGAAAGGAACCTCTTTTCATTGTTTGTTCAGTTCCAAGGAAACTTGTATAAAAGGAATTCAAAACAAAAGGTTTAATGGAGACGCGAAAGTGGGTATCCGAATGCAGGGAAAAACAAGTTGAATTACAACAACATTTTGAAAGACATGCGAACGGTCGAGACAGGTGAAGGAAACATCCAAGACCCTAAACCTAAGTGGATGAATTAAGTGAAAAATTACCACGGTGACGGGGCGGCTGCGAAATAGCAGAGTTCCAATTCCTGTGGTAATTTGCGAGCCTAGGCTGTGGTGGCCGGTGAAGGACTGGCCGTGGCGGGCCAAAAACCGGAGGAGGCGTTCTGAAAGCCGGCGGTGGAGGCATGCGATGGTACGGCGGTGTAATGCCATAGGAATTGCCATAGAACGGCGGAGGAAGATTGCCATAAGACGGCGGAGGATGGGCATGGTACGGCGGAGGAGTACCGTAGGGCGTTGGAGGAGAGCCGTAAGGCTCCGGCCCTGGCTGTGAGCGGTACGGTGGCTGCGGAGGGCCACGGGGAATCCAAGCGCGGCCCGTTGGCCCCTGCCGGAATCCGGAGTGGGCGCCCCCGACAGTCCTGAGTTGCGAGTCTTCGCTCACAAGACCCCCAACGCGTTCCTGACCGTCCGGTGGCAGCCGGTCGCAGAAGCCACGGCGCCACGGACTCCAGCCTCGAGCCTGCCAACAAGCACCGAGAAGAACGCTTTCAAATAAGGGTGAGGGTTAGGGTTCCAAAAAAATATGGTTCGGGGTGGGGAGAGAGAGAGAGAGAGAGAGAGAGAGGCACACGTTAACGCAGGACGACGAAGAAGACATGGTGGTGTTGGAGGTCGCGGCAGCCTCGAAGCATGCATGTGAAGGAGAAATGAACCGCATGGCTTTCTCGGGCTACGACGCCTCCACGGGGAAGGGCGCACCGACACCGGAAGGGACTTTGCGGTCGATGAGCGGCAGCGTAGGGAAGAAAGATGTCCTCGGGCTGGAGCTCAAACAAGCAAGGATTGCAGTGGTCGATTCGGATTCCGTACCTGGATTCTACTTGTCCCTCTTTTTTTCTTTTTCTTTTTTTCACCGGTGTCAAGTTCAGCCCAGCTTTCGATGTACCACACCACACCCGCTTGGTTTTCTCCGATCAGGAAATAAACGGAAGCGGGCGTGTGATCTGCAAACTTCTATTGACTGATCTGCAAGCTTTCGGTGTATGGGGATTTGACTGATCTCAGGGCTCAACTCACTGTGTTGCAAACTTCTATTGCTGCTGGTAATCCTGAGGCGGATCTCATTGATAAAGAGAGAGACTGTGCTATGAGGATTAGCTCAATCTGCAAGGGAAGGGAATCGTATGCTAGGCAGAAGAGCAGGATCCAGTGGCTGCAGGAAGGTGACCAAAATTCTGCTTTCTTTTTCAATTCCATCAAAAGTAGGAACAATGTCAATAAGATCTTATCTATCCAAGATGATTCGGGAGCTTTGATCCGGGACAAGCTTCAAATCAGTCATGAGGTGGTCTTTTTCTTCAAGCAATTGCTGGGTTCTGACTGTACCATAGCCTATCCAGGAATTGAGTCTCTCAAGCCTTTCGTGAGCCAGGTCCTCAACTCTGATCAAATTAGGAAATTGGGTCTTCTTTTCACTGATGATGAAATCAAGAACTCTATATTCAGCCTCCACCCAAACAAAGCTCCTGGGCCGGATGGTTTTAATGCTTTCTTTTATCAGAGGACTTGGTCCATTGTGGGTGATGAGGTGATTTCGGCTATCAAGGATTTCTTTGCTAATGGTTTGCTGCTTAAGGAAGTCAATTGCACTATCCTTGTTCTCATCCCCAAAGTTTCTAATGCTTCAAAGCTAACGGATTATAGGCCGATTTCCTGCTGCAACACCATTTACAAGAGCATTACTAAGCTGCTTGCTAATAGGTTAAAGGAAGTTCTCCTTCTTTTGTTAATGAAGCCCAAGCTGCTTTTGTCAAAGGCAGGCGGATTGGCGATAATATCTTGATGGCTCAAGAGATGGTCCGTGGCTATCATCTCCATTCATCTTCCCCTAAATGTGCCCTCAAGATTGATCTAAGGAAGGCTTTTGACTCTGTTAGATGGGATTTCCTCTGGGATTCTTTGCAGCTTCTGGGGTTTCCTTCGAATTTCATTGGCTGGATCAGGAGCTGTGTCTCATCTGCTAAATATTCGGTGGCTATCAATGGAGAGCTCAATGGTTTTTTTGAAGGGAGGAAAGGCATCCGCCAAGGTGATCCCATTTCTCCATATTTATTTGTTATTTGTATGGATATCTTCTCTAGAATTTTATCCCGGAAAATTGAGGAGTCTCCAAATTTTAGATACCACTGGAGATGCAGGAAATCTAAGTTATCTCACCTTTGTTTTGCTGATGACTTGATGATCTTTTGCCATGGTGATATGAATTCTATTCAAGTAGTTAAAGATGCTCTTGCAACATTCTCTTCCCTTTCCGGCCTCAGTCCAAATGTGGATAAATGCTCTACTTTCCTTTCGGGCGTCCAGGGCCATATGCATCAAACTATTTCGAATCAGCTGGGATTTCCTCTTGGCTCATTTCCCATAAGATACCTGGGAGTCCCGCTCATTTCATCCAAGCTCAATGCTCGTGATTGTCAAGCTCTGGTTGATCGTATTCTGGGGAGAATTAAAATCTGGACCAATCGCTTCCTTTCATATGCAGGTAGACTACAACTTATTCAATCTGTTCTTTTTAGCATCCAGTCCTTTTGGAGCTCCCATTTCATACTTCCTGCCAAGGTCTCCAACACCATTGAGAGCATCCTTTCGGCTTTTCTCTGGAGCGGAGTCTCTATGAAACGTTATGGGGCTAAAGTAGCTTGGGCGGATATCTCCATTCCTAAATCTGAAGGGGGTCTTGGGATAAAGAAAATTAAAGACTGGAATGTTGCCTCCATGACTCGATATGTGTGGATGTTATGCAATCCTTGCTCTTCTTCCTTATGGGCTACTTGGGTCAAGTTGAATCTGCTGCACAAGGAGCATTTCTGGGTTGCTAAAGTCCCTTGGAATTGCTCGTGGACTTGGAGGAGACTTCTCAAAATTAGAGACAGAGTGAAGCCTTTCATCTATGTGAGAGTTGGGAACGGCGAGAGTACCTCACTGTGGTTTGATGCCTGGAGACCTCAAGGCCCTATCTGTACTTCTCCTCATGCTAGAGTTATTTATGACTCGGGCCTCACCGTAGATGCAAAGGTTAGTGCCATTATCTCTTCTGGCAATTGGTTGTGGCCTCCTGCTGATTCTCATGAGCTGATTAGGCTCAGAGAGGAAACTAGATCTCTTCATCTGCCCAACTGTTCTCAGACTGATATTGTAGAATGGGATGGCTCCTCGGACTTCTCAATCAAAAAAGCTTGGAATGTCCTTAGATCTCCTTCTAACCGAGTCCCTTGGGCTCATTTGGTTTGGTTCAAGCATCATGTCCCGAGGCACTCTTTTATTCTCTGGCTTGCAATACGAGGAAGGCTACCTTCTCAGGACCGGCTTTTATCTTTTGGGTTGATTGGTCATATGCAGTGTGTTTTCTGTCTAGTAGATGTGGAAGATCACAACCATCTCTTCTTTGATTGCCCATTCTCTTGCCGGGTCTGGACTGCTATTGCTTGTAGGTGCGATCTTTTGCCTTATCCCTACTCTTGGGAGACCCTGTGGCCGAGGATGTGCTGTGATATAAGAGGAACTTCGCTTTTGGCCACTGTTAGGAAGCTTGCCTTCGGAGCTACAATCTATTACTTATGGATGGAAAGGAACTCTCGCAAACATGGGCGAATATCTCATAGTGAGCGTGGTATCGTCACTTCGATCATGGTATCTATCAGGCAGAAGCTGGATGGCTCTAAATTCAACCTTAATCCTGCAAATCGGCAGCTGATTCAAAAATGGCAACTTCCCGAAACTATGCTTTGTTGATTTCTAGATGCTAGGGGCTTTTGATGTTATCTTACTAACTTTCATCTCGTGTGAGATGTCTTCACCTGATGTCCAGGTTTCTACTGTTCTTCCTTGTCTTATCCGGGGTCTGCCCCGTTTTATGTACTTAAATCTCCTTTACTTATAAATTTCATACTTCATCTTTCAAAAAAAAGGAAGCGGGCGTGTGAGCTCTGTTGGGAAGGTTCTTAGGCCAGTGCTTGGGAATTTTTAACTATGCCCATAAAATTATTTTTTATATTCATACTTATAAAAAAAATTCAAATTACTTCAATAAATCTTACTCTTCTAATTTTTCTCTACATCCATCTGATCAAAATCCCTCCTCCTAAACTTGTCCCTCTCCTCCCAACCTGCCCCCCTTCCTCCCTCAATATTGCAATGATTATCATGCTCTAAACACCTTTGTGAGAAGAGTTTGTAATCTTTATTTCAACAATGAAAAAGTAATCAGTAATTTGGAAAGGCTCTACGGATGAAAAGATTCATTTTTAAACATCTTTCGATTTTTTTTTTTTTCTTGATCGTATTCCGTTCGACTTATTAAGACTGAATAAAACACCAATATTGTTTGGCCCTGTAGGCCCGGAGCTCTTTTGTTCAGCCACATTGGGCCGAACAAAGGGCAACTGTTCGGCCTAGTGTGACCAAACATAAGAGCTCCGTTTGGCTCAGTGTGGCCGAACAGAAAGCTTGTGTTCGATCACACTGGGCCGAACAAAGGGCAACTGTTCGGCCCTGTGTGGCCGAACAGAAGGACATTTTTTTTGTTTTGTTTTGTAGATCTGATCCAAGATTTTCTTGTTCCTGTTATTCATTTTTTTTCTTGGTTGGAATTTTCTGATTTAAAATAATCTTGTTGATTAGATGATATTTGAATATTTTTATTTTTCTATAACACATCTCATTGCAACAATGTCTTACATTCCTGTCTCTCAGATCGGTGCCTCTTCCTCCTCTATCCCGCAATCATTTTGTGGAGGTATTAATTAAACAACTCTTTGTCACTTTAAATGGCTTATAAATTAAACGAGTAATATTGTTTACTAATTTATAAATTTGTAGGTGTTCCTATTGCCGCCAATAGCGACCAATTGGAAAAGATGTCATTTATCTTGTACTTTCGGATGGGCAAGTTCATATGAATCTAGGATTTAACAGTTCAAAAAAAATATTTCATTAGATGTTATAATTAGCAAGACTATTGAGCTGTAGAGTACATTTTGTAACAAAGTTCAAATTTGTAATCATGTTTCGAACATTGTACACTTGGCAAATATCGATTTAGTACATCAAATTTTAATTATGGTACTAAAAAGGAAAATGAACCTGAAACTTTTATTCAAAATGTATTATATTTTACATATACAAAATGTTATCTTTGTTACAAAAATAAGTGCTAAAACCTATAAGATACATGAGAGCTCCTAATTAATCCCCATCTCATCATCGTCGATGCATGTACTTTGTGGCGGTGCCTGACTAGGGCCAGGCACATCAAGCTCATCGGTCAAATGTGCTGACCCTACAAGACCTGTATCATATGCGAAATGACATCGTACAGGTAGTCGGTTCCCAGTGATGCAAGCTCCTCCCGACCCATATATACTACTGGCACATGACTGGCTGAGTTCTAATCATCGCTACAGAAGGCATCCTGCTCCTCCCAATCAAAGGAGTTCTAATCATCTTGCTGCGGATCCGGTTGCCAAACGTGTTGGGTTCATAGCCCACATAGCAGAAAACAAAACCAGAGATAGAAACTAAAGACAGATTAACCAGTTTTTGAAAGCACAGCGGGCACAATGTCCAGTTTGGTGGAAATAGAATTCCATCTTTGGCAACCTGTGATTAAGCAACCAAGTATACAAAAAACAAGATAGGCATGTATGATAAAACATTGAAGCTCTCATAAAAAACTTCGAATACTTTTGAACTTAAAAGGGACATAGATTGAGTTGGCTTAGGAAGGCATCCGAGTCAGGAAATAGTAAGAAAATGCCTAACATCATAGCCCTTGGCTCAGATAGGGTATGACATATATGCTTCACAACGGTTGCATTTAGAAATACCCTCCAAGTCGTGATAGCACAGCACATAAATTCAACATCAAAACAAATAAGAAGTCCCTATCATCATTGCCGAATTCAATAGAGTAGGCTCAAAACTATTCACAGCCTGGCAGTATGGCATCAGTTGCCCCCAATACATGGCAACATGTTGGCAACCTGCATATAGAATTTGCATCAAATTATATAGCTGAAAGCATTAAGTCATCACATGAAAATATCTAAGGCCATAAAAATGAAATAAAAATCCAATTATATAGCTGAAAGCATTAAGTCATCTAGGACATACGAGTGCAAACAACAAGTATAAGTTTTCATATCATCAAACGACAAAGAGCAAATCCAATCAGAAATCCTGAAATGAAAAGAAAGTTCCCATATAGGACCATTGACATAGTCCTCATTCCACCCCTATTCTCAGTAATTGATGGAATTTGATGCATTAACTGCATCCTCGCTGAAGGGTCGCTCGGCATGTCATTAGACATTTCTCAAACTTTAGGTGGACAACATCGTTCAAGAAAAGCAGCTTGGGTTTCATGCCTTGCAATCATCCCACTCCCTAACGATTCCTCTTTTGCGTCCTACGAATACAACATAGAACGATATTATGAGGACAATGCAGCAAACAAAAGGAATCCTATTGTTCATTAGGACCTTCGTCCATTGTGAATGATCCTGCAGAGGATGTAATGATCATAAATTATCATATAAATTTATAGGTATTATGTGTATGCTTTATGAGAGAAATAGAAGGAGGTCAATTAAGTTCAGAAGTTGTGTTTAGTGAAGTGTACCATTCATGAGAAATAGCTGAATGGTATTTATGGAAGGCAGCTAAACTTGTGACCCACAGCAAGGTACCTATGCCCTTAAACTTTTATCTTTATGTTCTTTGGAAGCAAGTGCTTTATGTTGTATTTCGGTGCATGCTCTAATTGTGCTTTTATTTCTCTGTGTCTGGTATGCCTGAAACAATCATATTTTGGCATGGCAATAGAGGAACATGCTTGTTTGAAAAATAACGAAGGAAAGATAGCGAAAACATCAAATTGAGCTTCAAAGCTGTAAAAAGCATCTGGCTCTAATTTTGACACTTGATTTTAGCCTTCCTTTTCTCAAAGGAGAAACAATGAATTAAAGATTGCTTGCAGATTTCAAGTCTGGAGTTAAATTAGTCCAGACCCCACCGGACTCGATCATACTGGGCTCCATGGAGCATCCTACTTGCTTGCTTGAGGGCGAAGGAAGAATAGAAGAGACTACTCTTCTTGAACCAATGGCCCTCCTCTCCTCTCCTCTCTCTCGTCTTGATCAACTGAAAGACGATCAATTAAATCAATTCATCCATTCAGCCTAGCATGCATTGTATTCTCACCACTGTTGTACCCCTATATGGCCAGGCAATGGAAGAGTAGGAATTGAACCATCCAGAAAAAAATTTATGGTAACAGAAAAAAAAATGAACTAGGGGGAGAGCTAGGTCTAGGGAGTTGAAAGCTCTGGGCGGGGGGAAGAGATGGTGGAGAAGGTGTTAGGAACAGTGCCCTTGAAATAAGATGTATTTATACTTTTTAATTTTTTAAATTAATAAAGAAGCATTTTTCTTCAATCTTGCCTCGTTTATATGAAAGATAAATGTTTATATGAAAATTCAAAATAAATTATGAGGCTGTAATTTTAGTATAATGTATACAAAAGGATTAAAATTATAGCTAATATATTTAAATATGTCCGTGATTGATAGAAGTAAGGATCTTCTATCGCTAATCACTAATACGGTCCATGAACATTCTGAATGTGATAAACTTATCCGGATTGTTGTGTAAGGATACTTAGTGGAGGTATTATATAATAAGATTATATAGGACTTGGATCGACATAATTTGAATCTTTATTTAAAACCGTTATAAAGAATTTAATTTATGTCACAAGATGATCATATGTAAATCAACCTTAATCCTGAATTAATCACATACTCCTTGATTGTACTATTGGATCTTTTGATTTGTTTGTTAAAGCTCATTTGATGTTGGGCCCAATACTTACGTCTTGGAGGTTTAATAACACATTGGATTGAGAATATGATTTAAAGATATGAAATTCATGGCTTTTGAAAAGAAGCTTAAATTAGTTTTCTTAAGTGCTGATTATATAACTAAATAGTTATGCGCTTAATTTATGATCTGATCATAAATTAACTATTTAACTAGTGAATCAATGGTACTTAAGGAATAAGAGAAAATTAGAGGGGTATAATGGTTATTTACCTAGCTCTAATTATGAACTAATTATGGAGGGTTGAATTACATGTAATGATTATATCAGTGGATAACTCAAGTTTTCAAGTAAATTAATCTGTAATTTTTAAGAGTACAGTCTTGAGTTCGAGATTAATAAATTGAATAAATAATTAAAGAGTTTTAATTGAGTTTATTCAAGTTTATTGGAGCTTGAAATTATGGGTCCATGGTCTCCAACCGTAATCGCATTGAATACTCTTGGATTGAATAATTAATATGATTATTTATTTATTTTTCTCAAATAAAATATTTATTAAAACTTTACAATAAAGAGTTTATTATGAAGATAAATAATAAATTTGATTGGTTATTTTTTTATATTTATTTTGGTATGATAAATTAATTATTGGATAAAATAAAAATGTATTTAGACACATTGTTCATATAATAATTAATATGAATGGTTGCACATAAGTGTTATTGTGGAACATCACATAAGAGAATTTTGCTCTTGTAAGTGGCGCATATTATGAGTTGATGAAGAGAGAGAAATTTTATTTTTTTTGATATTTTTGATAATGTGATTATTAAGAATATTAAAAATAAAATAATAAATTTGATTTATTAGATATTTAAAATTAATAATATATAAATTATTAAATAAGATTCGATAATTTAGATATTATTATATTTATTTTAGATATTATTTGTAAATTAGTTATAAATAAGAAAACAACTTTTTCCTAATAAGGAGTTGACGTACATGTGAGAATTATCAGTTTTGTAACATATAAATGTTATCTAAATTAAATATTGAAATAGATAAATATTATCTAAATTAAATGTTGTAACACATAAATGTTATCTAAATTAAATTAATTTAAAAATATTTTTTTTTGATTCACCTAAAGCCTATAAATATGGCATAAGGTGGACTTTAGATGGTAAGAAAAATAAAAGAAAAGTTTCTTTCCTTCTTTTCTCTCTTATTTTATGTGTGCCAGAGTTGTGAGAAATATAAAAAGTTATGAGAAATATAGAAAATCAAGAGTGAGCCTACTCTCATAATTCGATACATTCTGAGAAAGGTGAGAAAGGCTCTGGTTTTATTTTAATTTTGCAGGTATTTTATGAAGTACCTTGGCCCGTAAACTCTATCGTGAGATTCTTCATCCATAGCTTCGAATCCGATAATCCGATAGTAGGGCGTGTATGTTCCTTTGAGACCTCAACATATTGGTATGTTTTTATGTTTAAAAAAATTATATGATAATTTTTCTTTTTATATGATAATATTAATTTTATGCATGTTAAACGATCCGCATGCTTCCGCTACACATATATATATATATATATATATATATATATATTTTTTGTATACCAACAACTGGTATCAGAGTGGTCATGCACTAATATTAATATTGTCATGATGTTGATATGTGATAATTTGATATGTTTTATAATATTTGATATTAGGCATGCATGTTATGGATGGGTACGTATAAATATTTGATATTTAGTATGCATAAATATTTGATATTTGGTATGCATAAATATTTGATATTTGGTATTTGTTTTTACCGTAAACTATTTGCTTAAAAGTTGAGCATGGGATATAGATCCCAAGATTTGTGGGCATGAAAATTATCATGTTCTTGGTTTCTATCGTGTTCAACCCATGGATGATTCAAGAGGAAGGCTATTGGTAGTACATCGGATCTCTTTTCCAACGGACGTACAATAGGGATATTAGGGACGCACCGCAAAGAAGGCTACTACTAATAGTACCTTGATGCGTTTGACCCAACTATCTGTGATTCGAAAAGCACAATAGGCTGCTAAGAAATATTTGTGATTTAATTAATTGCTATATTAAGAATTTATTTTTAAAGCAAATTGGACCTAAACCCACTCCAAACAGTTTGGCCGTAAGATGGCCCATGATCATTAAAATAAAATAATTTATTTGATGAGTTAATTTTATCATGCCATATAGAAATTAGAAATACCCATCCTATGCATCATAAAACTATTGATTAGGATTATTTAACTAATCATGATTATGCCTATTTATAGGGTCTTAGTTAATGGACAAAGACAATATTATTATAATTCTAAATATATTTAAAAGGATTTTTAAATGGGTGGTTTGGAATTATAATATTAAGAATTTGATTCTTAAATAGAGTTATGAAATTAAAAATAGTCTTAGGTTAAGTTAATATATGATATTAATTTAATAATGAGATTATTAAATCTAAGACTAATCTATTTAATTTCATAAATAACAAGAATATGATTCTTTGTATAGAATTTAATTTTAAAAGTTAATATGTGATATTAAATTTTAATCATATGATTATTAAAATCTTTTGACACTAATTTTTAAAAGATAATGGTTATCTTAAAGTATCAATAAGAATTTATTCTTGAAATTCATGAAAGAATTAAATTCATAATTAAATCTACATGAGATGACAAGATTTAAAGGTTATTGAATTTAATTTACAAAGATAAAAGATTATCTTTATGTAATAAAATTTAATCCCACTTTAATAATGAGTAATTAATAAATTTGTTGGTCTTCACTATTGGTTTAAGTACCGTGAGAGTTGAACGGCGCCTTGAGGTGCTTTGATTTTATTCCCCTACGGGTGATGTCTGTTCAATTCAATAACAAGGCTAGATCTCTTAGGATAGAATTTTTAGATGTATTTTAAGCCTGACCTACCCTATGGCGGTACGCTTGGGTTAAGTCTAGAAATTTAAAATGGTGGGTCTTACTCATAAAGATGAGATCAAATGTGTTGATTATATCTTTGACCAAACCTTTTTCTAATTCGGTAGTTAATAAGTGTGGAAATAAAAGTTATTTCAGAAACATACTTATTAATCGAGAAGAGTCTCGGTTTAACTAAGTGTGCAAGCTGACCTACCCTATGGAGACAGACTTGTACATGGCTAGTTAAATTATCGAGGGAATAGAATATAGGTTCTTCTTATATTTTTCCTAAATTGTTCAATTTTTTTTTGAAATCTCTATTCCAAAAACTTATAAACATTCATTTTGACTAATTTTTCAGAAAATGGCTTTGAACAATCCCATTATTTCTCAGCTCTCTAACAACACCCTAACTAAAGAAAACTATCCCAAATGAGGAAATCTGATCTTGATAACTTTTTGACTATCGAGAACATTAAATTTGGTATCACTGAGCCAACTCTTACTGCTGATCGTAATGTTAGAGCACATTATGACAAGTGGCAAGTTGCCACCAACCAAATGAAAAAAAAGAAAAATAGTAAATGTGATTTACTTGTACTTGAAGCTTGTCTAGTTGAGGTTGATACATCCTAGTGGATAATTGATTTAGGGGCGACAAATCATGTTTGTTATGCAACTCCTTAGTTCTTCGAAAGAGCTTTCTGATGGTGAGTTGACAATGAGGGTTGGCAATGGGGCTATGGTATCGGTCAAGGTAGTTGGAACAACCCGTCTTTCGTTTGGAGAGAAATTTTTATTCTGAATAATATTTATTTCATTCCAAACTTTTTTAGAAATTTGATTTCAGTTCTAAAGTTCATGAACAATGTTATGTAATTTCATTTAATGGAAATGTTATTTCAGTTTTAAGAAATGGTCTTGAAATTTGTCATGGATGTTTAGTCGATGGATTATATGTTTTATCGCCTTATGAAAATGTTTCTTACAATATCGAACTATTTAAAGTAGTTAATCCTAAGTCTAACAAAAGACAAAAGGTAATAAACAGTGATAATGAAACATATCTCTGGCACCTTAGGCTTGATCATATTAACCTTGATAGGATAAACAGACTTGTGAAGGATGGTCATCTAAGAGAGCTAAGTGTTGGCACTCTTTCTATCTGTGAGTCCTGTTTAGAAGGTAAAATGACAAAAAGACCTTTCTCTACAAAGGGCTAAAGGGCTAATGAACCACTAGAGCTAGTACATTCGGATGTGTGTGGACCATTCAACATACAAGCTAGAGGTAGTTATGAGTACTTTGTCACTTTCATTGATGATTACTCAAGATATGGTTTCGTTTACTAATGCAAAGAAAGTCTGAGACTTTTGGAAAGTTTCGAGAATTTCGAGCATAAGTTGAAAAACAATTAGGTAAATCACTGAAAACACTGCGATCAGATCGAGATGGAGAATACCTTGATATAGAATTCAAGGATTACCTTATTGCACATGGAATTATTTCAGCTCACAGCTTTGAGAACTCTACAGCAAAATGGTGTTGCAGAAAGGAGGAATCGAACATTATTAGATATGATAAGAACAATGATTAGTTATTCATCACTACCGATATCATTTTGGGGATCGCATTACAGACGACAATGCACATTTTGAATATTGTACCGTATAAATCTGTATCTAATACACCCTTAGAGATGTGAAATGGGCGTAAACCGAGTTTGCATCATTTTCACATATGGGGGTGTCCAGTTCATGCTCTTAAGGGCAAATCTGAAAGCTAGAACCACGAACAGAAGTGTGTTTATTCGTTGGCTATCTAAAGGGCACTAGAGGAGGTTTGTTTTATAGTCCACAAGAAAAGAAGGTGTTTGTGTCGACAAATACCACTTTTTTTGAAAATAATTATATACATAAATTCAAACCTGGAGTAAAGTGTACTCGAAGAGTTGCTCAAAGATCAGATTACCACACAATCAACAAGAGTTGTTGAAATTAGGGAAGAAGAAACCACAGCTCCTAGTCAGGATATTATGGTGCCTAGACGTAGTGGGAGGGTTATCAGAACCCCAGCCCGCTATAGACAGGATAGCGAAGCAAATGTTGTGATAGCTGATACCAACGATGATGATCCATCATCATACCAGCATGTGATGGATGATCCTAATAAGGACAAATGGCTAGAAGCCATGAATCAAGAAATGGAGTCTATGTACTCCAATACTGTTTGAGAACTTGTAGATCCACCTGAAGATGTCAGGCCTATTGGATGTAAATAGATCTTCAAGAAAAAAGAGGAGTGGATGGAAAGGTGAGACCTTTAAAGCTAGACTTGTGGCAAAAGGTTATACCCAAAAGGAGGGAGTTGATTATGAAGAGACTTTCTCCCCAGTTATACCCAAAAGGAGGGAGTTGATTATGAAGAGACTTTCTCCCAAGTTACCATGTTAAAGTCTATTCACATTCTCTTATCCATAGCTGCTGTTTTGATTATAAAATATGGCAGATGGACATCAAGACAGCCTTTCTGAATGGCTATCTAGAGGAGTCCATATATATGGAACAACCAGAGGGGTTCATTGTTAAAGATCAGGAGCAGAAAGTCTATAAGCTTAACAGGTCCATCTATGGACTCAAACAAGCCTCCAAGTCTTGGAACATTAGGTTTGATGAAACTATCAAAACCTATGGCTTCGAGCAAAATATTGATGAATCTTGTGTATAAAAGCTCATTAATGAAAAAAGTATGGTTTTTTTAGTACTTTATGTAGATGATATCTTATGCATTGAAAATGACGCGAAAATATTATCTAACGTAAAGAGATGGCTGGCCGAATAATTTCAAATGAAAGATTTGGGACATGCGAGTTATGTTCTTGGTATCCAGATCATTAGGAATAGGAAGAATAAATTCCTAGCACTATCTCAGGTATCTTATATCGATAAGGTGCTGGCTTATTTTTTTATGCAAAATTTCAAGAAGGGTCTTCTTCCGACCCGACATGGAATTGTTCTCTCTAAAGAACAGTGTCCTAAGATGCTACAAAAGAAGAGGACATAAGACGGATTCCATATGCATCGGCAGTTGGAAGACTAATGTATGCTATGCTATGCACTAGACCAGACATCTGCTATGCAGTGGGAGTTGTTAGTCGGTTCCAGTCAAACCCTAGGATAGAGCACTGGGTAGCAGTAAAGCACCTTCTCAAGTATCTTCGAAGAATGAGAAAGTGGAGACCTTAACCCCTTAGGATACACTGATTCTAATTTTCAATCAGATAAAGATTCTCAAAGGTCGACATTTGGATCGATGTTTACACTTGATGGTGCAGTAGTTGTTTGAAAAGTTTTAAACAATCTAGCATTGTTGATTCTACCATGCAAGCGGAGTACATAGCGGCTTGTGAAGTAGCTAAAGAATCAGTTTGGCTTAAAAAGTTCTATACTGACTTGGAAGTTGTTCCAGGAATGGATATGCCATTGACATTATTCTGATAATAGTGGTACTGTGGTTAATTCAAGAGAACCAGAAGCCATAAAAGGGGCAAGCATATCAAGAGGAAATACTATCTCATCAGAGAGATCGTGCATCAAGGTGATGTCAATGTTATGAAGATAGCATCGAAATAAAATCTGGCTGATCCGTTCACAAAGACACGCCTGAGAAAACATTCAACAAACATCTTTTGGAAATGAGATTAAAAGATATGTCACATCTGCTTTAGGGCAAGTGGGAGATTATTAGGAACAATGCCCTTGAAATTAGATGTATTTATACTTTTTAATTTTTGAATTAATAAAAGAAGCATTTTTCTTCAATCTTACCTTGTTTATATGAAAGATGAATGTTTATATGAAAATCCAAAATATATTATGAGGCTGTAATTTTAGTATAATGTATACAAGAGGATTAAAATTATAGCTAATATATTTAAACATATCTGTGATTGATAGAAGTACGGATCTTTTATCGCTAATCACTAATACGGTCCATGAACATTATGAATGTGACAATCTTATCTAGATTGTTATGTAGAGACACTTAGTAGAGGTATTATATATAATAAGATTATATAGGACTTGGATCGATATAATTTGAATCTTTATTTAAGACCGTTATAAAGAATTTAATTTCTATCACAAGATGATCATATATAATTGGGCTGAGAATGTGATTTAAAGATATGGAATATGGCTTTTGAAAAAAAAGCTTAAAATTAGTTTCATTATGTGGCTAAACAGTTATGCGCGCAATTTATGATCCGATCATAAATTAACTAGTAAATCAATGGTACTTAAAGAATAAGAGATAATTAGAGAGGTATAACGGTTATTTAACCTAGCTCTAATCATGAACTAATTATGGAGGGTTGAATTGCATGTAATGATTAACGACTCAAGTTTTGAGTTTTTAGTGGAATACCTTCAAGATTAATAAACTGAATAAATAATTAAAGAGTTTTAATTAAGTTTATTCAAGTTTATTGGAGCTTAAAATTATGGATCCATGGTCCCCATACCTTCTTAGGTTAATCACATCGAATACACTTGGTTTGAATAATTAATATGATTAATTATTTATTTTTCTCAAATAAAATGTTTATTGAAACTTTATAATAAAGAGGTTATTATGAAGATAAATAATCGATTTGATTGATTATTTTTTTCATATTTATTTTGGTACAATAAATTTGTTATTGAATAAAATAAAAAGATGTTTAGACATATTGTTTATATAATAATATGAATGGTTACACATAAGTGTTATTGTGGAACATCACACAAGAGAATTTTGTGCTTGTAACTGGCGCATATTATGAGTTGATGGAGAAAGAGAAATTTTATTTTTTGATATTTTTGATAATATGATTATTGAGAATATTAAAATAAAATAATAAATTTTATTTATTAGATATTTAAAATTAATAATATCTAAAATTATTAAATGAGATTTGATAATTTAGATATTATTATATTTAATTTAGATATTATTTATAAATTAGTTGCAAATAAGAAAATAACTTTTTTTTTTATAATGATTAAGGAGTTACGTCAATGTGACAATTGTTCCTATGCGGTCAAAATAGGTTGCAATAGATAAAGTTATCTAAATTAAATGTTACAACAGATAAATGTTATCTAAATTAAATATTACAACAGATAAATATTATCTAAATTAAATGTTGCATAGTTGTAACAGATAAATGTATGTTGCAATAGATAAATATTATCTAAATTAAATATTGCAATAGATAAATGTTATCTAAATTAAGTATTATCTAAATTAAATGTTATAAACATTATCTAAATTAAATGTTGCAATAGATAAATGTTAACTAAATTAAATGTTGCAACAAATAAACGTTATCTAAATTAAATGCTGATAAACATTATCTCTGTAACATATAAATGTAACATATAAACGTTATCTAAATTAAATTAATTTAAAAATAGATTTTTCTGATTCACCTCGAGCATATAAATATGGCATAAGGACTTTAAGATAAAAAAAAATAAATAAAAGAAAAGTTTATCTCCTCCTTTTTCTTTGAGTTTGTTAGGCTCTAGTTTTTACCAGTAGTAGGACACATCTGTTCCTTCAAGACCTCAATAATATTTTTATGTTTAAAAAAATTATATGATAATTTTTTCTTTTCATATGATAATATTAATTTTATGCATGTTAAACGATAATTTTTTTTTGAAAACCAACACTATGTTGTTAAAGTGTCAAGACCAAGGGATGAGTAATGTCTAGGTGGGTATGAGTTGCACTCCAATCGACTCTTGGGATTCTAAGAGAGATACAACCAATCCTACTTCGACACCACCTTTTAACTTTGGCACAGCCTGCCAAAGTTAATACATTATCTCAACATGTCAAAATGTTGATAAAATTGATCTAAGGATCTGGTTCCGGAGATCAACTTGAAGTTGATCAAGGAGATCAACAGCCGTCAACCCCAACTAAGAGCCTGATGATAATTGTAGAATTGAAGAACCAAGTGCACTCATCCTAGTCAATATTCAGAGAAGCTTTAGGATCGTTTATGCAGTTTAGATGAACATATTAGCCCAAACACATCCACAATGAGCCAAAAAAATGGATCAAAAGATTAGAACAATCTTGCAATATTCAAAGTCGGGCTAATTTTGCTAAATAATCTTGGCCTCTCTACCGAGTCTCTATCCACTAAAGAGATGATGGCAAAACCATTACTTGCTAAGTCCAAAATGCTATAATCAAAGTCATATGACTAAAACTTCTAATTTTATCACATTTATTTAAAGAGTTTCAAAGCTTTCATATTATTGCATGGTGCACCTGAAGCTATCATATATTAAGCTTTTTTTGTAATATTGAAAAAAGCTAGTTCAAATATAGTATACTAATCTCAAGTTATCCTTTATTAACTTTTTCAGATAATTAAGCTAATTATATTTTAACCATTTCATTACCAATAGAAGGCACTAAAAGACTTGCAATACCGTTGACCACCAAGCAGAAAAAAGATGAATTCAAGATAAGTTAGGAGGAACTACCTTTAACGCTTCAATTTGAAAGCATTAGGAGTTCGAGACCGAATACCTTGATAGTCATGGTAGCTTTGATGAATGATTCAAGGAATTTTAAGTTCAGTTTCTTTTGGACCAAATGATCGCCAAAAGATCTCAATGAACTACTTAATTAAGTTGAGAAGTACTAAGTTGAGAAGTATATTAATACTGAGAAGCCTCTTGTAGCTTAAAAAGAGGATAAGGATAATCTAAAAAAAATAATTTAAAAGAAATAACAAAAAAAATCAAGAAATCTCACAAGAATCCCGAAAAAGGTAGATAGGATTGCACTGACCAAAAACCTCTCTTCAAATGTTTAAGAGATATGAGGAGAGTCAAATATTGAAGCAGATCGACCTTGAGAGTTGCATTCGATCATCTGGCAAGATGAAGATGAAACATGCTGAGATTATTAGAACTAGTATTATTGGTTCCATCAAAGTCCATGGCTATGATGCCAAGAAATGCCATCACCTAAATGATAAAATTGGGGATCTCATCTGTTGCCTTGGTATTAGCTTTCACATCCATGCCCGTACGAGGCACAAGGCAATGGACACAACATGCATGGCAGCCAGTTAAATTTGTTACACACCAGCACGCAATGTACATGAACCTGCAGAACCCTGCTTTGGTTTTTACCAACTCATCTATAGACATGCACTGCTTCACAGGAGTCGAGATACACGGAATATTCATTACATATGGAGGATTGTTGCAGTTGTCTTAATGATTCAGTAAAGGGAAAGAGAGAACCACACTCCACTCACGGTTACCCAGGTTGATAAATAACAACTTCAGAAAGGGGCACTGATGATCTTCCAACTTCATCCAACGCAATTACCTCTACAAAGTTTGAGCAATCTCAGGCGTTCTTCATGTTCAGGATCCAGTTTTGGTGGTGTGTAACACCCACGGAGGTCTGCTACCACATATTCCTGCATCAAATGAACAATAAACTTGAATAAAGTAAACAAGAACAATAACCCAAATATGAAAGAAATAAATGCACCGTATGGTTTGCATGCCTTTGTAAGTTCCCTTTTAGTAAGGATGTGATAATGCCTCTGCCAGATTCTCTGGACAGCCATCGTTGCCGCGAGGAAACCATAAGCAATGCCAAGGATGGCAAACACAATGACAAATATGACTACCAGAGCAAAGCAAGCCTCCATTGAAGCTGGGAAGCAGTCCAGGATGCCCCATCCATAGCAACAGTTACGGCATCCTGCCATGCAGGGATCGTTGCTACTGAAGGATGAGCAGTGCAGTATCAGCCCAAAAAATCCCAGCAACACAAAGAATACCAACACACCTGCAAAATTTGCCAGATGTCATGAAACTGTCATCAGACAAGAACAACACCAATTTGTCATAAATTCTTTTCCGCTTCCTGCTATTCATGCCACCAGCATTGTCAACCTAAGTTTGGCACAGTATGTAATAAGCACATCCTTTTTACCCATATGGGCAGAAAATTGTGTGCGTGTGAGAGAGTATTAGAGAATGAGTTGTGCTTACAGATATGTACATTAAAGAAAAGAACAAAAGGTCCTGTTATTAGCCAGGGACTCCTAGCACTCCAAAGCACATGAAATCATGCCAATATGACTGTCATCTTGCAGCTTTGAAGTACAAAATTTGCAAAGACCCAACTGTTGCTGTTCAGACAGCAGGCTTGACAACCATACATGATACCGACCAACCAATCATTAGGTTCTAATTAACAGCTCCATGTAAAGAATAATTTGTTGGTCGGTTAAAACTATGTCTTTTATGTCATTTGTTAGTAAACAAGGCCTAAAGTTTCCAAATTGCAGAAAAATAGGACAACTTGATCTGAACAACATATACTGTAATATTTACCTGCGCAGTAGTAAAAGGGTATTGGATGCTTTGATAATATGCGGTCCCAACCATCGCTGAAAGAATTTCTGAAGCTCCCATTCCTGTCCAAGAAATATGCCAATCCGCCAATGGAAGCAATGATCTTCAAACAAGATGGGGCATGTGAAATCCAATCATCAGTAATCATAATATTGACACAAAAACTTACTATAGAGGAAAAGCTAAACAACACTAATCCACCCATGGTAATACAATCTTTATAATCGTTACAGTTGAAGAGGGCAACAAGATCCTAATTTCACATATTTCAACATTTCGTAGAGAAAATCCTTGAAAGCTGTCTACATGTACCAGCCAGAAACGCATAAAAAAATAATATCTGAGAATTTCAAATATCAGTTGCAGAGCCAATATTTAGTTGAAATTAGTTAGGCAACAGTTCTAGCATTAATTAACAAAGCATACTAAATCTAGTACAGTTAGCAACATATTCCCCAAGAAATGATATGTGCACCATAATTGCACACCAAAGCACCATTTCGAGATGTCCATAAACCGTGTCTTGGCGAGCCACAAAGTTTGATCAACAAATTCCAAACAAAAAAGTGAAGATTACACAAAATCTAAAGTCACAGAAAGCATCTTGAACAACTCCAGCCAAATCAAAGTAATTAGGTGCACTAAAGAAGTTTTGCTGCAAAATAGCAATAATGCTATATTAAGGGAACAGCTGCCAACTGAAATGAATCTCTACGTTAGGCAACTGCTACTGTGAATACTTTAAACAGCATTATTAACTGCACGAGAAATCTAAGGGCCTCTTTGGATGCCCACAAAAACTATCCAGAGAATATACCATGAATTATAGATGGGGGAACATGTCAGAATGGGAGATCAGAGAATATTTCCAGTGAAAGACACTTTGGCTCGTGCAACTCCAAAAATATATGGGATACAGGACATAAAATCAGAGAAGGAATCCAATATCCCCCATTGCTGCCAGATTTTTCCCTACCATCACTGCATCTCTCTCTCTCTCTCTCTCTCTCTCTCTCTCTCTCTCTCTCTCTCTCTATTTGGTTGTGTGGGGAAGTTATCCCTTGGATGGTTTGTGCGGGCATCCAAACAGGCCCTGAAAAGCAGCCAGTTGAGCAATTATATTTCATTCTTTCTTACTTTCGACGGATAACAGATGCAAATTGGCCTGTTGAAACTATTATTTGAAGGCTATAAAGATGAACTAAATCATAAACATTTTTGACAGACCAATCAAGCATACTCAGCACTACTTAACTATATCCAGCAAACTAAATCTTATTCATGTATCTTCAAATTTCAACCAACCACCTAAAGAAGCATTAAAAGTTAACAATTAAAAGCCTCACTTACAGTTTGCACAGCAAGGAATACAAGAAGGACATCCCTGGCAACAAATATGCGGAATTTTATTTTACGCCAAGAGGAATCTTCAAACAGTTCAACTTGAAGATGGAATTGTGCCTTGCATGTTGTGCAGTGAGAGAAGGCAAATCCTTCCTGCAAACGATAACCACTAAATAAATGAACCATCAGCAGATTTTTTTTATTATCAGATAAAAATTAACATGTTGAATTTAATCATTCTACAAGAGGTCATAGAAAAGAACATAAACACCAAGATCATGTAAGCATTATGACCTAGACAAAATGTAAATAGAAGTTGGCTAGTTTTGAGTTCATCAATAGTTTTACACTGATACAGTAGATGCTTACACTGGTACAGTAAATGCTTATCTCAATTTATATAGCATAAGCATAGATTCATATACACTGTTATGCATGGAAAAATTGCTGATCTTATGCTCATAAGCTCAAATGAAGTTTGGCAAAGGCTCCTGCCTTTCCTCAACTATGCCATCCTTAGTGGGGATAAGATAAAGTTCTTAGAAATTGTCGCCAGGAAAAAATGGTCATTCTTCAGAGTTCAAATTCTGTGTCAAAAGCGGGGATAAGATAAAGGTTGGAGAAGCTATCGGTAAATGGAGTTCCATTAGAAGCCACCCATCGCAATTTAGATATTCGGCGTCAAAAGTCCAGAGGCCGACGGCATGCCCGCATTTAGATATTCGACGGACAAGAAACCTGACTATCTTTTCTCCGTAGAGTTCCGTTAGAAGCCACCCATCGCAATCCCATGTATTTTTTTTTTACAAAAAAAGTCAAGTCATCTGTGCAGGGCATGCATACGTCCAATAAAATATAGAACCTACATGATCATCGCACAGATTGTATATGTGGAAAGTGGGTAAACTGAGAGAAACAATGGAAGGATGAATGACTAAGGGGAAGGCTGCCATCTCTAAACTCAGGTTAAACAAGCAAACTATTTATCAATTAAGATGGCTTATTTTAGAAACTTGGGGGTATAAAAGAGAGAAAAACAAGAATGGAAACCATTTATAAGAGTAATCAAGAATGGAAATTATATTTAACAGTCAAGTTTAATCAAGAATTGAAACATATCAGCATCACATAATTTCAAATACCATTACATGATTCCCTTTTTTGGAGGGGTGGCTGAGAGGAGGGAGGGATCAACTGTTGTATATTCAGAAGTTCAAAGCACTCAATAGTAGTACAGATGATAGTTGAGTAGGACAATAATCTGATCTTTCTTTTATTACAAAGATTGTTGAAATATAAGAGTAACCCACCACATTAAGCCAAGTCGGAACAAAACGCTTGCCAGCTTAACAAGGTTGCCAAGCCTGTCAGGCACCACCTCCACTTCCCTGGACCTAGCAGTGAGACTCTCCATAAGGGCTATAGCCCAGGCCCCCATAAGCATCAAAATTTAGAGAAGTGTGCTTTTAAGTTGTTTATATCAATAAATTTCCTAATATATAATAGAGGATAAAGTTGAGATCAGGAAAATTATACTAAATATCATATTTGAAATGCAGTTGGAACTAGCGGAAATGTTAAGAAAAGAAGGGCTAATTTTTGCAAATTCAGTCTGTCTCATGGAACTGCTAGTGCTGTATGTATTCATTCTACCCTTTCAAACATCATTTAAAATTCTTGGTCGCGCTCCTTGCTACCTGCAGATTTATCCCTACTTTAAGTCTTTAACCCTACTTTAGCCTCAGTTTTTACATGGTTTTTAAGTAACTTTCCATTCCATATGGGTTGAAAAACCTGTTATCTATTGGACCTCCAGTATTGTGATACCCAAAATTCAGTTCCACATTGGATAGAAAAAAAAATGTGTTATGTGCTTATAACTCAAGTCCACTTTCTCCCCCATTAACTTGCACTCAAGTTTTTGGGTCACGTGGTTTCGACCCGCTAACGAGGTTAATTGGGCTAACAGGTGAGATTAGGGCGTTACAAATGGTATCAGAGCCGATCCGAGTGTACAAAAGTTGATGGGCATGAGAAAAGTTTAAGGGCTTAAGATTAGACCGGCTCAAAAGTGGACTGACCCAACCCCACCCACGCGCGCGGCCATGCATGCGTGGAATTAGGAGAGGAGTTCCTCCTTCCCTACCCAAGCCCTCGGGTATTAAAAAAGGGTGGGGCGGGGGGGGGGGGGGGGTGCGGGGCCTTGGGTTTTCCTAGGGCCATCAGGGAAAGGGGAAAAAATAGAAGAATAGAAAAAAAACGGGCTAAGCCCCCTCCGTCACCAAGCAAAGGAGAGGCCGAGAGAGAAAGAGAGAGAAAAAGAGAGAAAAGGATAGGAAAAGAGGAACTTTTGTCGGCTATTGCCGAGTGTGCAGAAAGTAAGGGGATCTGAAAAAAGAAAAGAAAGGAGAGGAAAAAAAAAAAGAGGGAGGAGGGTGAAAGCTGGAACTGCAGCATAGACCCAATGGATTCTGAAAAAAAAATTAATTTTTATTTTATTTTTTATTAATTAAATTTTATTTCTATTAATTAAATAAAATGCATGTGAATTGTGTCAGTTGAAGGGACGACTAACATAACAAGGCGAAGCCAAATTCAAGTCGTCAGTGAAGGGTTATTAGCCGAATCGTGAAGTAAAAATTTTTCTACATAATTTTTATCATTATTTTATAACTAATAATTGCTTAAAAATCCATGCAATAAGCTGATTTGATTAATTGCTTGGTTTTTGTGATTTATATTTGGGTTAATTGTGGATTTCGTGCCATTTCCTGATTTTTGGTTTGGTTAAGAAATGTTGCCTAACTATGACTTATAAAATTTTATTGTTTTAAAATTATGCAAGTTGCAGTTTGGTTGATTATTTTGGTATACTTATGTTATGTGATTATAAATTAATTTTTAAAAATTTGGTGAAGCATAAATGTTTTTATTTGATTGCATTGATATGTTGTCAGTCATGATTGAGTTAAGGTGCATTGATATGCATGCCATGTATTGATTGCGATGCATGAGTGCATAAGGATTGATGCTCTAGGCTAGCCATGTGAGAGCCCCACCATAGGCTGCAAATGTAGTAGTATTGCCGTCACAGACTGGAGTATGACATTGCGAGCCTCGCCACAAACCGAATATGGTAGTGTTGCCCATCACAGGCTGAAGTGTGACATTGTGGGTGCCTCGCCATGGGCTAGAACATGATTATGGTAGTCTAGAGCTGAAAGCCATGTGGAATTAGATCCAATATATGATTGGTTGAGTTTGAAGTAATTAGATGTGTGTTACATGATTGCATGATGACATCTACATTTATTGATTTGGTGGTTTGATTTTACATAATCACATGAATTTATACACGTATTTATACTATAAAGATTATATATTAAATTGCTATGTAAGAAGGTAAATTTTATGTATGGGATTCTTACTGAGCTGTTGAGCTCATTATATCCGTTCAAATTTTTTATAGACTAAGGTGATTAGTTTGATGGGACGAAATTGAGCGATGTTCCAGCTATTGCAATTAGTTAGATATAAAATTTATTTTAATTAATTTTTTTAAAGATTATAAAGAAAATAATGAACTTATTTATGACATTAGTGATGTTTAGCCAGGTTTTAAGTCATGATAATTGCTATTTCCATCCCATGCTTTTGTGGAATAGTATGAATTGCTCATGACAGGCCTTACATGGTCTCAGGGCTTGCCCTAGGGTCCATGCGGTCGTGTGTGGCCAAATCAAATGGTGAATTTGGGGTGTGATAGAAGTGGCATCAGAGCCAGTTTATGATCATTAGGGATGATAAAAAAAAAGGAAGGGGGAGAAAATTCTATTTCTAATTATTATCAATTATAGATTATGGCTAAGGATACAATTAATATTACTTTTAAATCAAAGAGTGATTATTATGATTTTCTATATATATCTTTTGGGATAGTAAGAGCTTCTTCGATCTTTATAGATCTCATAAGTCAAGTATCCAATCTTATACGAATCAGTTTGAGGATAATCTAAGATATTCAAGGGGTTTAAATTAATTTATTCTGGTATTGCAAGAGACATTGCATGATCTATTTTTTTTTTAAAAGTCGATCGTTTTGGTGATTAATGATAACACTATTATTCAAAAAAGTTAAATTAGTTAATTATGATAATTATGAAAAATGTCATGAATTATTGCTATGATGTTCACTGATGTTAGTTTGAAGTATTCAAGAGTGGAACTAAGTATGTTGTGATGATTTAATCAAAGGATTGAAATAGGTGTCATGATCATTAATGGTATGTTGAACTATTCAAGAGTTGAGAGATCATTGGAAGAGAGTTATCTTATATCTGGTGCTGAAGAACTTAAAATCATCTTATTGAGGAATTAAAAGTAATTAATATGCTATTAACCTTAAGATTGGAAGACATAATACATGCGGCAACTCTATGATATTTATAATAATTGTAAGAAGCTTTAGGTATATCTTCACACAAAAAATAATTGCATCAAATGGTATGGTAGTTATTAGTGATCCAATGACCGATTCATAGAGTTTGAATAAATTAAGTTGTAATATTTATTGAGGATATCCTGACCTATTCAAGAGAAATTGAATTAGTTGTGGTGGTAATTATTGATAATATATGAAGGAGATGGATTAATGATGTTGGTAGCTATTGATGACGTATTGATTGAACACACAAAAAAAGATAAATTGTAATACTTCTTAAGGAATTCAATTTTCATATGGTAAAAAAATCAAATTGATTCTTAAAGTTGGATAAGTCATTTGGGTACTTGGGGATGAAATGAAGGTTGACTATTGAGTATCTATAATTATGCAAAAACCCATGTGTGTTTAATTTTAAGGATGAAATTTTTAGCGGGGTAGAATTATAATATTTGCTTCTGGTTCAACAATAAAATGAGTAATTGAGTTTGAACGTTTGACTTTCTCTCTCTTAATTTGGAGGAGTCTTTATAAGGCTTTGGGGATCAGCTAAATTTCGATATAGCCTTCCACCCTTGACATATTTTGAAAGATGTGTTGAGAGCTTGTGTTATACACTTAGGTAGTGCATGGGATATTATTTAGCTTTAATTGAATTTGCTTATAATAATAGTTATTAAGCAAGTATCTAAATGGCTCCTTATGAAGCACTGTATGAAAGGAAATGCCGATCTCCAATTTGTTGGGATGATGTTGGAGTAAAAATTTCTGGAATCATAGTTAGTGCAACAAACTATTGAGAAAATACAAGTAATTCGAGAACGTCTTTGCGCAGCTCAGAGTAGACGGAAGAGTTATGCTGACAACAGAAGAAGGAAGCTAGAATTTCAGATTGATGATCATGTGCTCTTAAAGGTTTCTCCTAATAAGGGTGTGATAAGGTTTGGACTCCGAGGTAAACCGAGTTCCAAATACATTGGTCCATTCAAGATTTTAGATAGAATTAGGGATGTGGCATATCGACTAGCATTACCACCAACTCTGTCAAATGTGCACAATATCTTTCATGTGTCAATGTTGAAGAAATATATTTCGGCCCAGATCATATGGTGGAGCATAAGCCATTGCATCTTCAAAAGGACTTGACTTATGATGAATACCTATGCGGATTGTGGATAGAAAGGATCAGGTTTTACGCCGTCGCATTATACCTTATGTGAAGATACAATGAAGCAACCACTTAGAAAGAGAAGCCACTTGGAAACTCGAGTCTAAGTAAAAGACAAGCATCCTCAACTTTTGAAGTAACAAGAAAAGTTTTGAGAACAAAATTTATTTTAGGGGGGGGGGGGGAATGTAAGGGCCTGGGATTGGACTGGCCCAACCCCACCCACGTGTAGGGCTACACGCACGTGGAATTAGGGAAGGAGTTCCTTCTCCCTTGCCTGAGCCCTCGGGTATAAAGAAAAGGGGGGGCGGGCAGCCTAGGGTTTTCCTAGGGCCACCCGGGAAAGGAAAAAAAAAGAAAAAAAAGAAAAAACGGGGGCCAAGCCCCCTCCACCACCAGGGAAAGGAGAGGCTGAGAGAGAAAAAGATAGGGAAACAAAGAGGAAAAAAGAAACCTTTGTTCCTCTGCCCTTCTGCCAAGGAGTGCCACCGTCGGGTATCGTTAGACGCCAAGAAAGAGAGGTAAGTCCGCAGCAGGTCATCAATGGAGAAAAGTGAGGGCACGAGTGGTAGCCGTGGTGAGGGGATCACAAAGAGAGAGATAGAGAGGGGAAAGCTAACAACATTAGCTATCGTCGAGTGCGCGAAAAGTAAAGGGATCTGGAAAAAGAAAAGGAAGAGAAAAAAAAAGAGGGAAGGAGGGTGAGTGCTAGGAGCCTAGGACTGCAGCGTAGACCTAATGATAGGTTCTGAAAGAAAATTTATGTTTTATTTTATTTTTATTAATTAAAGTTTATTTTTATTAATTAAATAAAATGTATGTGAATTGTACCAGTTGAAGGGGACAACCAGCATAGGGCAAAGCCAAATTCAAGTCGCTAGTGAGGGATTGTTAGCTAAATTGTGAAGTAAAAATTTTTCTACATAATTTTTACCATTATGTTATAATTAATAATTGCTTGAAAATCCATGCAATAAGTTGATTTGATTAATTGCTTGGTTTTTGTGATTTACATTTGGGTGAATTGTGGATTCATGCCATTTCCTGATTTTTGGTTTGGTTGAGAAATGTTGCCTAACTATGACTTATGAAATTTTATTATTTTAAAATTATGCAAGTTGCAGTTTGGTTGATTATTTGAGATACTTATGTTATGTGATTATAAATTAATTTTAAAAATTTGGTGAAGCATAAATGTTTTTATTTGATTGCATTGATATGTTATCCGTCATGATTGAGTTGAGGTGCATTAATATGCATGCCATATGTTGGTTACGATGCATGAATGCATGAGGTTTGATGCTCTAAGCTGGCCATGTGAGAGCCTCACCACAGGTTGAACATGTGGTAGTGTTGCCCGTCACAGACTAGAGTATGACATTGTGAGCCTCACCACAGGTCAAAAATGTGATAGTGTTACCCATCATGGGCTGAAGTGTGACAATGTGGGTGCTCTGCCACAGGCTAGAATATGGTTATGGTAGTTTAGAGCTAAAAGCTATGTGAAATTGAATCCAATGTATGTCTGGTTGAGTCTGAAGTAATTGGATATGTGTTACATGATTGCACGATGATATCTATATTTATTGGTTTGGTGGCTTGATTTTACATAATTACATGAATTTATACATGTATTTATACCATAAAGATTGTATATTAAATTTCTATGTAAGAAGGTAAATTTTATGTAGGGGATTCTTGTTGGATTGTTGAGCTTATTATATCTGTTGAATTTTTTTTACATATTGAGGTGATTAGTTTGATGGAACGGAATGGAGTAACATTACAGCTATTGCAATTAGTTAAATAGATATAAATCTTATTTTAATTAATTTTTCTAAAGATTATAGAGTAAACAATGAACTTATGTTTATGACGTGTTAGTAGATGTTTAGCCAAGTTTTAAGTTATGATAATTGCTATTTCCTTCCAATGCTTTGTGAAATATAGTATGTATTGTTCATAATAAGCATTGCATGGTTTTTAGGCCTTGCCCTACGGTCCATGTGGCTGTGTCATGTGGCATGAGGAAAGGGCTACCAATGAAAAATGATGGTGGAGTCTTGCCATGGCATGGAGCCACCCTTGTAGGACCAATGACCTGACTCGGGATAGATTCTAGCTAACTTATGGCGTGCGATGAGAACGTCGCATTATAAGGTGAAAAGATTATGATACCCAAGTTTAGTCCCACGTTGGATGAAAAAAAAGTATGATATGCTTATAAAGCAACTTTGCTACCCATTAACTTCCACTCAAGTTTTGGGTCATGTGGTTTCGGTCTACTAACAAGGTTAATTGGAATAATAGGTAAGCTTGGGGCACACGAATGGTGTCAAAGCCGACTTTAAGTGTGTAAAAGTTGGTGGGCATGAGGAAAGCGCTACCTATGGGGACGATGGAATCCCGCCATGGCATGGAGCCACCCTTGCACCAATGATCCGGCTTGGGATAGATTTTGGCTAGCTTGTAACGTACGACGAGGACGTCACATTATAAGATGAAGAGATTGTGATACCTAAATTTAGTCCCATATTGGATGGAAAAAAAAAGTGTAATATGCTTACATGCAAGTCCACTTGCTATCCATTAACTTTCACTCAAATTTTTGGGCCATGTAATTTTGGCCCGCTAACAAAGTTAATTGAGCAAGCGGATGGGCTTGAGGCATTATAAAAGAGTTACCCATGAAATGATGGTAAAGTCCTGCCATGTCATGTAGCCATCCTTGCAGCACCAATGATCTAGCTAAGGGGGTAAATTTTGACTAGCTTGTGGTGTGTGATAAGAACGTCTTATTATAAGGTAGAAAGATTATGATATCCCAAATATAATCCCATATTAAATGGAAAAAATGTGTTACGTGCTTAAAACTCAAGTCCACCCATTAACTTGCACTCGAGTTTTGGGTAACGTGATTTCGATCCGCTAACAAGGTTAATTGGGCCAACAAGTAGGCTTAGAGCGTTACTATCATCACAATTTTTAAGGTGTATCTGATAATAAGTTAATTATAGTAAATAAGATGCTACTCAAGCCATGCCAAGGCTAACACCTCATATCACCTTGTTATCTGTATTTTCCATTAAAAACCTAGGTGCAAAAAGACCAAATGGGAAATAATGGCATGCTGATATCTACAAATGCATACATGAAAATTTTAACATAACAAAGGCCAAGGAGAAAGTTGCCTTCACTGAGCGCCAATGATCAAGGCATGAACGGTGAACAAACTGCTGAGTGCCTTTGCACATGCATGGAGATATTAACTCATCACCTACACCAAAGTAACAATAGCGTAGGTTATCTTGCAACAATGATGATATCAACTGCCAATTGCTACAATATGCCAATGTTATACAATGTATAGTTCTTTGAAAGCAAAACAGTCACTTAACAGGGAAAAATAGCATGTTCTTAGCATAAAGTGGCCACAACAAAGAAGGAAAAAAAAGATGGCACAACCTTTGATAGCCCTACACAAGATTGGCTTCAACAAGAATGGTAGTCAATGCAATATGAGTCATGAGAAGGCTCCTCTTCTTACCCCGTTTGATGACTAGCCTCATGGCTGTGCAGAAATTAATGGAGTGTCTGCAGCATTAAGTTGCGTAAAATCTACACCATTCATGCAGTAACTGATGTGTGAACCTCTGACTGCTCTTCAACTAGCAATCTGTTTCTTATCTTCCTCTATCCCAAAATTATGCTTCAGTTTATGGTACTCATTGGCAAGGAAAATGGGACTAAATAAAAAGTAAAAACCAATAGGTATGAATGTGTGAACGAGTAGTTGGGAAAAGGCTTAGATGAGTTGAGTTGAGTTGAGCATAAATGTGTAAACGAATGGCATGAGAGAGACAGAGATACATGCATATGATCTAATCTAACAATTAAAAGGCCATAATAAAGTTCAAATAAGTATATTCACTTGTTAAGGCATTTAGTTCCACCTTCATAAATTTATGAAGGTAAGCAGGCTTCTCATGAAGAGTTGATTACATATGAAATGGAAGACTCAGCAAAAACACATGAATGGCCTCCTGTGATGAACTAGTCAGTCAAGGTCATCTTTTATGCACTTTCAGAACACACTAATGAGAATTAAACGGTAGAATTTATCTAAAGATTTTTAATCCCGTGTATCAGGAGTGTTTCAATTTTTTATAGAATGGGATGCCTCACTATCCCGCCCTATCCTGATAGCCATCCTTGAAGAGCATCCTAATAGATACTCTCCTTTTTTTTTTTTTAACAAAATTTTAAATCTTGTCAAAAGAAGTGTTCTAGTTTCTCCATAAAATGAGACACCCACTATCCCATTACATCCTGATGGCCATCTCAGTAGAGCATCTTGATAGGTATCCCTTCTTTTTTTTAATTTCTTTCTTTGTTTATTTCCTTTCTTCCTTATATCTTTTCTCTCATTTTCTTCTTCTTTATTTTTCTTCTTCTTTCTTTGCTTCCCTTATTTTTTTTAACTTCTTTCTTTCCTTCTTTTATTTCTTTTTCTTCTCCCTTCCATTCTTTCCCTCCTTTTTCTTCTTCTTTCATTTCTTTCTTTTTTCCTTTCCTTCTTTCCTTCCTTTCTTCTTCCTCTTTATTCTTCTTTCTCTGCGTAGATGGGTTCCAGTGTTCTGATTGCCATCATAGTCCCAAACTGCAACACCCCCCCCCCCCCCCCCTCCCTACCGGGACTTAAAACCTTGATTTATTTTATATCATCTTAGGTTTCTTCCCATTGACAAGGATAGGACTATATGATTTACCAATTGAAAAGTACAATTCAAGCTAATGAAAGTGCATAGCATAAAACTCTAAATTTAGCGACTTGATCATAAGATAGCTCTTAGAAAGATTTTTTTCAGCATATCCATGATTACCTTAGTAGGGGTCTCCACAAGAAGTTTGAAACACCAAAATCTAATGAAGCAAAATACAGAAACAACACCAACACTTTATACAAGTGAATTTAAGAGTGCAGCCAAATTCAAGATTGGTCTATATTTTTCTCACAGTTTCCAGCCATGCAGTCTACTTACATAAGGGTTAGGCCTCACATCACATTTCCCTGGTTGCTCTCTACAAACACACTGTCCCAGTGGCCCCATTCTGTTCAGAGAATTCTCACTTTTAGATGAGAAACACGTCCAGCATATAGGGTCCCACCCAAAAGCAGAGGTGATTGTCATATTGCTTTATTAATTCCATAATCCATATATTCAAAATTGCCAGCAAAGAGATGCTCAAATCGAACACAAGCTATAGAATTGAGGGGTCTTATGCTCTTCCTTTATGATCCAATACAAAAAGATGCTGACAAGCACCCCATGAAATTTTAAAGTTCATAGAGTTTGTATTTTCCTTTCACACTATCCCATTAGGATCCCAGAAGGGGGCATGCCACTCCAACGAAAACAGGTTGGAAATGGAAGTCATTTTAGCAAGGCATACCCACACTTCCATAATCATGGACTGATAGAGAACAATTGCTGAAAGGCACAAACCTAACAAATGGTTGAGCTGACCACGTATTTCTGGATTCAAAAAGAATATACTTACAATTGATATTTGAATATTTAAAAAATAAATATCAAGAAGAAAAGAAGAAGTTTCGAAGTCTCAGAAGTCAAAACGTTAATGCATAAGCTCCAACCAACAAAAACAACAAAAAAGAAAAGAGAGAAGAAAAACATCTAAAATCAAAAGAATCGATCATCGGAGAAGCTGGTAAAATAAAGTCACCTGGGTTGGAGTCGTGCTCGAGGCAGATACGGCAGCACGCAGCGGAAGTAGCCTCGATCTCCTCGTCCTTGATCTCATCCAAACTACTTGACGAAGAGTCGTCCTTCTTTTGAAGGAGGGGGTCGGAATCCTTGGGGTTCGGCTCCCCCTCCCGCTCCACCTCTGACTCCACCTTCATCTCGAAACTCCAAAATCCTAGCAATCGCAAGATAAACCATCAACTCAGAGGCGCATAAAATCTGTCAAACCAGAAACCCTAGCGATCTTTAGATCACCCAAACCGGTCGATAAAGAAATTCAGATTCTAACCCCGAACTAATTGCGAGGATTCCCGCTAAATTCGCATTGGATTTTAATAAAAGGGAAGATAATCGGAGAAAACAAACCTTTCAAATGGAAATTTCCGAGATTTTTTTTTTTTTTTAAAGATCAGCTGAGGTTTTGCTGTTGAGAAGGGGGGAGAGTTTCGAAGGAGGAGGGAAGGAAAAGGACAAACGGACCGCGTCGCACAAGGTACTGGAACGGTGAAGGGGAGGGGCGGAGTCTTCGCTTTGCCACGAGGCGGTGACGTCGAGGACACACCCGCTGCGGGCTCGCTGATCGGACGATCCGAGGGCAGGGTTTTCGTCGACCGATGCCCCGCGACGATGCGGTTTGAGACGTCCGACGGTTGCCGTTGTGATGCTTACCGGTTTTGACGGAGCGGGCCCCACAAACGGAGGGCGCTGCCGTGCCCGCGCTGGCCGGGTCCGAGAAAAAGATTTGGGTCCATGGAGAGGACGGAGAAAAAGATAACGACCCGCGTTTGCCATGTCGCGTGGGACCCAGGTACCGTGAATCAGGCCAGCTGGATGCCGCTAATAGCTGTTGTTTTATTCTATTTTATTTTTTTAAAAAAAAATTATTTATTTTCCTTGTGACAACCGACGGCGACGGCTTGGGGCCGGCGGCCCTCCCTCCCAATTCTATTCTGCCGTGAGAGCAATTTAAATGGAGGATTTTCAGTAAAATTACCGAGAAATCTTACCAAACAAATTAAGCTGCACCTTCAAAACTCCTGCTCGATCAGCTTGTTCAACTCACTTAGCCAATATCAAATATATACATGATATATAATTAAATCTAATAATGATTCCTATAAAATTTATTAAAATTTAGTTGAAAAACTTTATTTATTGATAAAGATATTGAAACGGATGATAAATTGAAAAGTAAAGTTGAGTTCGAACTCTTTGGTTCAGCAAAAATAAGAATTTTGCATTTGCTGATGCTTCTATAAAAATAAAACACAAGTATAAGTGAGTTGCTACGCTAAGATCATTCGGTACACAAGTTAGTAAACAAAAAGAGTTTAGAATAGATCTTGTAATCAACCATCTCGCGGCGTTAAAAAATGAAGCAAGAAGTATAATTTTAGGCGTGAGGTGCTGAAAATAATAAGAGATTAGGACAAAGAGGGACACCCCACCTCTCACCTTTGGGTGAGGTTTTTTAATAGGTGAACTTTGGTTTCGATGCTTAAAATTATCCATATTATGGTGGCATGCCTTGTTGCATTGGTAAGTTTGATCGATGAAGGGGTTGCTTCAATTACTATGAGCCGTACCTTTGGTGTAGAGATGTGCATGAGAATAATTATATCCTTTTAACATCATTCAGCTATCACAAGCAATGATGATGTGGCCTAAAGATCAAATAACCTTCATAGAGACCACATTACATCTACTTGTAGGTTAAGCTAAATAAAACCAAGATTAAAATATAAAGATAAAAATACATTAAATTAATTGATGTGTTAAAATATCCTTCACAGGTAGTTATGTAGCAGTTATACAATTAAGCTATAAGTACATCCTTAACTACTCTAAACATCCATGTAGTTCTTTGCTAACAAATTTTGTAGTGCAACCCTTCCACTCCATAACCCATCTAAAATTGTTCTTAAAGTTTCTACAAATGACTTCATTTATAGATCATGTCTCATGAGCTTCTTTTACCAACCACCTAGAAAATAATGTTCTTTTTGTCTATAGAACCATTTAGATCAATCGGTCTGTTTTATCTACTCCAACACCACCACCAACCTCTATTCTATCTAATCTAGAAATCAACATAACAATTTTAAGTCTGAATCTATTTGGTTTATAATCACCAGCTCCGAACTAATGCGCAATGTGGTGCATGCCTAACTCACTATTAAATCAAATGATCAATAGCCAAGATATAGCACAAATAGAGGCATTAAAATTTTTTTCTCTCTCCTAGAGTTAGATTTTCCAATATTTTGTCTAATAAAAATCTCATATCTCAAAAATTAGAACTTTAATTAGATTGAGAACATGATATACCAAAATAATTCTTAAACAATTTTATAAAAAGGTTCAGCACATATTACATTATCCAACATGGTTGTAGTCATGTGCATTTGTATAAGCATTATAACTACCTATATATGGCTTTCAAGGCTTAAAAAGCTTATGCCTTATGTAAGGTGAGATGGAAGTAGTCTCAGAAACTCTATCCTTGAAGCAAGTATGATCAAATAGAAAAGAGAACTGTTATCGCATACTGATTCCTTAAGGATCTTTAATTGAGCACTTCTAACTTCTCTATCGAGGATCATAATCTTTCATATCAGATTGTGGCCTCGAATCATGATAAACTAAAAATTACTCTGATAAAGAAAAGAAAAAAACTTTAAATTATATTACTAAATTGATGATTTTGATAAGGTACATCTAGGGCTTATTTAAATTAACCCAAACCAAATCATGCTCCTAGATAAAACTCTTAACATTATAAAATTAAAATACCAATCATAAACCTATTTAAAATAAGAATCATAAAGAAACATGCATCAAAATTTCTTATTTTGACCATAATTTCATTTATTCCTTCTTTTCTAAGCTGTATCAACTTCTATGGACCTAAAAGTTTTGGCTCCTAATAAATATCCTATTATATATTCTTCATAGGGATAGGATTAAGCTTTTATAGATCTTCTCTAATAATCGGCACAAAATATTTAAAAAACTAATTTTTTAAATAAATAAGAAACTTCTGGTAGCTATATCTATGTGTAGAAATAATAGCATCATCAAGAACTTATTCAACCTCAATAGCGATATGGCTTAGATAAAGATGAAAGTTGAAGATCCGTTTCATCATCAATGTCTTCATTATAGCCAAAATAAACAATTAGTCTTGACATGTTGGTGATTGTGCTCGTCTAAATATTAGCTGGTAACTCAAGAAAATAGATGTTTTTTTTTCCCAACCTTTTCAAAATTTTGAATTATCCTATTATTTTTTGTTACAACTTGTGAAATGTCATCGATGCTAGCTTCTCAGGATGCAATTGAACTATTAGTTTATCTCATTTGTTAAACTATACATCTAACCACTTTTTTTTCTACCTGAAGCTTCTACTTATCTTTATTCAACTAGTTTTCTTTGTACATCCATATAAATATCTTGATTTCTTCACCGAATATGTAATGATAAGGAAGAGAACAAAGATCTTCTGAGAGATGAAGAGTAATATCGACAATGATTTCAAAAGGAGAATGACTAGTAGACCAAATAGATAGATTTGTTATTGCAAACTTAGCAATAGGAAGAAGAAAATACGATGAGTTGTGATAATCAATAATAAGACATTTGAGAATATTGTTAAGACTTTGATTTACTATTTTAATTTGGTTATCAGTTAGAGAATAGTAAACACTAGAAAATATGGGCTTTGTTTCTATTATATAACCCATTGAGTTTCTTAAAAGTAACTTATTAATTTGGCATCTCTATCTAATATAATAGTTTTCAGAATACTATATGGCTGTATGACTTTAAAAAAAAAAAAGGGTTTGGCTACATCTAAAGTATCAAAAGTTTTGTGACAAGAAAAAAATATGCCATTTTAAAAATTTATCTATTAGTGCAAATATAAAATCAAAATTTCTTCTTATCTTCTAAAGTTCAAGCGCAGAATCCATGCTAAAATCTTCTTATGGTCTTTGAGAAATAGAAAAAAAAAAGGGTACAAACTAGTACTTGTGGCCTTTAATAGTTTGACATATTTTACATATTTTGATAAAACTTTCAACATTTTTTTTTTATAAAAGACCAATAAAATCTATTCTCAAGTAAAGTCAATATTTTATTTTTACTAAAATATCTTGCAAAATTCACAGCACATAGTTCTTGAAAAAGTAAATCTCGAAGAAATGACTCAAGGATAATGATGTGGCTGATCATGCCCCCAGACGGTGCGGTAACAATCTGCACAGTTTTCGAAGCTAAGTAATAATTTGTCAGAGCTAGTCCCAGCACCGGCCTCGGCTTCGGCTTCGGCCTCGACCTTGAGCCCCGCCTTGGCCTCGGCATGTCTCCAACCTCGGCCTAGAGTCTTGCCTCGCATACTCTTGGCCCATAGTTTCAGTTATAAAACCGATTTCGAATATTGAACTCAGTGATTTAAAACACCAAAGACTGCCGCGTAGCCCGCTCACCCATTTTTTGCCAAGATCATGGGCGGTTATCGATATACTGTGTGCAGTTACCGATATTTACGGTGCGCGCCCACCTACCGCCTACGGAGCCGATATTAACGGAAGATGGAATTCGACGGTTATCTACGAAGGATAAGAGGGACCCCCAAACAGGTATATAAAGACCCTGATCCACAATGAGGGGGGATTCAATCTCTACAATCTCATATTAATTCCTGTTCTCCAGATCGCTAACTTGAGCGTCGAAGGGTCCCCGCCGGAGTCACCGGTCTGGGACTTTTCTTGCAGGTTTTCGGCTAAAGGAGGCAATCTAGTCATCTTCCGGAAGATAGTAAAGCTCTTTTCTCGTCCGACACTCTTGAGAAGTGATTTGGCAGCAATAGATTGGCAAGCCAGGTAGGGGGAGGGCAGCAGCATAGACGTTGCATCTGCGACCCGGCAACTTCTATAAGGAAGAAGATGGTGGTTACACGTGCGCAGGAGGCCTCCACCAGTCAGGCAGGGGGATGCCTCCCGCAGGCTGAGCAGTCGGAGGCCAACCTCCCTGTTCTGTCCTCCGTACAACCATAGTCTATCTAGGCTGATCGGTTCGATGTTTTGACCCAGCAAGTTCAAGACTTGATGGCGGTGGTCCAGGGGCTGCAGGAACAGTGCTCCGCCACCACGCCATTGCCGCCTCGCTCTCCGCCCCATGCTGAGGGCCATGGGGCCAGCCAGTTTCATTATGGCAGGACCCCTCCGAGGACCTCCACCGTGCCTCCCCGAAGTCTTGTCATCGGGAAACTCCAAGCGGCGACGGTCTCCTTCCCATCACTCTGATCGCTTTCCCAATGGCGTAGTGGGAAGGAACCTAAGCAAGTGCATTCCCTACACCGGTAACCTTCCCCCTATTCATCTTCTGAATCTTTAAAAGAAGATTCCAACAGAAAGATCGCTCGCCGAGCCAAGCGACGATTGGACGAGTATCATCAGCGACTGAAGGAGCTCAGCCATAGAATTACCAACCCTCATGGGGTGGATTACAACCACCGGCCCCCCTGTCTCACCGTATTATGGAGGAGCTGGTCCCATCCTGGTTCCGGTTACCCCAGCTGAACCCATATGATAGCACTGCAGACCCCTGGATTACCTGAAAAGCTACAAGGTCCTCATGCAAGTCTAGGGGGCAACAGATTCTCTCCTCTGGGTTGCCTTCCCAGCTACACTTCGGAAGGCCACATGTGCGTGTCTCGTTTGCCACCATGTAGTATAAATTCCTTCAGGCAACTCGAGCGATCTTTCTTGGCCCACTTTGATGCGTATCGGAAGATTCCCCGGATGGCTGATAGCCTCTTTATCGTCCAACAGAGAAGCGGCGAAACCTTAAAGGACTTCGTGGCCTAGTTCAAGGAGGCGGCACTCGAGGTCTACAATTTTGATGACTCCGTGGCCACTCTGGCACTGAAGCGGGGACTCCGTCCCTCCAGGTTCTCATATTCCTTAGACAAAAAGCCTTCCAGCTCCTACGCAGAATTGCTAAGCCAGGCGCAGAAGTATATCCGTACTGACGAAGCAGACTTCTCTAGGAGGGATCTCGATAAGGGGCATGACAAGAAGCCAACACCTTCAGAACTTGCTGGGATGTGGTCAAGGAAATCTGAGCCATCTCGTTGTCTAGATAACCGACCCCAGACTCTAGTTCCTAAAGAGAACTTCACCCCACTTTTCGCCCCAATATCTCACATCCTGTTAGAGATTGAGATGAGCCCTACCTCCGGCGTCCACCCCCCATGAGGCCCGGGGTTCCCCGTAATAAAGAACTATACTGTTGATACCACAGAGACTATGGTCACGACATAGAAGACTGCCACCTGCTGAAGAAGGCTATCGAGGAAGTCATTCAGTAGGGCCACCTAGGCAAGTTCGTCCGAGAGGGAACTCTGCTGCCTCAGGCCCGTCGGTACCTCATGCACCTCAGATCGGCATGGACAATGCCCTGACAGAAAAGACGGTGGCCATGATCTCCAGGGGGCATAAACAATTCTAAAAGACAGCATGAGGAGGGGGTAGATTCTATAATTCCTTTCTCTGAAAGAGATATAGAAGGGGTAGTTAACAAACATTATGATAGCGTCGTCATATCTATGATGATCGTGAAGCACCCTGTAAAATGAATTTTAGTTGACAGTTGGAGCTCTGTTGATGTTTTGAGTTACGATGCCTTTGTTCAGATGAATTTGTCTCATAGTCCCTTCGGTCCGTCACCACGCCCTTGATGGGTTTTACTGGAGATTCTGTAAGAGTCGAGGAAGAGATCACTCTTCCTATCATAGCCGGGATTTTGCCGCATTAGAGCATGGTTCTCATGAACTTCCTAGTAGTCCAGGTCCCACTGGCCTACAACGCCATCATTGGGAGACCAGGTTTGAACCTTCTGGATGTTGTTATCTCCATCAAGAGACTACTTGTAAAGTTTCCTACCGACGAGGGAGTGGGGGAGATGAGGGGGGAGCAGAGCCCACTACCGCTCTGCTATCACTTGGCCCCCAGTCCATAGGGGGCGGTGTCGGCAACAGTACCCAAGCTGCTCGACCCTCGAGACTTGGAGCATAGAGGGGAGCCAACCAAGCACTTGCTGACTTTCCCATTGGGGGAGGACTCGACGAGGACCATCCAGGTTGGAGCTCTACTTCCGAAGGAGGCACGCGATCAGCTTCTTGATTTCCTACGAGCCAACTTCGACATCTTTGCATGGTCATCGTCCGACATGCCGGGTATCCCCGAGGAGGTAATTACTCATCAACTCAATATCAAATCGGGGTGTCGGCCTATTCGGCAAAGAAGAGAAGCTTCGCCCCAGACCGGCAGAAGGCCATTGACGAGGAGATCGCAAGCTGGAGGCTGCAGGCCACATTCGAGAGGTCCATTACCCCGACTGGTTGGCCAACCTAGTGATGGTCCGCAAGGCTAACGGGAGCTGGAGGATGTGCATGATTCACTGACCTCAACAAAAGCATGCCCCAAGGATAGCTTCCTGTTGCCTCGGATTGACCAGCTGGTGGATGCTACGTCCGGTCACGAGACCCTTAGCTTTATGGATGCCTTTTCGGGGTACACCCAGATCAAGATGGATTCAGTGGACGAGGAAGCTACCTCATTTGTGACCAAGAAGGGGATATACTGCTACAAGGTTATGCCATTCGGATTGAAGAACGCGGGGGCCACTTACCAGAGGCTGATGAATAAAGTCTTTGAAGACCAGATCAGATGCAACATGGAGGTGTACGTGGACGACATGCTAACCAAAAGTATCCATACCACTGACCATGTTGCCAACCTAGCAGAGACTTTCGGCAACCTCAGCCGGTACTAGATGAGACTGAACCCCCGCAAGTGCGCCTTCGGGGTGACAGCGGGCAAATTCCTGGGCTTCATGGTGACGCAGCGTGGGATCGAGGCGAACCCTGATAAGATCCGAGCCATCTTAGACATGAGGTCTCCGGATAACAAGAAGGAAGTGCAGTGCTTAACTGGAAGGGTGGCGGCTTGAGCCGTTTTTTGTCCAAGTCCGCGAAGAGGTGTCTGCCTTTCTTTAAGGTGCTGCGCAAAGTCAACGACTTCGAGTGGATGAGGGAGTGCCAGAAGGCCTTCGAGGGGTTAAAAGAGTTCTTATCCACTCTGCCATTATTATAAGCCAAGGGGCAAGGAGGAGCTCCTCCTGTACCTTGCAGCCTCCCCTAAGGCTGTCAGCTCCATGCTTGTTTGTATGGATGCTGACGGAACACAAAAGCCAGTGTACTACACCAGTAAGGTGCTTCATGACGTAGAGACTAGATACTCTAGAGTCGAGAAGATTATTTTTGCTTTGATCATCTCCGCTCAGTGCTTCAGGCCCTATTTCCAAGCTCACTCGATCGTGGTGGTCACGGATCAACCACTCAAGGCAATCCTTTCTCGTCATGATACCTCTAGCCGACTGGCAAAGTGGGCACTCAAAGAATTCGACCTATTGTTTTGACCCAGATCGGCTATAAAGTCTCAGGTCTTAGCAGATTTTCTGATCAGTGCACATGGACAGAAGAGCAGCCGAAGGAGCCCCACGCAAACCCTTTGGACGCTGTAACCAAGGGAAGAGGGAAGGACTGGATCCTTCACGTGGATGGAGCATCAAATTCTCAAGGAAGCAGGGCAGGCCTCATCCTAGCAAGTCCGAACGGAGTTGTGATCGAGTACGCCCTCCGTTTCCTATTCTCAGCCACAAACAACCAGGCTGAGTATGAAGCATTACTGTCAGGGATGAGATTGGCACAGGAGCTCGGAGTGAAATGCCTTAGAGTTTTCACCGATTCCCAGCTCATCTCCGGTCAAATCAAAGGGGAGTACGAGGCCCGAGATCCTGCCATGTCCCATTACCTAAGTATGGTGTAGTCACAAGCCTCTTCCTTGGCCAACTTCAGTGTCAGTTACATCCCCAGGGGGAGAACACTAGAGCTGATGCTTTGTTCTGGCTAGCCACCTCGGCTGATGGGACCTTGGGGAGAACCTATGTAAAGCATCTGGAAGCCCCAAGCATTGATGCGGTAGAAGAATCCATGCCAGTCTGCCAAGATCCTTCTGATGGATGCTTATATCCGATACTTCACCGCTGGCACCCTCCCAGCCGACCCCACTGAAGCCAAGCTATTCAAGTGGCGAGTACCCAAATTTTGATGCTCGACGGACAACTGCACCGAAGATCCTTCTTCATCCTCTCCTCAAATGTGTTGGTTCCGTAGACGCCAACTACATTCTCCGTGAGATCCATGAAGGTATTTGTGAAAACCACTTGGGGGGCAGAGCGCTGTCACATAAGGCCCTACGCCAAGGCTACACTGGCCTACCATGCGGGAAGATGCAGCCGAGCTAGTCCGGAAGTATGACAGCTGGCAGTGACATGCTAACATTCAACGGCTACCAATCTCTTAGCTGAGCCCCTTGTCGACTCCATGGCCCTTGCCCAATGGGGGATGGACATTTTGGGACCGTTCCCTCCAACCTCCAATCAACGAAAGTTTCTGCTCGTTGCCATCGACCATTTCACTAAGTGGGTAGAGGCCGAAGCACTTGCCAAAATCACGAAGCCAAGGTGAGGAACTTCTTCTGGAAGTCCATTATTTGTCAGTTTAGGCTACCCCATACACTTGTTACCGACAATGGTCACCAATTCGACAACACTTCTTTCAAAGAGTTTTGTGCTGAACTGGGCATATGTCAGAGGTTTACTTCTGTCAGTCATCCGCAAACAAATGGAGCGACAGAAGTGACAAATCAGATCATCCTTCAAGGGCTTAGGACACGTCTGGACGATTTCAAAGGAAGATGGGTGGAGGAGCTCCCGAACGTGCTGTGGGCGTGTCACATGACGCCCCAAACCCCCACAGAAGAAACTCCTTTCAGCCTTGTGTTCGAGTCGGAGGCAGTCATTCCGGTGGAGATTAACATTCCTAGTCCTCGACACAATCATATGATGAGGAGAACAATTCTAGCCAGTTGAGAGCCAACCTTGACCTTGTTGAGGAACTCCACGATGGAGCACGACTCAGAATGGCTTCCTACCGATAGAGGATTGCAAAATACTACAATGCCCGAGTTTGTTCCAGAACATTCCTCCCCGGAGACTTAGTCCTCAGACGAGCCGAAGTCTCCAAACCTATAGAGGGGGGAAAGTTGTCTCCTAATAGAGAAGGACCTTATCGAGTCACTGATGCACTTCATCGCGGAGCATACCAGATCAAAGGGCTGGATGGAAAGCCTCTCCCTCGCACTTGGAACGTGGACAATCGCCATCGGTATTATCAGTAGTGTATTGATATCTTAAGTTTGAGCATGTTTACTAAAATAGTATTTTTTCTTACTAATGAAAGTGTCTTCAAGCGATCTTGCTTCTTTAACTCAAGCCCGACTTAGCATCGACACTCAAGCCCGACTCCGCGTCGGCACTCAGACCCGACTCCGCATCGGCACTTAAGCCCGATTCCACTCGGCACTCAAGTCCGACTCCGTGTCAGCACTCAAGCTCTACTCTGCGTTGGCACTCAAACCCGACTCAGCGTTAGCACTTCAACTCGGCTTCACGTCGGTATCCCAGCATGAGGTGGGACCAGCGCTTGCTCACACAATTTGCCTCGGTCTCAACTTCAGCCTTAAGGCTTCGGTTTTGACTTCTGCATCTTGACTCTGACCTCGACATCGATGTCGAGTATCGGCTCAACTATGGCCATGTCCTAGCTACAGCCTAGTTTTTAATCTCGGCTTTTGCCTCATCTAACCCTAGCTACAACGTCGGTTCCTAAAGGGGATCTACGATCTTGGCCTTGGCCCCGATTCTAGAATGAACAAACAATCTCGAAGATTTCAAAAGTTGTTTTTCATTGATTGTTAAGTCTTACAAAATTGCCGATTCTTGTCGGGCCTCATTACAAAGAAAAAGAAAAAGAAAACGCTCAGGGCTCAGCCTGTGCGGATCGTCATCATCAGGGGCTTTATCTGGCTCCAGCTCCTCAATTCCCTCAAGGTCATAAAGTCTTCGTACCTTGTCTTTGCAGTCCTAGAAGCCTCCATTGTATGCGAAGGTAGTGGTCTTGGCTAGCTCCTCATCATAAACGTCGAACTTCCTAAAATTCTCTACAGCCTCGGCGGCCTTTTTCTCGGTCGCGGTCACCGCCGCCTTCAGCTCCACAATTTCGGCATCGGATCGGCAGGGGATCTCTTCAGCATTTTTTCCCGCTCCTCGGCCACTTTTATTTCGATGGTGGCGGATGTAGTCGATTCTTCAACATGAACACCTCCGCCTCCGCCATCTTCTTCTTCTCCTCCGCCACCTGAGCATTATCAAGCTCATTGGCTGTCTGGCGCTGAGCCACCTCAAGCGCCTCCTCTGCCCTTTCAGCCGGGCTAGATTCCTGAATCGGGCGGCCTCGGCTTCGGCCTCGGCCCTTTGTGCCCGAGCCTATTCAGCTTGGATCACCTCTAGAGCTGCCTCGGCCTTTTCTGCTGGCCTGGGCTTGATTGGCGTCTTCTTGCGACTGGTCGAGGGTGGCCTCGGCCTGAGATAGGATGCCTCTAACAGTAGCCAAAGAATTCATCGCCTATACAAGCAAATTATTCGGGCTAAGTGAAGAAAAATTCTTAAGATTCATAGTGAGGAAGAACACTTACCCAGAGGTGAGCCATGGATGCCTTGCGGAAGAAGACAATGGTCCCTTGGTTCTAGAGGACCCTCTAAAGCTCAGGTACACAGACCTGAGCTATCGTCTGCTCGGCCCAACGACTATGATGCAGAAGAACTGATTGGAAGGAAGGCGCATCGGCCTTGTCTTCCTCTGCGGCACTGGCGGGTGCTGGAGCTACTGGCGCCGGGTCAGAGGCCAGTAGTGCCTCTTTCGTTGGCACTTCAGCCTGCGAAGGCTCCTCGGCAGTCGCCTCTTCGGTGGGTAGGGAGGCCTCTGGAGTTGGCCCTATGGTCGGGGCGGTTGGCTCCACCCCGGGAGTGGCAGGTGGTGGCGGCGGGACTTCGGTCCTCTGCTCTGGAGGAGTATTGGTAAGATCGATGGGGGACGGGGGTGGTGCTGGTGAAGGTGATCAAGGCCGTCTCCTTTCCTCGGCTTCTTCGTTTCTTTCCGAGGCCCCTCTGGCCTCGGCTCTCTTACTGACTTTAATTTTTGCCCTCTTCTTGGCAGGGGCTCCATCCTCTCAGGCCCTTCTTTCCTTAGCGGCGGCCTTTCTCACTGCTTGGAGTGATGGTGCCATACCTGCATAAGTCAAAGGACTTATAAAAAAAGAAAAGAAAAGGAGGAGAGCAGATGAAGGGGGAAGAGTTGTGGCTGCTCACCGTTGCCAGGAATAAGGCCTGCCGGCTGAAGATTCTCCTCGGCTAGTAGCTGGTTGCATCAAGGGACGTCGGCAGTAATCGACTGCCCGAACGCCTCTTGGTCCCTTGGGAGTATTGTCGGGTCCTTGTTTGGCTCAGTGTTGGGAATCCCCCACTCTGTCCTTACCTCTTAACTTGGGCGAAGAAAAACCTATCTTTCCACCCCTTAATGAAAGTGGGAAGATACAGCTTAAGGGTTTTGGTTGGTCTAGGAGGAAAGGACCACCACCCCGATTATTTCCTAAGGGTATAGAAATGACGGAAGAGAGAATCCTAGCCTCTATCCCGTGGATAAGGCATAATACTAGGAAACCGATAATGGTCCGAATGGAATTCGGAACCAACTGTGCCAGAGCTAAGGAATATATATCTAAAAGGTTAAGTATGAAAGGGTGAATAGGAAGGTGAAGGCCGACATTGAAATAAGTCTCGTAAAGAGCAACCCTACCAGGATAAGAGGAGGTTACCCTATCCTCGGGAAGAGGCCGGTATAGACGGAGGTCGGTAGGAATTTGGTACTGAGCCCTAAGATTGATTATCTCTTGGGCGGACATGCTAGAGGCAGTCCCCCGAGGGGACTGTCTCACGGGAAAAATGGGTCGGTGGCAGCCAAACGGTGTCGGATGGGGGCCCATCCGGCGCCGGGCGATTCCCGGCGGGAGGCTACTCGATAGCTCGCCGCTGCACCACTGGGGCACCCTCCGCAGAGGTGGACCAGCTGGGTGTGGGAGAAGAAGAAGGCTGTGAAGGGTTAGGGGAATAACCTTCGGAATTGGAGATTGAACATGAAAGAGATGAAGAAGCCATGGAAATGGAACTAACCTAAAGGATTCGGGAACCGAGAATTAGGGACGAAGAGCTCAGGAAGGTGTAACAGTGATGGGAGATGAACAGACTCGAGCAGGATCGGGAGGAGGAAGAAAGCAAAGGCAGTAGAAGCGGCTCGGATCAGAGGTAATTCCTTTTATAGCCTCATTTCAAATCATCTCGCCAATCCACAATTTGGCTACGTGCCTGCTCGCTACTGGGAATCGATTCGGCAACTGCCCGATGCGTGGGACATGAGGGGCACTACCAATGACGGGACAGCGGTGACTCACCGCAATGATGGTGCCCGCCTTTTCGCAGCTCCGTACCCAAGGGAAATCCCCCTCGATCTCAATGGCCAGAATAGATGAAGCGATGGCATTGCAGCGCCCGATGCCTCATCAAAGAAAGAACGGCCCTTGGAGACGCATGTCCTTTTCGTAGCCATTGGCGCCCGAGGATCAGCCACCGAATGATATAACACCCCCTTTCGCTGGTGAGTGCACGCCCACCCATCTCAAAGGCGGGGGGGGGGGGGGGGGGGGCATCTGATGTGGCTGATCATGCCCCAGATGGTGCGGTAACAGTCTGCACAGTTTTCGGAGCCAAGTAATAATTTGTCAGCTAGTTCCAGCACCAGCCTCGGCTTCGGCTTCGGCCTCGGCCTCGGCATGTCTCTGACCTCGGCCTCGAGTCTCGCCTCGCATGCTCTCGGCCCATAGTTTCAGTCGTAAAACCGACTTCGAATATTGAACTCAGTGATTTAAAACACCAAAGACTGCCACGTGGCCCGCTCACCCGCTTTTTACCAAGATCACGGGCGGTTAATGATATACTGTGTGCAATTGTCGATATTTACGACGCGCGCCCACCTACCCGCCTATAGAGCCAATCTTAACGGAAGATGTGATTCGACGGTTATCTACGAAGGGTAAGAGGGACCCTCGAACAGGTATATAAAGACCCTGACCCACAATAAGGGGGGGACTCAATCTCTACAATATCATCTTAATTCATGTTCTCCATATAGCTAACTTGAGCATCGGAGGGTCCCCGCCAAAGTCACCGGTCCGAAACTTTTCTTGCAGGTTTCCAGCTAAAGGAGGCAATCTAGTCATCTCCTGGAAGATAGTAAAGCTTTTTTCTCATCCGGCGCTCTTGAGAAGTGATTTGGCAGCAACAGATACACAACTTCAAGTGATGGACATCCTAGATAAAATATTTAGATCCTATCTCGTCATGTTAAAGAATAGTATAAATCTTTTCAAAGTCTATGCATGCTGTACGCTGATTCTTGATTTTTTTTTTATCAAATCCAGTTAACACAGCCATAAACACCAACAAATTAGTTGTACAGCTTAAAGTATCCACGACTTTATTTTTGATTCCAACCTTATATTTAAAAGGACAAGTGAATTCTTAGAGATAATTAATCTACTTAGCATGCTTGAAATTAAATTTGGGGCTTTGATACTAAATCATTATGCAGGATCCTAAGTTTTGATATCAAACTTGTTGCAGGTAGGACTATATAGAAAAGATAATTGCTAATGTTGCAACGTCTTTTTATAGTACTTCAATTAAGTATTTTTGACTTTTTTTTTTTTTTGGTACAAACGGGTAATTGCACCACTCTAAGATGGGTCATTCCCGATATATCATAGTACAAAAGCTGAGAAAGGAACGAAGGACAAGGGTCGCCCTGCTGCCAACTCAGCTACCCGAATGAAAGGCCACTCTAGCAGCAATTCAGTCAGCCACTGCATTGGCTTCACGATAAACATGATGAATCTGGATATAAGGAGCTTCCAAAACCATAGAGCGGATGTCGCACAGTAAGGGGATGGTCGGCTGATGGGAACTAGGGTCCTGCCGAATCCAGCAAATAACCATAGTGGAATCGCCTTCAATAAACAGTCTGCGGGCACCAAGGATCCGAACAGTATAGAAATCCCAGCCCATGCCGCATATAGTTCAGCCAGAGGCACCGTAACATCAAGCAAGCCAAACCCGCCTGCCGCCAACATAGTGCTTTTCGCATCACGAATAACAAAAGCCGATCTAGCACATCAGCCACGGACACTCCCATCAAAGTTAATTTTCACGAACCCTAGAGGGGGGGCTCTTATGAGATATAAACCGTATGCCGGTTCGCTACCGCAGCAGCAAGGGAGACCCAGTGGCCAGGGTTTGCAGACACAAGAAACCCATAATGGGAACTATACTCAGTATAAAAAGAGACAGCCGCCCTGAAGACCCGAGTAGGGGAAAGTCACACATTGAAAAACAGAATCCGATTCCTAGATAACCAGATCTGATAAGCTATATAAGCCCACAAAGGGCCCTGCTGATGGGTGCCCCTACCCCTGCCTTGCTTCAGTAATCTCAAAAAGGAGCTACGGTAAGATCCAAATCCGATAGCCACGGACTGGTACCAGAGATCCACAGATCTGACTCGCACTAGTACAATAGAATAAAGCATGATCTGTCGTTTCCTCCTCAATACCACACACAGGGCACGTAGACGGAATACTCATCCCTCTTCGGATAGAAGAGAACAAGTAGGAAGAATATCCCGAGCTACCTTCCATATAAAAAGTCTCACTCTAGGGTGAACATGCAGATGCCAAACCCAATCCAACTCTATCGGATTCCAAGGATACGGTCTATAGATAGACATAAGGTCTCCCATAGGAGCACGGGATAAGAAGGATCTCCTCCAAACCCTAGTGTCAGTGGTAGAGAACCCGGATGGAGAGGGATAGACAGGATTCGCCGGCAGAGCTCGTTTCCAAAAGAACAGGACAACCGGAGAGCTACCAGCCAGATCGATCTGGGAAATAAAATCACTGACTAGCATACCCTCCGGAATATCAGATGACACAAAAGTCGGCCAGCGAGACAAGGGAAAGTCAGCAATCCACGTGTCCTGAGTGACGTCCACCGAAGTTCCGTCACCAATCATCTATAAGGTACTAAGTAGCATAGTCGGAGCATAACGATAGACCTCTTTCAGAATAAGGAATGCCCCCTGTTAGACTGAGAAGGAATGGACGAGATCCAGCTCCCATACTTAGCCAGCATAAAGGAACTCCACAAACAATGCGGATCGAGCAGGAATCGAGAGGCATGCCTGGCAATCAACGCCTATCTTCTAACAGCTAGCGATTGGATCCCAAACCCACCCTCAACCATAGGCAAATAGACAGTGTCCTAATCAACAAGATGAACACCGCGGCCCTCTTGCATCGATGCCCAGAGGAAATCCCGAAAATATCTCTCAATCTGCCGCAGACAGGCCAGAGGAATAGCAGTATTAGCCAAAAGATAACTAGGCATCGAAGATAAAACAGAGCGAAAAAGAGTGATCTGTGCCATCATAGAGAGCCCAGAAACCTGCCAACCATCCAAACGATCATGGATCCGCCTAACAATAAAGCTGAAGTCCGAACACCGTGGCTGTCTCCCGATAATCGGAATTCCCAAATAGGATAACCGATCAGACTGAGCTGGAATGCCCATCAAACAAGAAATAGACCTCTTCAGAGTAGGGGACGTCCTCGGGCTAAAGCAAATCGAGGATTTACTAAGATTAACTGTTTGACCCGAAGCACCACAATAGGAGTGAAGAATGGTCGCAAAGGTGGTGGCGTTACCAATAGAAGCCTTTCCCAGCAGAAAACAGTCATCAGCGAATAATAAGTGGGATAAGGAGGGACCAAGGGGGCCAACAGAATATGGGTGGAGAGCCAAGTTCCGCACAGCCACAAAAAGATCCTGGGATAAAGCATCAGCAGAGAGGATGAATAAAAATAGAGAAAGAGGACATCCATGTCGCAAACCATCCTCCGAGTGAAAGAACTCCATCCGACCCCCATTAATAAGAAGTGAAAAAGACGGCCTCTCGATGCACTCCATCACCCAAGTAGCAAAATCCTCATGGAATCCAAACTCCTGTAGCGTACGGCCCAGAAAGGCCCATCTCAGTCTGTCATAAGCTCTCTCCATATCGAGTTTAATAGCCATAAGACCTTGACTTCTAGGGGCTCTCTGAAGGTCATGCATGAATTCCTAAGCCAATAGAGCATTATCCGTGATACAGCGCCCCCTGAGAAAAGCACCCTGCTCCTGAGAGATGAGACGAGGGATCACCGAAGCCATCCAACCCACCAGAAGCCGAGCACAAATCTTGTATAATGTGGAGCATAGACTGATAGGCTAGAAATGATGGGGAGAGGAAGCGTCAGGATGTTGGGCAGCAGGGTGACAAGAGTCCGCTTCCAATCCGAATCAACATAAGGGATTCTGATCTAAGGGTCTTCTGCTGCAACATAAGGGAATGGTGGATGGCCAAAGTAGATCTAAGGGTGGACAGATCCGAATCAAGAAGAAAACCCTCCTGATCCTCCTTGGATTGCAAAGATGAAATAATAGACTCTGCCTGTTCAACTTGCCTCATAATATTCCCAACCTCCCTCCTATTCCAACTAGAAAGCCTGCGGCTCACCAGCAGCAATCGTCTAGAAAGTCTGTAAGAGGCACTCCCCCTGACCGGCAGCCGCCAAACCTGAGAAATGATGTGCCTAACAGAGGAATAAAAAGTCCAAAATTTCTCAAATTTAAATTGTCTAGACCGCTGAAGGGTCACCTCAGTAGAGATGAAGATAGGACAATGATCAGAGCCAATTCTGGACAAATAAGTAACAGTAGTAGAAGGAAAGAGCTGCATCCAATTGGCAGAAGCCAAAGCCCTATCCAGTCTTTTCCAAACTCTAGTAGAACCCTGGCGATTATTGCACCAAGTAAACTGGGTTCCAGCAAACCCCAAATCCAAAAGACTAGCCGTGGAGATGAAATCCCTGAACTCAACGATGTCCGGAGAACTAACAAACTGTCTACCCCCTCTCTTCTCAGCGGCCCCCACAATATAGTTGAAATCATCAACAATGAGAGAAGGAAGACCCTGGCTAAGAAGGGAGAGGATCTCATCCCAAAGCACACGACGGGCTCGAAAGTTAGTGCTAGCATAAATCCCTGAAAGAAGCCAAGGAGCAGAGGCCCCTTCCGAAACAACCAAAGCCACCTGCTGGCCACACCCATGGAAGGCATCTACTCTGACTTTATCTGGTCTCCAAAGCACCAAAATACCTCCTGAGAGACCGACTGACTCCACAGCATAAGAGTCCCATAGTCTAGAGATTTGCCTCTGAAGCCGAGCTAGACTATCTCCAGAAAGGCGAGTTTCCATCAAGATACATATATCAAAGGCATGTAACTGCTGAAGCCTCCCCCCAAAGGAGGACCGAAACGAGGGTTTCAGGGCCCCTCAAACGTTCCAAGCTAGAATCTTCATTTAGGATTTGGGGGGGGGACCATCATTGCCCTCCATCACCGGCTCAGCTAGGTGATCCATAAGCAACATGGGACCCTCAGAGCCCTGATCACTACACTCATCCACCCGGGATGAATCCATCGGCTCGGTTAAACCTTCATTCTGAATGGCTTTCTTGAGAAGGGCAACCGCCACCTCATGATCCTGACCAGCCAACTGGGTCGCCTGGGGAGACACTAAGGCAGACTCCAGTGCAAGACCATCTCTGCGACGGGCCTTCTGCATTCTCCGCCCGATACAGCCCTCCAAATTCTCCTAGAACAGTCGGACGAGGCCGAGAAGGTAAAAGACCCCGTCTCTTTAGCTTTCCCCCCAACATGGCCCTTCCCTTTTTCCTTCAAGACCTTGGAGGTACTCCGCTTTGATTGAGTCTCAACAGGCTGAGCCCGCTTGGATGGGCCAGATAAAACATCACCACGGGCCACAGAAAGAGAGGTCCCCAAGCTCGGACCCCCCGACCCAAAAGGGTTAGAGACTTTAGTCCCTGAGTTCTCATATAACACAGGGACAGTGACTAAAGAAGTTTCAGAACCCAGGGGACCCCCATCCACTTCAATCGGCACGCAAGCCTCAGACCGGCATGCAGCGACTGAAGGCTGGAGTGAGGAACACAAGGGGTCAGGGGAGACGAGCTGCACTGGGACTTGAATCGTGGACTTCACAGGCTCCACCACGACAGTCATGGCCATATCAGCAATAGCCTCCAGCTCTCTGGATCCCGACCAGCAGACAATCTCTTCAGACAAAGCAGCAATCTTCAGAGGCGGAAGGGATGGACTCAATGGAGCAACAGAAGAGGATGATCCCTGAGCCCCCAGCCTCCTGGCCACCTTCTTAGGAACTATCCAATCGTCCTTATAAATAGGGGAGGGAGTAGCTGCCATACCTGGAACAGGGGCTCTGGAAGGGTCAGAGAGCGGCATAGGGGGGGGTTTTCTTTCTCCTCAACGCCGCCATCCCCGGCCCAAATCGAGGACCCGAAGCTTGAGAAAGGGATTCTGGCACTACTCCGCATCCACCAGATAAATGCAAAGAACCACATCCACTGCAAATTCCTTCAAGATTATCGTAGACAAACGGCTGCCAAAATGGAGAACCAACACCTCTGATACAGGCACCAGGGCGGAGGGGCTTAGTAAGGTCAATCCGGAGGCAAGCCCGAGCAAAACCACCACGTCTGCGATTCAAGGTTGAATCATCCAAGAACTAAAATTCTCCAACCACAGCAAGAATCGAAGCGATGATGTCCTCCGTCCAAAACTCAATGGGAAGCATCGGCAACCTAACCCAGAGGAGAGCTTGGAGGAGAGAAGATTCAGACGGGATGAATTTCGATTGCCATTGTGACACTGCAATGGGTTGGCCATTAACCACCCAAGGTCTTCCCAGAATCAACTCCGTGGCATGAGAATTGCCAAATCGAAACATATACTACCGGTGCGCCATCACCACAGCCTCAATATCCCCTGTCACACCAGCACAACGAAATTCCCGCATCAGCACCTCCGACGGGATCCAATGAGCTAGGCTACGAACAAGAATGGCTTGATTCTTCCATTTTCCAATTTCCTCCTCCAAAGACAACACCGGCACTTGGATGATGTCGGGGAAGAGCCGCTCCAATTCAGCTACCACCATCGGCGACGGGGATGGGGAAACCCATTCAAAACATGGCATTGGTCGACGACTTCCCAGCATTCAACGGGACATCAGGTCTCACCGGATGCTGGGTGGATGAAGAAGCCATCTCAAGGCAGGGCCCGATCACGAACAACAGCAGCAGGCAATGGAGATCAAGGAAGATAAAGAAAATTTCTGAATTTTAAAGCACGCTCATAAATGCTCACAGACGCTCACAGACTTTTGACTTCTTTAGAAAATACTTGAGGATCACATCATGATCACCGATCATCTCTCGCAAAATCATAGTCTTGCAATAAGACAAGTTAGAAATTACTTGAATCAGGTAAAGAAGGAAATTTCGAAATACATTACTGAATTATTGATTTCAATAAGGTGCACAAGGGGAGTGATATTAGTTTGAACTAAATCCTACTCTAAGATAAAATTTCAAACTTATTAAAACTAAATATCCTAAAAGAACGTGTGCCAAAAAATTTTATTTTTGACTAAAACATTTTTTTTTATTCTTCTTTTTCTGGACCATAGCAATGTCAGGGTCATCTATTGAGGCTTATATTTATAAGTTAAAAAAATTAACTTTTTGATGACTTTTAAGGAAAGCAAAAGATGTACAACTCTTTATTTTTCTCATATATTATTTAAAAAAAAAAAAAAATGCAAACCTATTTACTTCATTTCCTCATCTCCATTACCTACAAAATTTTAAAAATCCTAACCTGCGCTCAACACCGTGAGCTTCCTGATTTTTGATGGAGAGTAACCAACAATTTAAATTAAGCGACCCATAAATAATATCCCTATTATCAGCATATTATCAATAATTAATTAAATCAAATATGCGACGCCTACATTGAACCACCTTCAGACTTTAGCTCGCAATTTTAACGCTAAGTCGTCGGGCCACCGGTCGCAGCCTTTTAAAACACCGCAGCTATCATTAAGTACATATAAAAGAATGGGCATGAGAATACACCAATGCAAACGTGCAGCAGGAAAACAATCAAAAGCTAGTTTCCTGTAATTCATCGAGCCTCCTTTAGGTTTAAGCATCAGGACGTGGAAGTGATGTGCTGTTCGTCATCCACCCTGCACTTAGATTGGCAGGCACAAAAATCCTCATGCATATATCTATCTATTCATAACAAATGGACGGCCCGAGTTGCCTGACGCCCAATTGCACATATGATTGAGACTTGCCTCCCCAACGAGTTAACCTTATGATTTGATTATTTATTTTTGCCATTTTCTTGTATCATCCATCGCTGGCTATATATCATGTTAGAAATTAAAATTTACATAGATATATTATATAGATTAATTCATAAAATAATAACAGAATCAATATATTATCTTTAGCCATTAAATCTGTTTATAATCTACCTTCAGATCTATATGTGTTCTATCTTGAGGATTTGGATCTTGATTGAATTCTTTCAAACCAATGATCTCTTGATCAGGGATCTAATAGTTTTTCTCTCTTCCGTAAGATTTTCTTACGTATGATATGATATGATATGATATGATATGATATGATAGATACAAAAAATTGATCTCTATAAAACTTTTTAACTTTCTTCCATCATCTACTTATATCAAAGTAGATTCTTTTAAATTTTTTTAAAAATATAATTATCACTTAATACTTAATTAATTAATTAATTAATATTATTAAAAATTATTTAAAAAATAAAATTATTAAGTGAAATAAAATAAAATAGAATAATTACCTATAATACTAAATCCCATCGACCCATGGTGGCACGAAGAAGAGTTCAAACTGAGCAGCATTTTCCCTGAAACGGGTGAACTTTGACTTTCGTTCTTCGAAGGCTGGGTCAGACCCGTGTGGGCCAACGATGCAGCCGTTTCAAACACGGCTTCGCTCTTTCCGCGTGGAAAGAGGACTGCATTGGGTTTCTTTATGGAAACTAGATGGAAACAAAACAATGGCTGGGATCGGCGTGTTGGAAACGACTACATCACATAAAAACAATTATTGCATGGCCTGATAAAAAATCATTAATGTTGACATAAATGATTGTATTGCAGGTGATCAGGTTTTCCCGTTTACTCCTGAACGGGTGCAAGAAGTAAAGAGAGCAAAGAAAACGAATAAACTAATGACCCTGATTAATTTCACGAAGAAAGACATCGATCCACAATTTAAGGAAGTAGAAGAATCGACATTTTTTGATTTTTTGTCCCTTTGAGAAATTAAAAGAATAAATACATTGATGCTTCGGAACTGGTCTGATCTTGTGATTTCCATCCATGTCAAACCCTGTAAAATTAAACAAGATTAGCACTACAATAATCTCAAGAACTAAGGGCAAATAGTTTCTGTAAAAAAATAATAATAAACAAACAGTTTTAAAAACAGGCTGGGCTCCAATCAAGATAAATGTCAGCATTGGATATGAAAGGAATTCACGTCACATGGTTGCATGATTAATTCCAATTGATGGACCAAGGTTCAACAATGCTGCCTAAATTAAGCTGACGGAAATAGCAAATCAGGCTGAAAACATTAGCAGTTAGATTGTGCATGTACGTCGATTCATATCGGGGCCAAAGTCTTGCATGCCATTATAATTAAGCCTGCCCAATCTTAGAATATATAAGAAAGCAAGACAATCCTGATGCGACAAAACAAAGGCACCTTCACTCCGATATACCTCTTAATTAGCCCAAGGGCCCTTTCAATCAGGGGGCAAAAAGGAAAAGGCCAAAAAGGACCCGTGATCTATTTAATACAACAAAAATAATACCAAGAGCAAGCTAGAGCAGAATAATAAATAATTTGATTATATGAAGATCTAAATATAGGGATCAAATCGAGGAGGAGGAGGAGGAGGAGGACAGCGGATGATGATTTGAAGGAACCTTATATATTATTATAATGTTCAGATCGAGGTTGCGGTTTAATTAATGTTTCCAGGGACTACTACTGATGACAGCCAAGATCAGCTGCTGGATGATGAGGCAGTGATCAGTGATTAATGGGGACATCAAAATCTATTATTTCCCTCTCTCGTTTTCAGATCATATATTTGTTTTGTGTCGGATGTTGTAGTGCATCGTCTTGATGAGAAGATTGACGACGTACACTACTCATGGTCTGGAAATTAATAAGTACAAGGCCAAGGTCATTCAGGTTGTTTGTTGTTGGTAAGGTAACAACGAGTAGTAGTAGTACAGATCGATCGAGGCGGATGAGAGGGATCTTACGTACTGGGTGAACTCGATGTTGATGAGATCTACCGACTGCTGAGTTATCATCCCGAAAGCAGTGGACGAGAGAACCATGGTGGTTCCATTCCTCGAAGGCATCGAATGCAGCGCTGCAGCCTGATCGAGTATCACGACCTGAATCGTCTGGCCCTGAACGCATGCGCCTGGCGTGGCCGAGCTGAGGCATCTCACTAAATACTCCCTCCCACAGGACGCGCCATTGTCCCAAATGCCCTCGCCGGCGGCCGCAAAGAGATTGTCAGCCGGGAACTGGCCCTCGTCGCTCCCGTAGCATGCCGTAGCTGTGAGAAAAAAAGGAGAGAGAGGGAGAGACAAGAGGTAATTAGGCGCGTTGACGTACGTGTGTACATGACCGGCCGGTATGGATTGGTGGTGATGGGCACTTACGGAGATACGGCGGTCCGTAGGTCGAGGCGGTGCCGACGTCGGCGAGGGATGGCAGGGGGAGCAGCAGGAAGCTCAGGAGCCATGGGAGCGCAAGTGGCATAGGCTTCGTCCACATGGCCTACCGAGGACTCTGCGGAGAAGGTGCCCGAAGATTGCTGTGGAAGCTTCGATCGTTTTTGTGATTAGGACGATAGCGGAGCGGGGCGGGTCGCCGGGGGTCAGGAGGGCAGATGCTTTATTATCTACGAGTGTCGAATGTGTTCTTTTTTCGCAATTAGAATCGAAAAAGATCTTCCTGCACTGACCGCTTTTTACCGATCGCGCATATATATATATATATATATATATATATGAACTATGCATGCGTGCGCCAAAAAAAAAAAAAAAATGTTACTCTTGATATGCGCATGCTATATTTGAAACGCATTTGAGCTGGATACAATTTATCAGGTAGAGTTTTTTTAATAAATAAATATATATATATACATACACAAAACAAATATTTTTGAAGTATAAATGACGCGTAATAACTACTATATATATATATATATATATATATATATATTGCAATTTAGGAAAAACATGTAAAATATTCCAAATAAAACTTAAAAAGTTACTCAAAATAGGAAAATTATTCATATATGTATATATTCTTATATTATAGCTATTTATATATTTTGTTATATTTTAATTTAATCAATATGGTTGATCGATAAAATCATCAAACTAGGGACCTTTGCAAGAAAATAACTATGCAAGAAAATACCTTTTGCAATTAGGGTATATCTAAACAAGTGGTGCCATCTTTGATATGTACTTGATAAGGTGTTCGAAGTTGACATACATCTGTCAATGATTAGAAAAAAAAAATTGCATTACTTTTAACATCCATATAAATATTAGACTCTCACAAGCATGATCTCATAATTGATGATTCGATTCCATAAATATGATATATGCTAATCAATAGTGTGACTAGTATGGTATTTAAAGCAACATCCCTTGCGATACAAAGGACATGATGCATGAATGACATCCCACAATATCCTAGCGATCACGATTGTGAAAATGGATGGTGAAAGCTTGATTTCGAGCATGAAGGATCCAACTATAGTAATGGCATTGGGATTTAGTAATGAAAACCCATACACAAATAGAGATTATTATGAGTATGTTAAATTTGGAACAAAGATAGCTACAAGTCCAGTAAAAAACCCTAAGTTCAGGTTGAACCTCATACAGGAATCGAAGACAAGTATAAGGAATGTTGAAGGTTGCAACATAAAAACCCTTCAATGCTCAAGCGAGTGATAGAAGGTGAGGATGGCGGCCAAAAGTATGCTTTTGTTGCCATACTAATAGAGAGAATTGGAGAGAATGGAGTCCTCGGAGCTTTTTTATGGCTTTTTAGGACATGGGAAAAAGAGTCCTTTGTCTTCGGACGGAGCTTTGATGATGTGAGGCAAACAACCACATGTCACTTAATTGGACACCAGCGGGATGCTAGTAGCATTAAATCTTATCATATGCCCCCACTCCTGAGTTCGAGGTGGTTTGTTGGGGGTGAGGAAGTAGATCTAGTTAAGTATGGATTCACATAGAGCATCTGGCTCCTCAATGGTTGGAGTGGGCATTCGAGTATTTTACTATGCTCTAGGTGCTAAACATTCGAAACTTCCTTGGTGGCCAAGAGGAGAAGATGTCGCTTACAGTCTCAATCATTGAGATGGATTGGGAAAGGGTTATCATTGATGGTCATCTCTTTTGATGAAGAGGCTCTACAACTATTAAGGAAGCCTACAATGTTCCCAACTCGAATTCTATTTGGGGTGTTTTTGTACTCATCATGTTGTCTCCACGAGCTTTTGTTCTCTTCTTTTCTCTTTCTTTTGACTTTGTAAAACTTCCTTTTTAAAAAAGATTAATGAATCAAGTACCTTTCTTCTTCAATGTGATTTGCTTATCTTCATACTTTATGGATGATTAGGTTATGCTTCTACTTTGCCTTTCACATTCTTGATGACTCACTTTAGCCATGCCTAATTCTGCTAGGGGCAACTTCATCCAACCTCTTGAGTGAAGTTCCTTGAAGAAGAAGGTCCTCCCTCATATGTAAGGGAGGTGCACCTCTAGTGGGTCCCACAGGTAGGATTGGCTTGTTTCTTCACACAAAAGAGGTTTCTTTCGGGCAAATCAATCCCTTAGGAGAGTAAGTCTTTGATCCCTTCTTTGGCAATGAAGGCCATCTAAGTGAGGTTGATACTATGCTCTTTCTTTCTCTTAGAGAAAGTTTTTTTGAGTAGTTTTTTGGGCCCTTCAATAGGGCTAATATTTACTTACTCTTTCTTCTGAACAGAGTTCTTTTAGGTAAGTTAACTTGCTAGCAAAACAAACCTCCTTCTCTTATGATAAGAATAGTTCTTTCAGTATTCTTTAAATAGTCTTTTTTCTCTTTCTCTTGAGTAGAGTCCTTTCAAATAGATTAACCTTTTAGTGGAGAAAACCTCCTTTTCTTTCTCAATAAGAAGAATTTTTTCGAGCAGCCTCTTTTTGATCAAGTATCTCTTTCTTCTAAGAAGTATTCTTCTAAAAAGTCATCTCTTGAGTAATGCAAACCTCCTTGAGAGTTCCTCAGAACAATCTTCAAGGCCCACAAGTAGGGCTAATATTTTATTCTCTTTCTCTCAAGAAAAGTTTTTTTAAGTAAACTAGGTCTTTGATAGAGTAGAGCTCCTCTTGTTCAGTAAGGAGAGTTCTTTCAAGTAACTTCTTCTTAGTCCACTCTCTTTTTCTCTTAGGAAAAATTCTTCTAAATAGATCAGCTCTAAAGTGAAGTAAGCCTCCTTCTCTTTTTTAGTAAAAAGGAGAGCTCTTTCGAGTGATCTTAGGTAATCCAATTTTTCCTTCTTCCAATTAGTCTTTCAAGCAAGCCGACTCTTGGATGGAACAAACCTTCTTTTTTTGCTTGTTGATGAGAGTTCTTCCAATGGTCTCTAGGTGGTTTGTTTTCTTTTTCAAGTAAAGTTCTTCTTAATAGGTCAGCTTGCTAAAAGAGCGGACTTTCTCTTACTGAATGAAGAGAGTTCTTCTAATGGTTTGCAGGTGGTTTGCTTCCTTACTCCTAAGTATAGTTCTTTTAGGTAGGTTGGCCCTCTGACAGAACTCCTCTTGCTAGGTAGAGAGAGTTCTTCCAAGCAACCTCTTCTTGATATGCTTTCTCTTTCTTTTGGAAAGAGTTTTTTTAAATATGTTGGCTTTTAGGTGGAGCATATCTCTTTCTTTTTCTTAATGAAGAGTTTTGGTCTTTGATGGTGCTAGGATTCAGTAATAGGATCCCACATGCTAACAAGGATGATTATATGAATGTTAAACTAAGAATGAGGGCAATTATGAGCCCAGCAAAGAAGGATCCTATATTTGGATCATAAATCCTACAGAGACAGAAGATGAATAGGAAAGGTCCTCTGATGCTTAAAGTTAGTAAGAGAAGGTGAGCAATGCCGAGGGTTGCCCAGCAAAGGTCTTCTAACACTCAAGTCAGCGAGAGAGAAGGAGGGTGTCGATTAATGGCGTGCCTTATCATTGTGCTAATGGAAAGAATTGGAGAGAATGAACTTTTTGAAATTTACTATGGCTTTTTAGGGTCGAGGAATAAAAGGAAGGAGAAAGAAAAGAACCCTCGTCTTTGGACGAGGCATTTTTTGGTCTTGAGATTTGATGATGGGATTGTTTAGGCTACAATCATGTGCCTTGCTATGATGAAGTTAGCTATTGTGGGTAGTTTATGATTAGAGACCGTACGTCTGTTGCCGCTGAAATCTGTCCTCCGGCTCGGGCGCGATCGGGATGCAGCGTGGGCTCCCTCCTGGATGGACCTGTAAGACAGTCCTCACGCGAAAGGCCTTGGGGGTGGCCCTCTACAAAAGACCCTCCAACGTCCAAGTCAGTGGAGACCAGCAATCAACAAATATGGGGAGAAGAATCCCCCAGGAAGAGTTCCTCTGAGCTTTTGTAGGAGCTTTCATGGCGGAGTGTGAGAACTGCGAATGAAAAATGGGCATAGAATAGCCGTACCTGAGAGGCTTGAGGGTGGTAGTATTTATAGGCGGTCACCTGACTTCTTGAGCACCTTTTGGAAGGCTCAAAGGTTGTTGAGATTCGAAACGGATTCGAATCAGGTTGTTACAGGGCCGGTAGGATCCGTATCTGGTTAGTTAGAGGATCGATAGCTAGGAGGCGGGGAGAGCTGGCCGATGGCTCGAGACTCAATGGCTGCGTGGTCCCTAGGCAACTATTGTAGGTCCTAGGCCACGTCTTGGCATGATTTCTTGTTTGGAATCTTATTCTGTTATAGTAAATTTGAACTCTCCTGCGCCAGATTCCGCAGAGGTGTACTGAACTGTGGTTCAGTCATCATGGCTGGCAGAGGCTCGGCGGAGGTAGGTGCCGAGGCACAAGGGGCCAACGTGGCAGCCATAAATGCCTTAATGCATGGAAGAAAATAAGGCATTGAATGTCTTAAAGCAGGTGGATATACGTGGCCTTTATGAGGTCATAAATGCCTTGATGCAAAAGACATAGCGTGGTTGTGGAGGCCGAGGTACGTTGGCCGAGCTATGCCGAAGCTGGCCGAGGCTGAGGCTGGCCGAGCTATGGAGGCTGAGCTATGTTGGCCGAGCTATGCTGAAGCTGGCTGAGGCTGAGGTTGGCCGAGCTATGCTGGCCGAGCTATGTTGGCCGAGCTATGCTGAGGCTGAGGCTGGCCGAGCTATGCTGGCCGAGCTATGCTGAAGCTGGCTGAGGCTGAGGCTGGCCGAGCTATGCTGGCCGAGCTATGTTGGCCGAGCTATGCTGAAGCTGGCCGAGGCTGAGGCTAGCCGAGCTATGCTGGCCGAGCTATGGTGGCCGAGCTATGCTGGCCGAAGCTATGGAGGCCGAGCTATGCTGAAGCTGGCTGAGGCTGAGGCTGACCGAGCTATGCTGAAGCTGGCTGAGGCTGAGGCTGGCCGAGCTATATTTTCTCCTTTCTTTTTATTCCATTAAATGCTGGCTAAGTCATTATGACCGTTTCTGCACCATTAAATACTCCAGCTTATTGATTTGACTGCGGGATATTAATGAGGGGGCCCTTGGGAGAACCCATGCATATGACGTGGCCCTTTTTTCCCTCTTATTCTCTTTCTTCATTATGAGGAGACTCTTGTTGCTAGAATATCGCGCCAGCAGGCCAGCTGCCAAGCAGGGCATTTGGACTGGGCACAACCCCATCGTCGATGTGAGCGGTCAACAATGCAATGACGATTTTACCCCTCATCACATGCCCCCCACTCCCTAGTTCGAAGTGTAATTTGGATATAGGGAGTAGAATTCTGGAGCAATCTTATTTAGGGGACGTGTCATTCGATCCTCTGTAGAGGAAGTATTTATCTCTGTGTAGGTTAGAGAAAGGCCTGGGCGGCCCTCTTGCTGAAGTAAAATAAGGTGCTTTAGTTAGACTAGAGTGTCCGAGAAATTATCCGGCTGGGATGAAGCTTTAGTGCTGTATCACTCAGATTGGCTGAGGCTGTAGAAATATATCACTCAGTCTTCGGCCGAGGCTTTTGATAATAAGAGATGCACTTTGGCTCTGGCCGAGGCTTTTGATAATAAGAGATGCACTCCGGCTCTGGCCAGGGCTTTTGATGATAAGAGATGCACTCCGGCTCTGGCCGGGGCTTTTGATAATAAGAGATGCACTCCGGCTCTGGCCGGGGCTTTTAAAGATCAATAAGAAAAATTCCCTTCGGCTTTAGCCGAGGGTTCCGACATGTCACTCGATCTTGGCCGAGGTTTCTGTTAATAGGTGATGCCCTTCGGCTCTGGCCGAGGCTTCTGTTAATAGGTGATGCCCTTTGGCTCTGACCGAGGCTTTTGATGATAAGAGATGTACTCCAGCTCTGGCCGGGGCTTTTGATGATAAGAGATGCACTCCGGCTCTGGCCGGGGCTTTTGATGATAAGAGATGCACTCTGGCTCTGGCCGGGGCTTTTATGACCTGCTTCTCATTGTAACTTTCAAGGAGAGTTATAAAAATTTCGCAGGCCTTTTAAAAACTAAACTTAATTCAATGAATAAAAATGGGTCTAGAAAGAGCGTACTTTTATGGATGAATTTATTACTCGGTTGTTGCCGAGCCTTCAGAAATATATCACTCGGTCTTTGGCCGATGCTCTGAAAATTTATTACTCGGTTGTTGCCGAGCCTTTAGAAATATATTACTCGGTTGTTGCCGAGCCTTCCCAAGATGCTACTCGGTTGTAACCGAGGCTTCCAAATAATAAATTACTCGGTATTGCCGAGCCTTCCAAGATGTTACTCGGTTGTAACCGAGGCTTCAAATAATAAATTACTCGGTGTTGCCGAGCCTTCCAAGGTGCTACTTGGTTGTAACCGAGGCTTCCAAATAATAAATTACTCGGTGTTGCCGAGCCTTCAAATAATTACTCGGTGTTTCCGAGCCTTCAAAGATGCTACTCAGTTGTAACCGAGGCTTCCAAATAATAAATTACTCGGTGTTGCCGAGCCTTCAAGATTATATTTTACTTGGCGCTGCCAAGGTTCGGAGACCATTACTCGGTTGTAGCCGATCCTTCAGGATTATATTTTACTTGGCACTGCCAAGGTACGGAGACCGTTACTCGGTTATAGCCGAGCCTTCAAGATTATATTTTACTTGGCGCTGCCAAGGTTCGAAGAATTTTGTTGCTCGGCTCAGCCGAGGTTCGGAGATTTTTACTTGGCCCTGCCAAGGTTCGGAGAATTTATTGCTCGGCCCAACCGAGGTTCGAAGATTTTTACTTGGCCCTGCCAAGGTTCGGAGAAATTTGTTGCTCGGCCCAGCCGAGGTTCGGAGATTTTTACTTGGCCCTGCCAAGGTTCGGAGAATTTGTTGCTCGGCCCAGCCGAGGTTTGGAGATTTTTACTTGGCCCTACCAAGGTTCGGAGATTTTTACTTGGCCCTGCCAAGGTTCGGAGATTTTGTTGCTCGGCCCAGCCGAGGTTCGGAGATTTTTACTTGGCCCTGCCAAGGTTCTAAGATTTCCTGTGCAAATAGGCAACTCGGTCGTGCCGAGGATTGGTGAGCAGCACCTGTTTCTTTTCGCAATCTTTGGCAACATAATGTGTGATGATTCACGTTGCAAATTACGAAAATACGTGCCAACAGGAAGGTATAATAAGGCATATCAAAATGGACTTATAGAGGACATACCCTATTGATAATACTTACGGAGATTGTCCAAATTCTACGTCCGGGGGACAGACTTTCCGTTTAGATCTTGCAGCTTGTAGGTTCCCGGTCCAATGATCTCCGCCACTTGGTAGGGGCCTTCCCAATTTGGTGCCAGTTTTCCTTGCTCCAGCGGTTTGGAGACAGATGCTTTCCAGAGAACAAGGTCACCGGGCGAGAAAGATCTCCCTTTGACTCTGGAGGCATGATAGCATCCGCAGATAGGGGGGTCCTATCTCCACGGGGATGACAGCTTCTACGCCGAAGGCCATCCAGAACGGGGTCTCGCCTGTGGGAACTCTCTGTGTGGTGCGGTAGATCCACTGGCCGAGGTTGAAGCTGGACGTTGGACTTCTGTGAAGTATGGAGTCAAGAACTCCTTGTCTTGGCTTTATGACGCCATCCTTCCTCACGCAAAAGGTGCCAAGGGGACAACGTGGTAGCCATAAATGCCTTAATGATAGAAGGAGATAAGACATTAAATGCGCGGCTATGGAAGCTGATCTGTTGTGCCAAGGCAGGGAGAAGGTGGAGACGGCATCGAATCGTGGCGAGAGGACGCCGGAGAGAGGGATCAGGCCCACCGAGATCTGGGGAGATCCTTGTCGCAGCCCCCTTACGGGACTGGTCTGGCCTCCTTAGGTCGATGTGGGGGGTCCGCGACTCCATGCGGACCAGAAGAAGGAGTGGCTAGAGAAAGAGGAGCTGCGCCCTCTTTGGGGAGGCATGGAGCAGGGGCAGCTATGACTGGATGGGGAGCTATAAGGTGCTCATGAACCAGACGGGTCAGGGCCTGGACCTGCTAGACCAGTGTGGCGAACTGGTCATGGGTTTCAGAAGTTGCCCTTCTTCGATTAGCCATTGGAGAGGTTCTCTTCTAGATCGAGATCCTTGTCTCCTATCTTCAAGTTTAATGGGACTTGAGGCCCTTCCTCTAGCGCCAATCTGTTGCCGCTGAAATCTGTCCTTCGGCTCGGGCGCGATCGGGATGCAGCGTGGGCTCCCTCTTGGGCGGACCTGCAAGATAGTCCTCACGCGAGAGGCATTGGGGGTGGCCCTCTGCGGAAGACCCTCCGATGCCCAAGTCAGTGGAGACCAGCAATCAACAAATATGGGAGAAGGATCCCCCAGGAAGAGTTCCTCCGAGCTCTTGTGGGAGCTTTCATGGCGGAGTGTGAGAACTGCGAATGAAAAATGGGTGTAGAATAGCCGTACCTGAGAGGCTTGAGGGTGGTAGTATTTATAGGCGGTCACCTGACTTCTTGAGCGCCTTCTAGAAGGCTCAAAGGTTGTTGGGATTCGAAACGGATTCAAATCAAGTTGTTACAGGGCATGTAGGATCCGTATCTGGTTAGTTAGAGGATCGACGGCTGGGAGGCGGGGAGAGCTGGCCGATGGCTCGAGACTCAATGGCTGCATGGTCCCTAGGCTACTATTGTAGGTCCTAGGCCACGTCTTGGCATGATTCCTTGTTTGAAATCTTATTCTGTTACAGTGAATTTGAACTCTCCCGCGCTAGATTCCGTAGAGGTGTACTGAACTGTGGTTCAGTCATCATGGCTGGCGGAGGCTCGGTGGAGGTAGGTGCCGAGGCACAAGGGGCCAACGTGGCAGCCATAAATGCCTTAATGCATGGAAGAAAATAAGGCATTGAATGCCTTAAAGCTGGTGGATATACGTGGCCTTTATGAGGTCATAAATGCCTTGATGCAAAAGACATAGCGTGGTTGCGGAGGCCGAGGTATATTGGCTAAGCTATGCCGAAGCTGGCCGAGGCTGAGTGTTGACCCAATTGAGGATTTTGATGATTAACAAAACTATTTGAGTATAACATTTGAAGTTACTAATGATTTTGATTAAGTTTTTCAGATTATAAGTCTACTTGATAATCAAAATCAAGAGTCAAATCAAGTTCTGATTCGAATCTAATGTCAAGGTAAGATTGCAGACATTAGAGTCGACACATGGAATCGCAAAGCCGACTCCGAAAAATGGCACAGACTTAGAGTCGACTCTAGGACTGTGAGAGCCGACTCTATCAGAAAAAACATAACGATGGATTTTCAGGCCACGACTTAGAGTCGACTCCCAGACTGTTAGAGTCGACTTCAGAAGAATTTTTTGTCGACCCCAGAAAAGTCAGAGACGACTCCAGATCGAGCGGATTAAATAATTTTGAGTTAGAGCCGACTCCAGAAAAGTTAGAGCCGAATTCAGAATGTCAGACACGGCTCCAGAACTGTCAGAACGACTCTAAACTTTATCTTTATCTATTTTAATTCCAACGGCTATTGTTATTTATGGATCTAATCCTTCTTACACTTGCTTCTAACGGATAGTTTCAAACTATTTGTGGATTAATCGGATCTATAAGAAGAGGGTTTGTTGCATCCCAAAAAAGAAGACAAGAGAGAGGCAAAAAGAAAAGAATAGAGAAAATCTTTGAGATCTATCAAAAAAGAAAAGAGAGAAAACTTGTAAGGAAAGATCATACTCATTTCCCAAAAGAAGAGAGAGAGATTCCAAGCCTTTTCTGTTCTATTTAGAAGAAATCTCAAGAGAAGGAAGAAGCCCTAGTTTTTCTGATCTTCTGAGTCTCAAGAGCATCTTCAAAGGAAGATCCATTCAAAGGAAGAGAAGGAAGAAGCCACCAAGATCTGCGAATCAAGCTTTGGTTCCTAATCTCTTATTATTGTTTCATTATTGTATATTTGCTCATTAAAGGAGCTATTTTTCTTGTAAAAATAAATACTGTTTGCTGGGTCAATCTGGTGATTGATTCAGTTGAGGCTGTTAGCCTTGAGCAAGCATTAGCTTGTGGTTATAGGTTTTGTGCTGGTGAGCCTTGAAAACCAGCTGGGTTCATTGTGCACCCGGGAAAACAACAAGTTTGAGTTGTGAGCTTGCAAAACAACTCTGTTGTAATCAGTTTGATTATAGTGTGGACCCAAGAGGTACTTGGGAGTGGACGTAGGTGTAGGTACACCGAACCACTATAAAATCTCTTGTGTTTGCCGTGATTATCTCTTTATCTTCAACTCTCTATTTATAGTTGTTTAGTTTTAAATTTGTGAATCTAAGTTTTTATTTCCGCTGGGGGTTATCTTTCAAAAGAGCTTAAATTTTTGAAAAACCCAATTCACCCCCCTCTTGGGTTGCTATCTGGACCAACAATTGGTATCAGAGCTAGTGCTCATTTGATTTGATCTAACGATTAAGAGTCAAAGATCCACATGGCAACTCAAGCTGGTTCATCTTTTTCCAAAGGTCAATCTACTAATAGACCACCCTTATTTAATGGTTCTAACTATGGTTATTGAAAGGCTAGAATGAAAATATTCATTCAAGCACTTGACTATGATTTATGGAGTATTATAGTCAATGGACCACACACACCCATTGCTAGAGTTAATGGCATGGAGATTCCTAAACTGGAAACGGAATGGGATGAACATGATAGAAAATTGGCACAACTCAATGCCAAAGCAATGAATGTCTTATACTGCTCATTAGATGCAAATGAATTCAATCGCATATCTATTTGCATTTCTGCTAAGGAAATCTGGGATAGACTTGAAGTTACCCATGAGGGAACAAATCAAGTCAAGGAATCAAGATTAACATGCTAGTTCATAAATATGAATTGTTTAAAATGGATGCATGTGAATCTATTGCTGATATGTTTACAAGATTTACTGATATAGTTAATGGTTTAAAAAGTCTTGGTAAATCTTATGATAATTCTGATCTTGTGAGAAAGGTCTTGCGTTCCTTGCCTAGGACTTGGGAAGCTAAGGTGACGCAATACAAGAGGCAAAGGATCTAAGTACACTACCCCTAGAAGAACTGTTGGGATCCTTGATGACTCATGAGCTTCAAATCAAGCAACATGTTGATGATGATGAGTCAAAGAAGAAGAGAACTATGCTCTTAAGATTTCTGAATATATGGAAGAGCCTCATGAATCCGAAGATGAAAGTGATGATGAGGATATGGCACTCATCACAAGAAAATTTAAAAGATTCATGAAGAAGAAGAAGTTTGAAAAGAAAAAGCCCTTTGCAAGAAAAGATGAGGACAAGGGCAAAGAAAAGGAAGTTATTTGCTTTGAATGCAAAAAGCCGGTCACTTTAAATCTGAATGCCCTCAACTAAAGAAAGGCACCCGGAAGTTCAAAAAGAAGGCAATGATGGCCACATGGAGCGATTCGGAAAGCACAAGTTCCGAAGAAGAAGAAAAGAGTGAAATGGCCAATCTATGCTTCATGGCGGACAATGATGAGGTAAGTCCGAGTTTTCTTGATGACTTCACTTTTGATGAATTGCATAGTGCTTTTTATGAATTAATGGATGATTTTGCGAACCTAAGTTCAAAGAACAAAGATTTGAAAACTCAAATGCAAAAACTATCATTAGAAAATGAAAAGCATGTTGTTGATAAAGAACTTTTGATAAAAGAAAAAGAAAGTTTGAAAAATGAAGTTGATAGACTTAAGCCTATAGTTGATAAATTTACTCTAAGCTCTATCAAACTTAATATGATTTTGGAAAATCAAAAGGCTATTTTTGATAAAGCTGGATTAGGATATAATCCACTTAAAAAGCAAAATCTTTGAAGAATATTTTTGTACATGCTGAAAAATCATTAAACATTACTTGTTTTAAATGTGGAAACAAAGGACATAAATCATATATGTGTAAATCTTCACAAAAAAAAAAGATGATTTGGGTTCCCAAAGGAACAATATTTAATGCATCTAACCATGAAGGACCCAAGAAGGCTTGGGTACCTAAAATTAAGACATAAATATTTTGCAGGAGTGTCTTGCAGCCATCAGACTGAAAAGAAAATGGTACCTGGACAGTGGTTGCTCAAGACACATGACGGGTGACAAAGATCAATTCATCACCCTTGAATCAAAAAGAGGTGGAGTAGTTACTTTTGGTGATAATGGTCAAGGCCATATCATGGGTATTGGTAAGATTCAAATTACTCCATCTACTCATATTGATAATGTTTATATGTTGATGGACTTAAACATAATCTAATAAGTATTAGCCAACTGTGTGACAAAGGTTTCAAGGTTTCCTTTGAAGCTTCTGTTTGCACTGTTACTAATCCCATTGATAATAGCATTATTCTTGTTGGTAAACGCTATGGCAATGTGTACTTAATTGATTTGAGTAATTTATCTCCAAGTAATCATTGCTTAGTTGCTAATAATGCTAAGATGAATGAGATTGGTTGGCTATGGCATCGTAGATTAGGTCATGCAAGCACACACCTAATTTTCAAATTATTGAAAATGGATTTAGTTAAAGGTATTCCTAGTCTAAATTTTGAAAATAATCGAATATGTGATGCATGTCAATTTGGAAAACAACAAGAACTTCTTTCAAATCTAAGAATGTTGTTTCAACTACTAGGCCACTAGAGCTACTACACATGGACCTTTTTGGACCTACTAGAACCACAAGTCTAGGAGGAAAGAAATATGGTCTAGTGATAGTAGATGATTACTCTAGATTCACTTGGGTAATGTTTTTGGCTCACAAAGATGAGACTTTCTCAATATTCATGAAATTTGTTAAGAAAGTCACTAATGAGAAAAACACTACCATAGTGTCTATTAGAAGTGATCATGGAACTGAATTTGAAAATCACTTATTTGAAAAATTCTGTTTTGAAAAAGGCATACATCATAACTTCTCTGCACCTAGAACACCGCAACAAAATGGAGTTGTAGAAAGGAAGAATAGGACTTTAGAAGACATGGCCCGTACCATGCTATGTGAAAGCCAACTTCCAAAATATTTTTGGGCGGAAGCTATAAACACAGCATGTTACATTCTAAATAGAGCCCTAATTAGACCTATCCTTAAGAAAACTCCCTATGAACTATGGCTCAATAGGAAACCAAATTTAAGTTATTTTCATGCATTTGGTTGTAAATGTTTTATTCATAACAATGGTAAGGATAATCTTGGGAAGTTTGATGCAAAGTCTGATGAAGGTATCTTCCTAGGATATTCTACATCTAGCAAAGCATATAGAGTATTTAATAAGAAAAGCTTAGTTGTAGAAGAATCCATTCATATAGTGTTTGATGAGTCTTTAGCATCAAGTTCAGATAAAATTGATGATGAGGAAGATACATCTTTGATTGAAAGAGATATTGAAAAATTAAATGTATCTTCAGATCAAGAACCTGAAGTTAAGGATGATGACTCACCTAAGGATGATGGTATTGATATTGCTCAGAATGATAAAGATCTACCTAGAGATTGGAGATATGCTTATGGTCATCCTAAGGACCTAATCATAGGTGATCCATCTCAAGGTGTAAGGACTAGATCATCAATGAGAGATATCAATAATCATCTTGCATTTGTATCTCATATAGAACCTAAGACTATAGAGGAAGCCGAGAAAGATAGTTATTGGATGTTAGCAATGCAGGAAGAGTTAAACCAATTCACTAGAAATCAAGTCTGGACCCTAGTTGAAAGACCTAAAAATCACCCTATAATAGGATCTAAATGGGTATTTAGAAATAAATTAGATGAAAATGGCATAGTAATTAGAAACAAAGCTAGACTAGTTGCAAAAGGATATAATCAAGAAGAAGGTATAGATTTTGATGAAACTTTTGCACCTGTTGCTAGATTAGAAGCCATTAGGCTACTACTTGCATTTGCATGTCATATGAATTTCAACTTATTTCAAATGGATGTTAAAAGTGCATTTCTAAATGGTTTTATAAATGAGGAAGTTTATGTTGAACAACCTCCTGGTTTTGAAGATCATGAATTTTTAAACCACGTCTTCAAACTACACAAAGCACTTTATGGTTTAAAGCAAGCACCTAGAGCTTGGTATGATAGATTAAGTAAATTTTTAATTGAAAATGACTTTTCTAGAGGAAATGTTGATAAAACCTTGTTTTTGAAAAGAAAAGGAAAGGATTTATTAATCGTTCAAATTTATGTTGATGACATTATTTGGTGCTACTAACAATCTCCTTTGTCAAGAATTTGCTAAGCTAATGCAGGGAGAATTCGAGATGAGCATGATGGGAGAACTAAACTTCTTCCTTGGACTTCAAATCAAACAAGAGAAAGCGAGAATTTTCATTAACCAAACAAAGTACACAAAGGAAATACTCAAGAAATTTGGTATGGAATCTGCTAAACCTCTTGGTACGCCAATGAGTCCCTCATGCAAGCTGGACAAGGATGAAGAAGGTAAGAAAGTAGATCAGAAGCATTACAGAGGTATGATTGGATCACTTCTTTACCTAACTGCAAGTAGGCCAGATATCATGTTTTCTGTCTGCTTATGTGCAAGATATCAATCTAATCCTAAGGAATCACATTTACTTGCTGTTAAAAGAATCTTTAGATACTTAAATGGAACTAAAAATGTAGGATTATGGTATTCTAGAGACTCAACCTTAAAATTGATTGCTTATTCTGATTCTGACTATGCTGGTTGTAAATTAGATAGAAAGAGTACAAGTGGGGCATGCCAACTTTTAGGAAGTAACTTAATCTCTTGGTTTAGCAAGAAGCAAAATTCGGTTGCATTATCACTGCTGAGGCAGAGTATGTTGCAGCTGGAAGTTGCTGTGCTCAAATCCTTTGGATTAAGCGACAACTTGAAGATTATGGTATCACACTTGATAAAATACCTATTAAATGTGATAATACTAGTGCTATCAATCTAACTAAAAATCCAATTCAACATTCAAGAACTAAACACATTGAAATTAGACATCACTTTATTAGAGAACATGTAACTAACAAAGATGTTTGTCTTGAATATGTTAATACTAATGATCAATTAGCTGATATTTTTACCAAACCTTTGAGTGAGGAGAGATTTTGCTATCTTAGAGGAGAATTAGGAGTTTGTGATCCTTTAGAATAATTTTCTGAAACTCTTAAGGACAACAACTATCTAGACTTCAATAATTTCTTGAAAATCCCCTTTGTCCAATAAGGAAATCTATCTAGAAATTTGATTCATTGTTTCCCCAATTATTAAGGAACACTTATCTAGAGTTTGATGATTAATTTGATCAGTTTCAGATCCTTGAAATTTGATTTTTTTCTCTGAAACTATTGTGGAGTCGACACCTGCAGTTTGTGGAGTCGACACCTTCTTATTTTGATGTTCTGTCTGGGCAATTAGAGCCGACTCTGCTTCTGTAGAGCCGACTCTAATTCGGGCACTGACAGATTCTCTGGTTCGGAGCCGACACCTCGTTTTCGGGAGTCGACTCTAAGTGGAACTAGGTCAAAATAAAAAGGGCGGAGTCGACCCCAAACGATACCTATCGTCTCCTAAACCTTTTCCAAGCTGTTCCAAACTGATTCCAAACCCTCCAAATCCCTCAAATCCCTTGATTACTCATTCCAATTGAATCCCATGGATCCCAAAAAGCGTGCTATCATTGGTGGTTCGACTGTTCCGACGAAGCACCGTTCAAATCGAGGCAACCTTCGTCATCTTCTTCATCTGCCACTCAAGATGACTCTCCACCCTCACCATCTTCTCCTCGAGTCGACCAATTAGCTGGTAAGGCCATTACTACCGGAAGAAAAGTTAATTTTAACTTTTTTGTTTCGGAGGGCTTTGCTATTGGCGGTTGTTGAAAGAAATGGGATGGGAGAAGGTTTGCTCTTTAGATATCCCTACTTACCCTGCCCTAGTGAAGGATTTTATAATGATTTATGTAGAGGAGAGGGAGGCTTAGTGAGTGTTGTAAGAGGAACAAAGGTAATCATCACAGCCGAATCCCTTGGTAATCTATTGGAAATGCCTACCGTTGGCCTTGTTGAATATCATCATGAAGATAGAGGAGGTGCACTATCAAGGATGTTAGGGAGAGAAGTTTCTGAGTTTGAGAAATCTTGGCAAATCAACTTAATTTGGAACTCAGATTACTTCACAATATATGTGGAAGAATTCTATTTCCTAAAATTGGAAGGTTTGAATATGTCTCGGAGCGAGACATCTTATTGATGGACTGCATTCTCACTGGTAGACCTATAAATCTTGCTGGAATGATGATAGGCTATATGGCGGAGGCAGCTACTAAGAAGAGATCTACATTGCCATATGGTATGGTTTTAACATTGGTATTTAGAAGCCAAGGTGTACTTATAATGGACAATGAGCCACTAAGAAAATTAAGACATACAGATTACTATAGTGTCTCTACAATTCACCGAATGGGCTTTAGAAAAGAAAATGAAATTGGATAAAAAGAGGACATGAGGCCAGAGCTGAAGAGGTTAGAGTTGAGGAAGTGAGGAGAAGACATTCCTGAACCATCTGCTGGACCTTCTTCTGCTGGACCATCTGCTGGACCCTCAGAGGCTGGACCTAGCTCTCAACTTCCACATCAGTCAGCATTGGCATCTGAAAGATTTTCTGAGGAGCAAATAGGTCAGCTCAGAGCTTTACTGGCTGAGTATGACAGTCAAAGATCAAATGATATGTGTAAATTAAGAGAGGAGTTCAATCAATTAAAGGATGAGATTAATTCAAGACTTGACATGATTTCTTTTTCAATTAGCAATTCCGTTGAATCCTTTAGCACTGATCTTCATAAAATTTTTGAAAGGATGGAAGGCATTGCAGACGTTCTGGAACTTATCTTCATGCTACCAGTCAACTGAAGAAAGATATCGACCTCGCCGTCTCTCAAATTGAAGCTTGTCTTGAAAGTTTTAAGAAGACTCAAAAGATGATGTTATGGAAATGATTGGACATTTAAAGAAAATTGTGTATAAGCATATTTGATTTTGATATCCAATCCTAGGTTGTATCTTAGGATTTCTTACTTTCTTGCTTTCTTAGCATGTATCTAGGATTTACATACTTAAATCTGTCATTTTAAAATACATGTAATGAATCTTGCTTTGGAATACAAGTGCTTGAATGAATATTACACTTTTATTTCAAATTTATCTATGACTGTTTGATTGAATGTCAATGAATAAGTTTCCTATCCTTATGTTTATTCGAACCAACATTCTTGCTCTAATAACATTCTTTATTGCTCTTAAACTCACCTTATTGTTGATAACAAAAAAGGGGGAGAGATAAGTGTATATGCATATAAGAAAGAGAGAGAAAAAGAAAATGAAGAACAATTCTGAGAATAGAAAGAAAGAGAGAATTTTTAGAAAGAATTCAGTTTATCTATATAGGGGGAGCTATTCAATGCAGGGGGAGCTTAATAAATTTCTCCATATAAAAGTTAAATCATTTTGATTGATGTCAAGTTTTGTTTATTTTTATTCATTTTGAATATTGGCATCAAATTCTCTATTAGGAAGTCTCTAAGCTTTAACAATATCTATAATTCTCAATTCAAATGAATTTTTTAATGCATATACTCAAAGTTTTTGTCATCATCAAAAAGGGGGAGATTGTTGACCCAATTGAGGATTTTGATGATTAACAAAACTATTTGAGTATAACATTTGAAGTTACTAATGATTTTGATTAAGTTTTTCAGATTATAAGTCTACTTGATAATCAAAATCAAGAGTCAAATCAAGTTCTGGTTCGAATCTAATGTCAAGGTAAGATTGCAGACATTAGAGTCGACACATGGAATCGCAGAGCGACTCCGAAAAATGGCACAGACTTAGAGTCGACTCCAGGACTGTGAGAGCCGACTCTATCAGAAAAAATAGAACGATGGATTTTCAGGCCACGACTTAGAGTCGACTCCCAGACTGTTAGAGTCGACTCCAGAAGAATTTTGTGTCGACCCCAGAAAAGTCAGAGACGACTCCAAATCGAGCGGATTAAATAATTTCGAGTTAGAGCGACTCCAGAAAAGTTAGAGCCGACTCCATAATGTCAGACACGGCTCCAGAACTGTCAGAACGATTCTAAACTTTATCTTTATCTATTTTAATCCCAACGGCTATTGTTATTTATGGATCTAATCCTTCTTACACTTGCTTCTAACGGATAGTTTCAAACTATTTGTGGATTAATCGGATCTATAAGAAGAGGGTTTGTTGCATCCCAAAAAGAAGACAAGAGAGAGGCAAAAAGAAAAGAATAGAGAAAATCTTTGAGATCTATCAGAAAAGAAAAGAGGGAAAACTTGTAAGGAAAGATCATACTCATTCCCCAAAAGAAGAGAGAGAGATTCCAAGCCTTTTTTGTTCTATTTAGAAGAAATCTCAAGAGAAGGAAGAAGCCCTAGTTTTTCTGATCTTCTGAGTCTCAAGAGCATCTTCAAAGGAAGATCCATTCAAAGGAAGAGAAGGAAGAAGCCACCAAGATCTGCGAATCAGCTTTGGTTCCTAATCTCTTATTATTGTTTCATTATTGTATATTTGCTCATTAAAGGAGCTGTTTTTCTTGTAAAAACAAATACTGTTTGCTGGGTCAATCTGGTGATTGATTCAGTTGAGGCTGTTAGCCTTGAGCAAGCATTAGCTTGTGGTTATAGGTTTTGTGCTGGTGAGCCTTGAAAACCAGTTGGGTTTGTTGTGCACCCGGAAAAACAACAAGTTCGAGTTGTGAGCTTGCAAAACAACTCTGCTGTAATCAGTTTGATTATAGTGTGGAACCAAAAGGTACTTGAGAGTGGACGCAGGTGTAGGTACATGAACCACTATAAAATCTCTTATGTTTGTCGTGATTGTCTCTTTATCTTCAACTCTCTATTTATAGTTGTTTAGTTTTAAATTTGTGAATCTAAGTTTTTATTTCCGCTGGGGGTTATCTTTTAAAGAGCTTAAATTTTTGAAAAACCCAATTCATCCCCCCTCTTGGGTTGCTATCTGGACCAACACTGAGGCTGGCCGAGCTATGGAGGCTGAGCTATGTTGGCCGAGCTATGCTGAAGCTGGCTGAGGCTAAGGTTGGCCGAGCTATGCTGGCCGAGCTATGTTGGCCAAGCTATGCTGAGGCTGAGGCTGGCCGAGCTATGCTGACCGAGCTATGCTGAAGCTGGCTGAGGCTGAGGCTGGCCGAGCTATGTTGGCCGAGCTATGCTGAAGCTGACCGAGGCTGAGGCTGGCCGAGCTATGCTGGCCGAGCTATGGAGGCCGAGCTATGCTGGCCGAGCTATGCTGAAGCTGGCTGAGGCTGAGGCTGAGGCTGGCCGAGCTATGTTTTCTCTTTTCTTTTTATTCCATTAAATGCTGGCTAAGTCATTATGACCGTTTCTGCACCATTAAATGCTCCAGCTTATTGATTTGACTGCGGGATATTAATGAGGGGGCCCTTGGGAGAACCCATGCATATGACGTGGTCCTTTTTTTTCTTTTGTTCTCTTTCTTCATTATGAGGAGACTCTTGTTACTAGAATGTCGCACCAGCAGGCCAGCTGGCAAGCAGGGCATTTGGACTGGGCGCGATTCCATCGCTGATGTGAGGGGTCAACAATGCAATGACGATTTTATACCTCATCAGTACGCATAGAATTTTGCTGATCTTGCATAATTAGCTGCTTTATTAGTTATGTGCGGTCAATGATTTTGTTGATCACATTCTTTTAATGTTATTTTATCGTTGTAGATTTTGTTCATGTACGAAACAGCTGCATATCACTTAGTTGAGCTCCAGTTAAATGTCAATATAACATTGGGTCTGATCAATTGAGATATGCCATTTGTGCGAAAACGCGTGGCAAATAAATGTTGCGTGGCCCTACGTGAAATTGATTTCTTCTCCCTATATTTTTCTATGGTCTCTTCTCTACGAGGACAGCGATATCGACTAGTATTGCAATCACCGCAGCAATGCGTGACGGGAACTTATATCCGCCACCTGTTACGGCTGGTCGATCGCCGATATTGTCGTCAGAGCCGCTGCATACCGCGCGCTGATTCGGTTGGCCCCCCCCCCCCCCCCCTCTGTTATAAGGATAAAAGAATAGCTGGCCGCCATTACTTCGCTTAAGAGCAACTTTTATTATTATTATTATTATTATTATTATAGTTTAGAATGGACTAGTCCCCGTCGTTTCTCATCGTATGTTCATCTCATTCTCAGGACAAGATGCTGATCTGATTACACTTGAATCATTGCCATCTTACCTAACCAGTAAGAAATACCATCTCTATATTGTAAAAAATAAAATAAAACAATTGTAGTCGAAACCCATTTTATGCAAATCGTGAATTTTTTTATTAAAAAAAAAAATCAAAACCTATTCCCTAGATTTATTCTTACATTCATGATTTGGTAATACTATGTCCATCTTAGATAGAAGCGCCAATGGGGCAATTTGACGCTCGGTCATGTTCCTTGTTCCCCGTCTAGCCACTGACCATTCACAAGTCGGCAAGGACAGCGGCTCTTATGTTCTCGAATTCCAATTGGCCCAATAGACCAGTATGTTAAGCAGGGTTCGGAGCATGATTTTTTATAAATTGAATCGATTGATCAAATTGGTTCAATCAAAAATTATTTATCATCGATCCAATTTTATTATTAAAATTAATTTTATATAATTTAATAAAAATAAAAAAAATTATTGTATCAATTGAGTTTTTGAAAATTAATTCAATCCTAATTTTTAAATTTTAATTTTAATAAATAAAATTAAGATTAATTTTTTTTTTTTTTTATTTTTTTATTTAAATTAATATTTATATTTTATTAGTTTTATATTATTAAATTTAAAAATTAATTATGATGTCATTCGATTTAATTATATTAATTTATTCAAACAAACTGATTGATTCGTAATCTAAATGTTAAACTGATTTATTATTTATTTTAATTTTTAAAATATTAATTAAAAAAGGCACATTCTTCGATTACACCATCGTGTTCCCTTGGAGCCACTGACAGGGTCAGAAACCCCAACGCCAGAGCTTATCACAAGGATACAGTTGATGTTGACACAAATTCAACATTAACATTGGTACTGAGAATGTTGCCACGACCATACGTTTGTAATAATAATGGGCGAAGGTCAATTTTTCTCACCATGCATTTGTAATGAAATTGGGCAAAGGCCGAGCGAAAATTTGAGTGAGGATGACGGCATAAAGGAGTTTATGCGTTTCCAGATCACGCAATTACTTTTGGCACACCGTAGTCATGTATGGGAACCAACGGTCACAAACTAAAGTTGTTGATATTAAATCATCGTTCTTGAGCATCCGCAAGCGTCCGATGATCTCCTCTAGCGAGTCCAAGATTCTCTGACGAGTTTTTTGCGCCTAAAAGACTACAAACAAGTTCCGAGGACCGAAAATTCTGACAAAAACCCTCCGATGCTCAAATCAGTACTCGGGATAACAGCCGTGAACTTGAGAAAGCTTGAAAGAGAAAAAAAGAGAGAGGCTTAAAGCCATGCTCTCTGTGAGCCAGAATGAGCGTTTAAGAGTGTGGTGAGTTATCCGTTACTTGGTCGGAATCCCTCTTACCCTTTTTATTGATGCTTAAAGCCTATCACTCTTAGGGCATAATTACTTCTCAGAGCATTGATGATAGGGATAGCATAGTGGGACTGGCCTTCATGTGATTTGTCAGAGGTGCAGGCCATGTCCCGTCAAATATGGATGGCTGCATAGTTGGTGGGTTAAGTTCCATCAAAGTGGGTGGCTACTTGATTTGGATGGTTGCTGCAGGCTATTATAGGCTTGCATGGCGTGGGCAGCCATTACGACTCTTGCCAAATATGTCCCCCACATCGCACGTCTGTTGTCCTGTGCGGACAGCGATGGAGCTAGGCACGTGGACCCTACAATGTGGCTGCTGGGGAACTGCTTAGGTGGTTGCTGAGGCCGACTGGCCAAGGTTGAAGTTGGCTAAGGTATGCTGGCCGAGGCTGAAGCTGGCCGAGGTATGCTGACCAAGGCTGAAAATGACTGAGGTTGAAGCTGGCTGAGGTATACCGGCCGAGGCTGAGGCTGGCCGAGGTATGCTGGCCGAGGCTGAGGCTGGCCGAGGCTGAAGCTGGCCGAGGTATGTTGGCCGAGGCTGAAGCTGGCCGAGGCTGAGTCTGGCTGAGGCTGAAGCTGGCTGAGGTATGATGGCCAAGGCTAAAGATGGCCGAGGCTAAGGCTAGCCGAGGCTGAAGCTGGCCAAGGTATGTTGGCCGAGGTTGAAGGTAGCCGAGGTATGTTGGCCGAGGCTGAAGCTAGCCGAGGCTAAAGCTGGCCAAAAGAGGGCCGACTTAGGTAGCTAACTGGGAGTTCGACCTGAGTGCATCACCATTGCCATGGGGTTTACTGGCCCCATCAGATGCCCCGCACACTCCTGAGCTTGTACGACCGCGTGCCTTGCATCCGCCAAGCGAAAGGAGTGTAGAGCTCTTCATCTTTGCACTGGTCTTTTTATGCTTGCTTCAATTCTGATTCCTTCCTAGTGGAGAGATCTTCTTCTTTCTTCCTTTTTTTTCTCTTTTTTTTTGCCTTGCTTTGGATAATTTCCGTCTGCCTCATGTGGACATCTGCATGCTCTCTGAAGCTGTGCATTTGCCTGCTCAAAAAACTTTAAGCAATGTTAGAGGTAAGTTGATTACCGTTGGCTAGCCGAGGGCAGCCAGCAATCCTCTTTCGATGCAGAGTCTGGAAGTGGATGTCCGTCAACTATGAGTTGGGAAGTTGGCCTCTCCCAACTATGAGTTAACTTTGGGTCTACTAACTTTGACATGAAGTTTGGAGGTGGGTGCCCATCAACTGTGAGCTGGGGAGTTGGCCTCTTTCAACTGTGAGTTGTCTTGGGGTTTCTTTTTGGATGGCTGAAAGTGATTAGCAATATGTTGCAAGCGTATAATTTAAACAAAGGTCTTACCCGGTTGGCCATTATTGGCCGCTGAGATAGGGTTAAAATCGCTGAGGCTAATATGAAGCCATTGAGACTACAATAATACCGCTATAGCAGATATAAGGCCACTGGGCTGAGATGAAACCATTGAGGTTGTAATGAGGCCATGGAGGCAAAGAGATAGAGCCGTTGAGGCTGATAGAGCCGCTAAGGCTGCAATAACACCGCTAAGGCAGATATATGGCCGCTGGGGCTGAGATGAAACCGTTGAGGTTGTAATAATACTGCTAGGTCAGATATAAGGCCGCTGGGGCTGAGATGAACCCGTTGAGGTTGTAATAAGGTCATGGAGGCAAAGAGATACAGCCGTTGAGGCTGATAAAGCTGCTGAGGCAAGGTTGAGGCCCTCGAGAGCCTTTTGAACCTCGGAGGGTGATCTGAGAGTTATTGAAGTCGTCAGATGCCTTTTGAACCCCGAAGGGTGACCTGAGGGTGCATGGACTAGGCTTAGGTACCTTTTGAACCCCAAAGGGTGACCCAAGAGTCGCTGTGATGGGACCATGCTCGGGAGCCTTTAACCCCGAAGGATGATCTGAGGGTGCTTGGACCAGGCTCAGGTGTCTTTTGACCCCGAAGGGTGACCTGAGGGTGCTTGGACCAGGCTCAAGTGCCTTTTGAACCCCGAAGGATGACCCGAGAGTCGTTGTGATTGGACCATACTCGGGAACCTTTAACCCCGAAGGGTGACCTAAGGATGCTTGGACCAAGCTCATATGCCTTTTGAACTCCGAAGGGTGACCCGGGAGTCGCTGTGATGGGACCATGCTCGGAGCCTTTAACCCCAAAGGGTGACCTGAGAATGCTTGGATCAGGCTCAGATGCCTTTTTTCTTTGTGCTGACGATCTTTGTTGCCAACGCTGGAGTCAGTCTTTATTGCCGAGCTGGACTTAGACTTAGGCGCTGATGCTGGAGTCGGTCTTTGGTGCCGAGCTGGCCTTAGGCTTAGGTGCCGATGCTGGAGTCGATTTTTCTGCAATGCATTCAAGTATTAATGAAAAGAAGCTTTTCTCAAAGTGTAATGTACTTAGCTTTTGTAGGTTTTTGGCCTTTGCGTTGTGTTCGATGATGCTAGGGGTCGGCATGGAGTTAGGACAGAGAGTTTTCCCTAGCTTTTCCTAATGCTGGATCGGGGTATTTGTGGAGGTGAAGAAGGCTATTCGAGAGTGGAGGAGAACCTGCATTGTTGGTATCTTTTGGCATTAATGGAGCCCTAACATCCAAGTACAAGGAAGGCTATAATGACCCCTCCACCTAATGTCCTTTCTTTGTCCTCTTGCTGGCACCAAGTTTCCTTCCCTTCATATATTAAATCTTGTTTATTTAAGTTTGCATGGCATGACACTGGGCTGGGACTTGGATCACGTCCTCCCCATCTCGCGCAGCCAGTCCAGGACCTTACTTCTTGGAGGGAACCTGGCCAAGAAGATGTGCCAGATGATGATGATGATGTGGCATTTGATGCGGATGGTTTGGAGGGAGAAAAAGTGGCCGAGAGGAATGCCGATCAGCTCCCTATCGGCCGAAGATAACCTCGGGGTTGCATGTCTCTTGTGGTCTATGATCGTACAAGTAGAAAAGGCCATCATTGTGAGGTATCCTTGAAGGAACTTGTCTCCTTCTACTGACTTAGATGCATCAACCCGCTGGTGGTTTGTCCTATAGGGAGTCATGCTGACTGTAATTGAAAAGTGCAGGTGCTTCTACTTTTGGGGGGTGGGGGGGGCTTTGTGACTGTGGTACTCGTTGGCGAACTTGATAGTGCTCTTGCTGGAGAGCTTGAGTTTGACGTTGCTTTTGTAGCCCTTGGACAGCTGCCACCAATGTTTGGGCTTGTTGAGTGGTGGCGGCGAGCTTGTCCGCTTGAGTGGTTTGAAGTGGAGATGATGGTGGAGCAGAGAGCTGCCCTCTTGCTGCTCAGCTCGCTGAGGGTGCCCCCCAGCATGACTGACGAAAGCTTTCTGGGCTCTTGCTGCCTCCATCGCTTCGATCCACCATTTTGATTAAAAAAGGGGACGAGGATCCGCAAGCTAGCATCGTTAATGATCCGCGCTCTCCTCCCTACATGGTGCGCCAATCTATTATCACCAAATCACCATTCTCGAGCGTCCATAAGCGTTCGGTCTCCTCCTCCAGCGAGCCTAGGATCTTCCGGCGAGTTTTTTGCATCTGGGAGCTTGCAAAACAAGTCCCTGGGATTGGAGATTCCAACGGGGATCCTTCGACGCTTAAGTCAGTGCTCTGGGCAACAGCCGTGAGCTTGAGAAAGCTTGAAAGAGAGAAGAAGAGAGAGGCTTAGAGCCATGCTCTCTATGAGCCAGAATGAGCATTTAAGAGTGTGGTGAGTTATCCATTACCTGGTCGGGGTCTCTCTTACCCTTTTATTAGTGCTTAGAGCCTGTCAGTCTTGGGGCATGATCACTTATCAGAGCATTGATGATGGGGGTAGCACAGTGGGGCTGGCCTCTATGTGATTTGTTAGAGGTGCAGACTATGTCCCGTCAATGTGTGTGGCTGCATAGTTGGTGGGTCAAGTTTCGTCAGAGTGGGTGGCCACTTGATTTGGATGGTTGCTGCAGGTTGTTGCAGGCTTGCAGGGCATGGATGACCGTTACGGCGCTTGCCAGATGTGTCCCCCATGTCGCACGTCTGTTGTCCTATGTAAACAGCGATGGAGCCAGGCACATGGACCCCACAATGTGGCTGTTGGGGAACTGCTTGGGTGGTTGCTGAGGCCAACTGGCCGAGGCTGAAGCTGGCCGAGGTATGTTAGTCGAGGCTGAGGCTGGCCGAGGCTAAACCTGGCCGAGGTATGCTGGCTAAGGCTGAAGCTGGCCGAGGCTGAAGTTGGCCGAGGCTGAGGTTGGCCGAGGCTGAGGTTGGCCGAGGTATGCTGGCCAAGGCTGAAGCTGGCTGAGGCTGAGTCTGGCCGAGGCTGAAGTTGGCCGAGGTATGTTGGCCGAGGCTGAAGCTGGTCGAGGCTGAAGCTAGCCGAGGTTTGTTGGCCGAGCTGAAGTTGGCCGAGGCTAAGGCTGGCCGAGGATAAACCTGGCCGAGGTATGTTGGCCGAGACTGAGCTGACCGAGGCTAAGGCTGGCTGAGGCTAAAGCTGGTCAAGGCTAAAGCTGGCCGAGGCTAAGGCTGGCCAAAAGAGGGTCAACTTAGATGGTTAACTGAGAGTTTGACCTGAGTGCATCACCATTGCCTATAAAGTTTACTGGCCCCATTAAGAGCCAATGTTCTCACCAATGCTGATACCATAAGCTTCAAGTTTTAGGGCTGCACTTTAGAAAGAATTGGCTACTTGACTTAGCACCGAAAATAACATGATAATACTAAAGATTCCATTCGAAGGTAATTTAAATATAATGTAAGTTAGTTTTCAACTTTTTCTTATTCCTAAGAAATAAATAAAAAAAATAAAATTAATTATAGGTACTAAAATATTTTTTATTAAAAATAAAATTTAAAAAATATATAAAAACTTTCTTAAATCTTACATATAAAAAAGAAAAAAATACTACTATTAAATAATTTTTAGAATTAGTATTGTATGATCGTTGCATCCCATTAAAATTAAAAAAAAATTTTTATAAAACTACTATTAGGTCAGCTATGCTATGTGGAACAGTGTTGGACAATACTGAAACAATATGTGAATAAATTAAGTATAACAGAAATGCGCATGTTAAGATGATTATGTGGTAAAACTTTAAAAAATAAAATTAGAAATAAACATATAAGAGAAATAATAGGAGTTGCCCTAATTGGAGATAAATGAGAGAAAATCGATTACATTGGTTTGAAAGTATATGACAAATACCATTAGATGCTTCAGTTAGAAAGAGCATCTTTTAACAATTTATAATAAGAATAAAAGTAGAGATAGTTCTAAAATAACATGAATAAAATAATTAAAAAATATATAACTATTTGTAATTTGAATGTTTACTTAGTTTGACTAGAGTAGAGTGAAGGAAGCATATTCATGTAGCCAACCCCATGTAGTTGAGAAAAGACTTAGATGAGTTGAGTTGGGATAATTTTTAGAATATAAACAAAATTTAATTTTTTATTTTGTAAATTTTAATAGTAAAATATTAGTTATCTTTGATATCTAGTGTCATAATTTTAAGTTATCTTATATTTATGTTACTTGATTCTAACTACAATATGCAAAAATGATCATTAATTTTAAATTATTTGAATTTTTTTACTATGCCTCCAACATCTCTAGTTCAATCATGCATACAACATATGGATCTATATGTATAATAATATTTTTTAAAATAGTTTAGACCATACTTCTAACAATAGTACTATTATTTAGTTACTCAATAGCATTTGTGTCACGTCTTAAATGGAAAACAATATTTTAAGTTAGATATGCATGTTACAACTTGAATTTACTTATACAAGATAGTTTAAGAGTTATTGATGAAAGCAAAATTAAAGATATCATTAACCATATTACATTTGCAAAAGATAGAAAATAAGATTTTAAAAAATTATATATTACTTATGATAATTTTTTTAATAAATTTATTTTTTTACATACTTAATATTACAATCATATTTTGAATATAAAGATATTATTACTAATTTTTATAATTATTGTTTTCACTATAATCCTATATTATATTCTTACTAAATTAAACTAATGGGATATTAGATTCTTACCGCTTATGGAACTTATTATCACATCTTTTCCCTAGTTTTGAGATAAATTTATAACATTACTAATTATTTTGTAACTTTTTAAAAATAGAAGATTTTGGATATAATTAAACTAATGGGATTAAAATTTAAGAAATATTTATAAGAAATTTCATACTATCATTGTTTAGCTTTAATTATATGTTCTGGATTTAAATTACATGATATATTAGCAAGATTAAAAAAATTATAATAATATGGTACATTGCATTGATTACATTAAATCACAAAGTTACTAAATAAAATATATTTTATATGACTAAAACTATAATAACAGTAAAAAATCATTTTATTTTAGAACTGACCTTAGTTAATAGTGGCAAGACAATACTAATAATATATAGAAGATTATTAACTAAAAAATAAAAAATAAAAAAATTTATTTAATGAATTATCTTTTTATTTAAATAATAATTTTATAAACTTTTTAATCCAAAAGTATTAGATATTTTGATTTTATAAAAAATATAAAAATAATTATTCTATACTTACCCCTATGACCCATGATCTATCAATTCCTTCCGTATCCACAGTAGCATCTAAACCTACTCTTAATTATTCTATACTTACCCCTATGACCCATGATCTATCAATTCCTTCCGTATCCACAGTGGCAAGACAATACTAATAATATATAGAAGATTATTAATTAAAAAATAAAAAATAAAAAATAAAAATTTTTATTTAATGAATTATCTTTTTATTTAAATAATAATTTTATAAACTTTTTAATCCAAAAAGTATTAGATATTTTGATTTTATAAAAAATATATAAAAATAATTATTCTATACTTACCCCTATGACCCATGATCTATCACTCCCTTCAGGAGTTTGGTTTGACGATCAGTTCATTGTATGGATTATGCTTGCATTCAGAGGCCTTCCTTTTCGCTGATCATTAATGGGAGTCTGACTGAATTTTTTCACTCTTCGGTGGGGTTGCATCAGAGATGACCTTTATCCCCCTTCTGTTTATTCTGGCGGTGGACGATTTGTCCCATGCCTTCTATAAGGCTCAGGCTGAGTATAGCATTGCCCCTTTTATGGCCAGCCCCAGGGGTCCTGCGGTCTCCCATCTCCTTTTTGCGGATGATTGTATTTTGCTAGGCCAGGCTTCCACTGACAACGCTTCTTCCTTTTCGGACATTATTATGCAGTACTGTCAGGCTTCGGGTCAGAAAGTCAATGTTGACAAATCTTCTATTTGTTTCAGCCCGAAGACTTCTAGAGCGACCAGAGCTGCTATAGCCCAAATAATGGGTATTTCTTCATAGGCTGACCGATTACAGTATTTGGGAGTTCCTATGACTGGTCGTCAACCTCGCTGTGCAGACTATTCAGCCCTGGAGTTGCGGGTTCGTCAGCGCATTGAGGGGTGGCAGGTCACATGTTTATCTATGATGGCTAGGGTAACTATTATCCGGTCGGTCATCTCCTCTCTTCCTTTGTATCTCCTCTCCAGTGCTGTCATCCCGTTATCTTGTCTTAGGAGGATCGAGAGATGCTTCAGGGATTTCCTTTGGGCTTCTATGCAGGATGGGCATGGTATTCACCTGATGTCTTGGGAGAGGGTTTGTATGCCGATTCAGGAGGGCGGTCTTGGGATTCAGTCTCTGGCTGTCAGAAGGGAGGTCCTTTTCGCCAAGCATGCCTCGCGGTTCATTCTGGAGCCGCATTGCCTCTGGAGTTCTTTTATGCGCGCGAGATATGGAGACTGGTCTTCCTCCGAGCATATTCAGGCATCTCGGCGTTATTCTCCCTTCTGGAAGGAGGTGTGTTGCTTCAGTAGCTCCATTCTGAAAAACACCTCCTGGATGATTGGCGATGGATCTTCCATTGATGTTCTCAAGACACCTGGATTTCTGACATACCTCTTTCTCGTTGGCCTACCTTCTTTAGTATTGATATCCCAAGTAGCATGATAGTTGATAAGCTGATCTCTACTGATCCTTCCTCCTGGGATATATCGATGGTGACTCGTTTATTTGGCGCGGAGCTTTCTCATCGGATCCTGTCCATTCCGCTCACCCCGGGCATATCTTCGGACTTCAGACTCTGGAGGAGATCTTATCTAGCTAGGGCCCCCACCAAGGATCTTGTGAAGTTATTTAGGCCTCTGTCGCACTGGTTGCTGGAGGCTGGGTGGATTTGGAAGCTTCCCATTCTTCCCAGGATCCAGCTCTTCATTTGGAAGATTCTATGGGAATGCTTTCCTACTTGTGCTTTGCTTGGGAGGAGGGGTTTGCCTATACAGCCGACTTGCCCGTTATGCGGATTGGAGGCGGAGACCACAGCGCATGCCATCTTCTCTTGCCCAAGAGTGGGGAGGATATGGATGTCTGTAGGCTATCAGTGTAGACCAGATCATGGGGATTCTCAGTGCTCTCTTTTCTTGGATGACCTCAGGAAGGCTCCTCACTTCAAAAGTGCTCTCTGGGCTTCTACCGCTTACCAGATCTGGTTGTCTAGAAACCAGATTATCTTTGATGATGCTTCTATACCTCTCCAAAGGATTTTGAGAAATATCCGATCTCTGTCAGCGGATTGTTGTCGTGGCCTCGTCTCTGGTGATTTTGACTCCGCTGGACTCTGGAGCTCCCTGCTGCTTCGGCAGCGAACCGGCACACAGTTTTTATATCTTAGGAGCCCCCTCCTCCAGGGTTTGTCAAAATCAACTTTGACGGAAGTGTCCGTGGGCGATCAGCTGGCTCTGCTTTTGTCATTCGAGGGCCGGTGGGAGTCCTTTGGCGGCTGGTGGCTTTGGTAGTCTGGACTCCTCGATCCCTATGTCAGACCTATATGCAGCTTGGGCGGGTATCTCCTTTGCTGTCAGGACTCTGCATGTTTACAACCTCATTATCGAGGTGACGCTATGACTGTTATTCAGTGGCTGCAGGGGGATAGTGATTCCCAACCCGCGACCAATCCTCTCCTACAGGATATCTGGGTTATTTTGAGGGAGCTCCAGGGAGTTCAGATCTATCACATTTATCGCGAAACTAACTCGGCGGCCGATTGGATGGCTTCGAGTGTGGCTCACCATTCAGGGTTTTGGTGCTGGAGGCAGTGTGATCACTGCCCTAGTATATTACAATAATTAATGTATTTCGACCTTTATGGGCTGACTCGTACTCTTGTTGTATGATCGCCCGCTTGTACCCAAAAAAAAAAAAAAAACTCACAAGACTAGAAATTTAATGACAAGAAAAACCGATTGAAATCCAATATAATAAAATGCTAATTTATTTAAAAACCAGTAGAATATAAAGGACACGATCAAAATTAAACAAATAATGAAAATCAAGACCCTATCCAAATGATTAAAAATTTAAGATAGAAAATAAGAGGAGTGATAACGGGAAAAAAAGATATTGTAATAAAATGAGGCGGCAACATGATCATGACTGATCGTGCTAATAGTGAACAACAATATATATATATATATATATATATATATATTAAACAAAGCCTATCAAGCTCAGGTCATGTTAAACAAAGAAAGAAAACAAAAAAATTTCTTCTTGATGAGGGGCGAAATTGTCACTATGTTAATATCCATGCACATGTCAAAAAGGTTAGGATCACTTTCGATTTGCGCATGTCATTTGTTGTATTCAAAAAAAGATAAAATCTTTCCATCTCGGTAGGACCGAGCCATCTCTCTATCCTAACAAAGCTGAGCCACCTCCTCGTCTCGGCCAGGCTGAACCATTCTCATGCCTGGTAGGCTCAGAGCAGCCAAAAGCCAAATATGACCCTTCAACCTAGTTAGCTCTCGTTGCCTCAAAAGGAAAATCGAGCCAGGCACAACCTATTACTATAAATAACCAGATAACAGAATAACCGAATCTTAAAGCTTTGAATCAGCCTCTTCAGCCGTCGATCCTCATAACAAATAGGATTCGAATCTCATCGGCCTCATAACAAACTGATTCAAATTAGATTCCCATCATTCTGATCCCTTATTTCCCAAGACACGTTCAAAAAATTAGGTGAACAAACCGCCAACATTCATACAACCTATAAATACCTTCCCCGAAATCCTTTCAGGTATGCTCGCTCTCATTGAAGAAACTCCATTGAAGCTCCAGCAGAGTTCCCGGCTCCTCGAGAGACCATTCCAGAGGGACTCTTCTGCGAGAGCCTTCTCCTCTTATCTGCTTGCTGTGAATCTCCACTGACTTGGGCATCGGAGGGTCTCCGCAGAGGGCCAACCCCAACGCTTGCTGCATGAGAACTATCTTGCAGGTCCATCTATAAGGGAGATTGGCGTCCGATTCCAAAGGTGGGCTGCACCCGAGTAGGAGAATGGATTTCTACGGCAACAGATTGGCGCTAGAGGAAGGGCCTCAAGTTTCATAAACTTGTGATCAAGGAGACAAGGCCTGAAACCAGAAGAGCAATCTTTCAATGGTGAATCGAAGGAGAGCTACCTCGGATGCTCAGAATCAGACCGCCTCCCAAAGGCCTGATCCCACAAACAGTATGGCACCCCCGCATCTGCCACCAACCGAGACTCCCTCATCATTAGCGACTGGGATGACCCAGGACCAGTTCACTATACTGGTTCAATAAGTGCAAGCCTTACACAGCTGGTCCAAGGGCTCCAGGGGGCTCCCCGTCCAATTGCCCCTGCTCCACAAATCCCTGATGGAGTTTTCGCCATCGCTCCGCTGGCGATCTCTTCTTCCAACCTGTCCGAGGTCGCAAGTCATCCTCAGCAGCACAAAGGAGCTAAATCGGTGCAGCAAAGGGCTGAGGGGAAAAGCCCACCCAAATCTCGGCAAGATCGCTCTCTCTCTCTTCGGTGTCCTCCCGTCATGACTCGATGCCATCACCATACTCCCCTCGACCGATCTCCCTTACTATCTGAGACAAGTGGATCCAGCGACAAATTCAGAAGATGCGCCGGGAATGGTGTCAAGAGCTGAATGCCATTAAGCAAGCTCCATAACCCCAGTCAAGCCAGAGTAGTGCATCTCCTTCTCTGAGGAGATCATGCGGGAAGTGATCCCTCCTCATGTCAAGCTTCCCACCATCAAACCATACCATGGATCCACCAATCCTGACTACCATCTGAACAGTTTTCGATCCATCATGATGTTCCATGGAGCGTCAGATGCGATCCTGTGCAGAGCATTTCCCTCTACTCTTAGGGGTCCACCAGAACCTGGTTTAATAGCCTGAAGCTAGGTTCCATCAATTCTTTTGACGAGCTGAGCAGCCTATTTGTCAGCCAGCTTATCAGCAGTCACTGCCACCGATGGAGGTTTGACTCCCTCTCCAAGGTCAAGCAACGGGAGGAGTCTTTGAAGAATTATCTCGGCCACTTTAACACGGCCACGTTAGAAGTAGACCACTTCGGCCATGAGGTGGCCATGTCCGCCTTGGCAGGTGGAGTATCAAAGAAGGGCGACTTTTATTTAGCTCTAAAGGTCAACTATCCGAAGAGCCTCTCTGACATGATGGCCTTGGTAGACAAGTTTGCTAGGGTTAAGGAGTCATGAAGGTCAGCCCGGCCGAGCAGTCAAGGAGAAAGGAGGCCAAGGGATCGGAGAAGAGCCAATCCCTTCGCCATGCAAGCCTGCCCCATTGCCAGAGAGCTCTTCCATCGCCACCCAAAGATCGTACCCAGAGCTTGGTCCGAAGGTTCAATCAATACACCCCACTCACCACACCAAGGGCATAGATCTTGATGGAGATCGAGCGCCAGATCGCTCGGCCGCTGCCTCTCCAAGGGAAAGCAGCCCGGAGAGATATAACCAAGTATTACCAATTCCATCAAGATCACGGGCACGATACCGAAGAATGTTGGCAGCTTTGGAATGAGATTGAACAGCTCATCCGACGGGGCAGGTTGGACCGGTTTAGAAGAGCCCCTGAGCCGAACAATGGAGGAGACCGCTAGCCTGAGCCTCGCCAACCTCCTCCACTGAATCCATCGATCGTTGGAAATGTCAATATGATAGAAATGATCAGCTCCTCGTTGACTCGGCTGGTAGAAAAAGAAAATCCACCAAAGAAGGCCCGGATCGATGAGCTTTCTTTTCCCAACGAAGACTTTTAGGAGACACAGTATTTGCATGATAATGCGTTGGTTGTATCCCTCAATATGAATGACTATGATGTATACCAAATTTTGGTTGATAGTGAAAGCTCTGTTAATGTTTTATACTTTGATGCCTTTGTGAGGATAAAATTGCGGATGAAAAACCTTCGGACCATAGACTCCACCTTAGTGGGTTTCACTGGCGATGCTATTATCCCTGAGGGGGTCATCATATTGATGGTCCGAGAAGGCTCTTGGCCCAGTATAGCCACCGTTCACATGGACTCCTGGTAACCAAGCTTTAGTCTCCCTATAATGCGATCCTCGGTAGGTTCGGACAGATGTCCCTCAAGGCCATTATCTCTATCCCTCATTTCGCCATGAAGTTCCCCACCGAATGGGGAGTGGGAGTTATTCGAGGAAATCAAGCTGTGGCTTGGTACTGCTTCGTTGCTAAACTTTAATCTAGAAAGCCCGATGTTAACGGACTGGATGCTCGGGACGATTTTACCGAGCAGCGAGGAGAACCAGCCGAGGAGCTCGAGGAAGTACCACTCGACGAGGCTCAGTCCGACCGAACCGTAAGGATCGGGTCACAACTAAAAGGAAAGCCTTCGCGTGATTTGGTTGAATTTCTTCAAAGAAATGCTAACGTCTTCGTTTGGTTTGCTTCGGATATGCTGGTGATTAGCCCAAATGTCCTTGTCCATTTCCTTAATGTGGATGAGATGTTTCGGCCAATTAGCAGAAGAAAAGAAGCTTTGCTCCTGAACGCAAGAAGGCTATTGAAGAGGAGGTTGACAAGCTCATCAAAGCCAACTTCATCCAAAAAGTAAACTATCTCGACTGGCTGGCAAATATTGTCATGGTGAAGAAATCGAATGGCAAATGGAGAATCTGCATTGACTTCATGGACCTTAACAAGGCTTGTTCGAAGGACAATTTTCCTCTTCCTCGGATTGATTAGCTCATGGATGCTACCTCGGGTCACTAAATGCTGACTTTCATGGATGCTTATTCGGGCTATAATCAAATTTGAATGGCACTTGAGGACGAAAAAAAGACCGCCTTCATAACCGACCGAGGTATTTATTGTTACCGAGTCATGCCTTTTGGTTTAAAAAATATAGGCGCAACATACCAGAGGCTAGTTAATAAGATTTTTAAAGAACAAATTGATCGAAATATGGAGGTTTATATTGACGACATGCTAGTTAAGAGCAAGAAGGCATCCCAACACATTAATGATCTTACAAAAAGTTTTGCTATACTTCGAAGGTATCAGATAAAGCTCAATCTAACCAAATGTGCCTTCGAAGTCAACTATGGGAAGTTTTTAGGCTTCATGGTCTCCCAATGAGACATTGAAGCAAACCTACAAAAAATTCAAGCCCTGCAGCAAATGGCACCTCCAGGGTCGGTCAAAAAAGTGCAACATCTTACCATAAGGGTAGTGGCTCTCAATTGCTTTATTGCTCGATTGGCCGAGAGATGTTAGCCCTTTTTCAAGGCACTTCGATCGGCTAAGAACTTCTAGTGGACTTTGGATTTTCAAAATCCTTTGAAGACATCAAAAAATACTTTGACTTGCCACCTCTTCTGAGCAGCCTAAGACTTGGGGACAAGCTCTACTTGTATCTAGCAGTGTCGGAAAGTGCCGTCGGATCCACGCTAGTCCAGGAGGAAAACAAAGTTCAAAAGCTGATCTATTATGTCAGCAAATTGCTTCGGGATGCTAAGACAAGGTATTCTCGAATTAAGAAAGTGGTGCTAGCCTTGGTAACATCTCCCGGAAGTTACGACCCTACTTTCAAGCACATACTCTGGTGGTCTTGACTGACCAACCCATCAAATCAATAAGTCATTGTCCAGAGGTGTCAGAAATGATGATCAAATAGGCTGTTGAACTAAGCGAATATGATATTCAGTATCAACATCGCCTAGCCATCAAAGCACAAATTCTGGCAGATTTTCTCCTCGAATGCACCATACCCAAGGATGGATCTGCTTCGGATACCTTTGAATTGCCGAAGCTCAAAGATATGCGGCTGCTTCATGTAGACGAATCCTCCAACAAGAATGGCTCTGGCGCCGGCATGATCCTCACCAACTCAGAGGGAGCAACCTTTGAGTACAGTGTCCGCTTCTCCTTCTCGGTCTCTAACAATAAAGTTGAGTATGAAGCTCTACTTGCTGGACTTCAAATTTCCTGTGACTTAAAAGTAAAGAGATTGAATGCATACACTGACTCTCAACTGGTTGCCGGCCATGTATGAGGAGAATCTGAGGCTCGGGAGTCAAACATGATTCGATATCTTCAAAAGGTGCACGATTTATTCCTCTGTTTTTCTAAACTCAAAGTGATTTAGGTCCCAAGAGCTGAAAATGTGCACGCCGACCTTTTATCTTGCTTGGCAACCATGGATTTGATGGATCTCGAGCGAAAATTCTATTTGAAAGTCTTGGAGAAACCCAGCATCGTCGACAGTGGTCGTGTGATGCAGATCGAGGCCGAGCCATCTTGGGTCGACCCAATTTTCAATTATCTCAAAGAATGATCACCCCTGACCGATAGAAAAGATGCAAGGAAGTTGAAAATACAAGCATCTCATTATGTTTTACTTGACGATCAGCTATACAAATGATCATTCTCCATGCCACTACTTAAGTGCCTTCGCCCGTTGGAGGTTGATTATGCTCCTCGAGAAGTTCATGAAGGCATATGTGGTAGTCATCTTGGCAGTCGAGCTTTGTGCCACAAGATGTTGCACCAGGGGTACTATTGGCCAACCATGCAAAAGGATTCTGATAATCTTGTCCAAACTTGTGACTCGTGTCAGCAGCATGCAAACATCCAGAGGCTCCCCTTCACTCACCTAACACCCATATTGTCTACCTGGCCCTTTGCTAAGTGGGGAATAGACATCCTTGGTCCTTTTCCTCTTGCCATGGGACAGAAGAAGTTTCTATTCATAACAATTGACTATTTTACTAAGTGGATCGAGGCTGAGGCAGTCACTCAGATAACTGAGGCTCGGGCTAAAGATTTTGTATGGAGATCCATCACTTGTCGGTTTGGCCTTTCGCACACTATTATCACCGACAATGGAAGATAATTTGACAATCCCAAGTTTCAAAAATTTGTGAAGATCATGGCATCTGTCACCGGCTCACATCGGTCAGCCACATCCAAGCCAATGGAAGGTCGAGGTGACCAACCGAACCTTGCTGTAAGGAATAAGGCCCGGCTCAACAGGGCACAAGGCAGATGGGCGAAGAGCTTCATCATGTCTTGTGGGCCTATCAAACCACTCAGAGGATTCTCACAGGTGAGACTCCATTTAGAATGGCCTTCGGCATGAAAGCTGTCATTCCCATAGAGATAGGGCTAGCTTCGCCACGGGTGGAAAGTTATTCGGAGGAATCGAACGAGGAGCAGCTTTGAACCAATCTTGACTTGGTAGAAGAAATTAGAGAAAAGGCTCGAATCTGAATGGCAGTCTATCAACAAAGAGTAGCTCGTTACCATTCCTTCTGGTTAGGGAAAAATCTTTCTCCCTGGGTGATCTTGTGCTCCGAAAGGGATGTCTCCAAACCACTAGAACAAGGAATCTATCTTTGAATTGGAAAGGCCCCTATCAAATTACGAAGGCATCAGGCCGGGCACATACAGACTGTAGGATCTAGATGAAAAATCTATTCTCCAAACATGGAATTCTGACAACCTTTAGATATATTATTAGTAGAGTACGCTTCTACCGAACCCACTCTGTTTATAATGAAATTTTATGATGACAATATTCTTGTGTTAATTTTTCTTCCCAAGCCTAAGCACCCTCAGCAGGTCCGAGGGGTCTTCTCTGTACCTTGGCAGCGCCAAATAAAATATAATCTCAACAAAGCCTCGGCAAGCCTGAGCACCCTCGATAGGTCCGAGGGGTCTTCGTCGTACCTTGGCAGTCCCAAATAAAATATAATCTCAACAAAGCCTTGGCAGGTTCGAGGGGTCTTCTCCATACCTTGGTAGTGCCAAGTAAAATATAATATCAACAAAGCCTCGGCGGACCCGAGCACCCTCGGCAGGTCCAAGGGGTCTTCTTCGTACCTTGGCAGCACCAAAATAAATATAATCTCAACAAAGCCTCAGCAGGCCGAGCACCCTCGGCAGGTCTGAGAGGTCTTCTTCATACTTTGGCAACATCAAATGAGAAGTGATCTGTCTCCAAGCCTCAGCAGGATCGAGTGATTCTTCCAAGCCTTGGCAGGACCAAGTGATTCCTCCAAGCCTCAGCAAGACCAAGTGATTCTTCCAAGCCTCGACAGGACCAAGTAATTTCTCCAATATTTTGGCATGGCGAAGCTACTTCTCTAAGCCTCAGCAAAGTTGAACGACTTTCTCTTGTATTCTGACGGATATGGGCAAGTCACTTCTTACCTCACCAAAATGACGTTAAACCCATTTCATCCCTCGGCACGACAGAGCCATTTATTATAGTTTCATTAAACTAAGAAAATATTCTTAAGAAACTTTGGCATGATTGAACTCCTATTGAGAATTAGCAAGGCCGCCTAGGCCTTCCTATAATTTAAGTCGAGGCATGTGCCCTCTTCACAAAGGGCCAACGTAATCTGGTGCACATCAGTGGGCCTAAACCAAATCATCAAAATATTTTGTGAAGGGCTAAATCTCTAAAACACCCCTGATATATAAGTATCGGACACGACCAGACACGACCATCTAACTATCTTCCTTAACGAAGGGGTGCCCTAATGGCTATTTATTTGCATACCTCGATAAGACCGAGTCTTCGCTCTACACCCTCCGATCCAGTGTATACGAGTGATTCATGCATCGAAAAAAATATGAAGACAACAATACATCGAAAAAAGCTGGCATTTCGCAAAGCAGGAACGAAATAGTAAGAAGAGATAGACGTGCGAAAAGAAAAAGTTCTTTTATTCCAATAATGTTTTATTATCAAAAAGTTACAGCCTCTTGCAAGGCATTACAAGTGCATTATAGCGCAGAAAATACACAGACAACAAAAGAAAGAACAAAAGAAAATGTTCGAACAAACAAGTTTGGCTAACGATGCTGCTTCAACATAGCTTCCGCCTATGATTTGAAGAAATTAAAAAAGACAACTCTGTTGAGTTGCGATCCCCGAAACACTGGGTAATGATATAGAGAAAAGAAGCAACCTGAAGGAACTTACCCCTGGATTTCTAGAGTATCGAATTCCTCACGATGCAGGGACATGGCCGAGCGCCACTATGGAAGATGAATAGCCTCAGGAAGAAGAGGCTTGGCGATGAAGGTTAACATGGTTGACGAAAAGCCTATGAAAACTATAGCCCATCAATAATTTCATTTTCAGTGGCCTTTTATGGTTCCACAGTGGGTGAACGAAGCAAAATAAGAAGTGCCCACATGCGCTTCCCATATGACCTCTATCCTCCTTTTGCACTTCGCATATGACCTCCATGACTCCTCCCTTGAGGATGACTTGCTTTCCACCAACTTCTTCATCACCCCAACCACCGAGGCTAGGCCAAACCTCGAAAGGAAAATCCAACCTCACAGATCTCGACTTCAGCGTGAAAAAAGCCATGAAAGTTTCTTTCTGCTCACAAAGTAAGAAGACTTTTCCGGGTATGCTCAGGCACCCTCTGCTCCCCTTTTTTAATAGATGTCAAATGGAGAGCATCCATTAAAGAAGGGGAAAACTTTAGGACTCAAGACACGATAATTGTGCCACATTCGAGACCACGTCGCAATACCTTAACGAAACTCGGTACTCTCCGAGGTATACTGAAGACATTTTCCATGCCGCAATAAAAAGGCAGAAGATTTTCTTTCGATCTTAGATCAGAGACCTTAAATGCAAAGAGTCGTTTATGAATCCTAAAAATATGGATGAACTTGAGAAACCCCCCCTCCCCCCGTAGAAAAGGATGCGGTCCAATAGCAATCGAATGCTTGGTGTATACGAAAAGCAAGCTCGCATTGAAAAAGACAAGGCATTAATTATGAAATAGATGCCCTAGGAAAAATAGGATATACTTGGCAAAGACAAACTATCCTTTGCCTCGGCCAAAGCCGAGCTATTGTTTTACTTCGGCGAAGCCGAACCATTTCTTTTATTTCGGCAAAGCCGGGTCATTCCTTTTACTTTAGCAGAGCCGATTTATTACCCGCTTTGGCGGATTTGATCGGGCTGGTCTCAGCAAGACCGGGTGACCTCTTCAATTTTGACAAAGTTGTCCAAGAATTTTTTGAGCTCTAATAAAGCTGGTTTACTTACTTGGCTTCATGATAAGCTAAGTTTAGGCAAGACATGAATAAGCTAAAAGACCGTCTGACACGCAAATACCAAAACAATGGAATATATGGAGTAGAACGAAAAATTCATTCATATCACAATACTATTTATATTACAAGGAAGGAAGGAAAAATGTGGAAAGATGGATCCCTAAGCTTTAGCTTCATCTTCGGAGGCAGTTTTAGCCATGCCTGGAATGCGCTGATCCGGCCGACCTCTTGATTGGGCCATCCCCCCAGTAGCTGAGAGAGCATCGAGCCCTTCGTCACTCGGCCTCAGAGCCATATCCACCTTGGCAATTGGCTGCGAAACTTTGGCTTCCCCGGTGGCAGGTTTTGAGGCCTCTGCTTCCTAAGTAAATTCTAGAGGAGCCTTCGTTGGGACTCCCTCTAAGGCCACTTCAAAATCAATGCCAGGAGTATCTTCATCATCGTTGCTGTCATCGGATGAGGGAGTCGCTGCTAATGCTTCAGTTATTGGTGACGGAAAGCAATACCTCTCGTCCTCCAAAAATGAAAGATTGATGTTTGGGTACTTCTGGATCACCCTCGCCCATACCTCGGTATGCCTCCTTCGAAAACTGAATTTGCCCTCGAGCGAATTCATTCAAGCTTTTGTATCTCTCAATCGCCAGAGCGATTTCATTGTCCACCTCAGCTACCCGATGCTCAAGCTCGGAGCACTTCTTTCGACTCAAGGGTTAATCCTCGGTCAAAGCTTTTACTTGATCAGCCGCCTCGGCCTTAGTCTTCTCCAGCTAGAGAAGAGAAAATAGTAAACAAAATAAATGGTCAAGTTAGCTCTAACTATGGGAAAGAAATGGGCCGTTACGTGGAAGTGGTAAGAAGACATACCTCTTTGACATAGCGAGCAACCTCAGCTTCTGCTTTCCTGGCCCTTTTCTGAGCTTTCTCCCTCTCTTTTCTACACATGCTTATGTCCTTCCAGGCATGTTCAAGATCCATTCGGTCCTAAAGCCATTGGATTGTACTTGATGAAGTACAATCCAATTTGTTTCTGATAGGACTCGAGTCGAGCCTCAAAAATGGGACTTTTCCTTGGCAGCCCTGCCATTAAGGGAGTCAATTTCCCTTTGGGTCTCATCTCGAAACCTCGACAATTTTGATCAAGCTTCATCGGCTACTTTCCAAGCCTCCTCAAGCTCGGCTTCAGCCCGAAGCCGAACGCCTTTGATCGGGCATCTTCGCCTGATCTCCTGGCTTCATCAAGCTCAGCTTGGGCTAATTCTTCTGAGTGTTGATCGGCCGAGTTTATTTTGGCATGGAGTGCCTCAACCTTGCACAAGATCTGCCTGTTGCATTCATTGGCAGAGATCAAGCGCCTATAGAGCACCCACTGGAGGAGAATTGCCTACAATAGAGCCAAATGATTAAGTTCGGAAAAGCTACGCAAAACATCTAAGAAAGTAGAGAAAGAAAGAAAGCTCACTTGAATGCAAGAAGAATTCATATCCCTTAAGATGTATTGGCTGCGGACCGATGCATAGTCATCCAAGTCAGTAGGCATCTCGAATCCCTCAACCAAAAAAGCAACCTTTCGATGTCTATTCTCTCCTTCTTTAGGATAAATGACATGCTCTTTTGGCATAAAAAACATTAAAAACTTACCAATCCGGAATTGCAACTCTTCAGTAGCATGACCTGAGGGATCGAGGAGGGGGCTAAGCCAACCTATCCCTTTCTCATCACCTGCCGATGTCTCCGAAGGTCCCGGTTCCTCCATCCTCATCGAGGGAACTCCTTTTCCGCCAGGTGAATCCCTCCATTCTTCTTCCTTCTCCTCTCGATGAGGGGGGGATCCTGCCGGAGGCGGGACTACACTCGCCGCAAGAGTAGTCGCTTGATCTTTGCAAAATAATTCCCTCAACCTCTGCGGACTCATAGAACCCTCCCCTTCAGGGTAATACACGTCGGTAGCCACAGGATAAAGAAATTCTGCTACCCAAAAATCATCATCCATCGGCTCAGGCGAGTGACCAAGCTCCTGCTCTTCTCGACCTGCCACTTCTCCGACTTTGTTCCCAGGTGCTTGCTCCCCAAATTCCAGTGCCAGGATAGGGGCTAGGGCCGGCTCCTCTACAACATCCCCCTCGGCGGGCTCAAAGGTAGGAATTTAACCAATTCTTGTGAATGGCTTAGCAGAGCCAGTTGTAGTCTAGAAGGAGAGGAAAAAGATAGATTTCGCTCAAGCCTGACCCTCTTTCCTCTCGCAGGAGTTGATGAAATGGTATGACGATGCTTCGTACCCTTCTTTTTGCTCGAATCTCCATAATCGATTGCGAGCATTCCCCTCATTTGAGCCCCGAACTCGGACCTGATCCCTATGATATACAAACCATCGGACAGTCAGTTACATCCCTGCAAAGACATCAAAGCATGGAGAGAGTGATGTCGCACTTACTTAAGGGGTCGACTTTGCTCAACCCAGCGTTGTAAAGTGCCTCTTCAGTTAGGAGAGCATCGATTGGGATCACCTTGCTGCCATAAAAAATGTTGAAGTCCTCTTTCTCCATCTTTGATAGTGTCGGATGCTAGTTCGGCTCGGTGGGGAGAGGCCCCCATTGGCGAGGAAAGTCGAATGCAGCATCCCATTCGACGATAAAAAATCACAGTTTTTATCCTTTGACGGAAGTCGGAACCTTAGAAAACCTCTTAAAGTTCTTCCGCGGCCCTACGTAACGCCAAGATGAATCCTTGGAGGATGTAAGACTATGGTAGGCCCGGAACAAAGGAATCGTCGCTCTTATCCCCGTAAATGTGCAGAGGGAGATGAACCCGATAATATAATGCCAGCTATTCAGGGTAATCATCGTAGGACATATTCCATAATGCTTCATTATACCATTTACTAGCGGATTAAGGGAAAAATAGAGACCCACCTTGAAGCTTTCCTCATAGAAAAAGACCCCCGACTCCAATTGATCAGGTACCCTCTATTCAGGATCGGGGACCTGCATCCGAATGTCACTCATGAACCAGTAATCCTGACGAATCCTTTACAAATCTGCAAGGGTCATCGTTGACAGAGTCAATGGGACGCTCCTTATCTCCAAGATCAATGGAAGAAACGCCAGCCACGTTTGGTCCTGGATCGAAGGCTTTCTATCTGTTGAGGAGGAAGAGGAAAGAGAGAAAATACAGCAGAAGGCAACACTGCTCAACTCTCTTTAAATCGTTTCGGCGAGGCGAGAATCCCCACGCATCGCCAAACCTTGAGCCCGCCACATGCCATTCCACCCATGGCTGACAGCGGAAGGTGAGAGGTTTTCTCCTTGTGCGATGAAAAGAAATGATGAAGCAGCGGCCTGACGTATACGAGACGAGAGCTTCATAGCACGTCTTCACCTGTTTGAATTCCTCCAATCGGATAAAGTCGCATGGAATTCTACTCCCTAAGCCCGAGCCTACGCCTCGGGCTAGGAAGTGGGGGGCATGTGATGAGGAATAAAATTGCCACTACGTTAATATCCATGCACATATAAAAAAGGTTAGGATCACTTTCGATTTATGCATGTCCTGTATTTAGAAAAAGACAAAATCTCCCCATCTTGTTAGGACCGAGCCATCTCTCTATCCTGACAAAGCCGAGCCACTTCCTCGTCTCGGCAGGGCCGAACCATTCTCATGCCTCGGCCTCGTTTCGATAGGGCCGAACCATTCTCATGCCTCGGTCTTGTCTCGGCCAGGCCAAACATTCTCATGCCTCGAAGGGCACAGAGCAGCCAAAAGCCAAATATGACCCTCCGGCCACATCAGCTCTCGTCGCCTCAAAAGGGAAATCGAGTCAGGCACAGCCTATTGCCTATAAATAACCATATAACAGAATAACCAAATCTCAAAGCTCCGAATTATCCTCTTCAACCGTTGACCCTTGCAACAAACAGGATTCAAATCTCGTCGGCCTCGTACCAAACTTGATTCAAATTAGATTCCTATCATTCTGATCCCCTATTTTCCAAGACACGTTCGAAATGTCAGGTGAACAAACTGCCAACATTCAGACAACCTATAAATACCTTCCCCGAAATCCTTTCAGGTATGCTCGCTCTCACTGAGAAAACTCCATTAAAGCTCTAGTAGAGTTCCCCGACTCCTTTAGAGACCATTTCAAAGGGACTCTTTTGCGAGAGCCTTCTCATATTTATTTGCTGTGAATCTCACTGACTTGGACATCGGAGGGTCTTCTGCAGAGGGCCAACTCCAATGCTCGCTGCGTGAGGACTGTCTTATAGGTCCATCCAGATGAAAGATTGGTGTCTAGTTCCGAAGGAGGGCTGTACCGAGTCGAAAAACGAATTTCTACGGTAACACTTCTAGATGAAGATTGAAAATGGAAGACAAAAAAAAAGTAACCGAAAAAGATCTAACAACAGAATAGTAAAACAATGGATCAAGAAATAAAATAGTAAAACAATGCAATAGTGATGGATTACACTAACAACAAACCATAAATATAATTTATTTAATTTTTATAAAATTAAAATAAAAAAATATTAATAATAAAATAAATAATCTAATCTACCAGATCCAACCAAACAAAAGATAAACTAAAAATCTCTTTTCAAAATCATTAAAAAAATTTGAAGATGAAAGATTAAAAGAGTAAACAAAGCATCACAACAAGACAACAAAATGACACAATCACAATAATAATCCACAAACAAAGATATATATATTTTTATTTATTTTTATTTAAATTTATAAATTAATTTTAAAAAATAAAAATTTACTTGAACTATTAGATCTTTTATATAGACACATATTTGACTATATTTAGATTCAATCACCTTCTACTTTCTTATATTCACACATATTCTAAAACCATCTATATTTACACGAATTCTAAAATCATCTTATTTTTTCTTTTTTAGCCAAATTATATTTTTAACCCTTGAATTTATGAGATATTTTACTTTAGTCTTTGAACTTCAAAAAGTTACAAAATTGATCCTTAACTTCATTTTTTCTCTCTATTTGATTTCTACCGTTAAAATAAGGTAACACCGTAAGCAACTTACTTACATGGCATTATACGTATCATCCATCTTATTGCCCATGCCCACATCAAATGATAAAAAAGAGCAAAAAAAAAAAAAAGAGAAAACAAAAGCGGCGAAACACCATGCGCATGCCCCCCCCCCCCCCCTCTGGCAACATGCATGGCGGCCCCACTTTCTTTCCACCCATTGCACATGATGGGGGGCATGGAAAGGGGTGCTTTCACGAAGGCAGCGCTCCCACCCCCCCAAAAGCTCGTGGGAGGGGTCCCTTGCCCATTGCGCATGCCCCTTCCTCCACCGTACGCAATGGGTGATAAGAAGATGGGCCGCCACATATGTCGTCGGAGAGAAAAAGGGTCGTGCACGACCTCTCACCGCTTTTCTTTCTCATTCTCTTTCTCTTTCTTACCATTTAACGTAGCAATTCTATTGATATGGTAATGAGGTAAAAAAATATATGTAATGCCACATAGGCAAGTTGTTTACGATATTATCTTATTTTAACAACAGAAACCAAATAGAAACAAAAAATAAAGTTTAAAATTAATTTTATAGTTTTTTAAAATTCAGAGATTAAAATGACATTACCTCAAGTTCCAGAGTAAAAAATATAGTTTAATCTTATTTTTCATCTATGTAAATCCAACAACAAAGAAAAACTTCATAATGATGAAAAAAAAATAAGATCTTAAACTTGGCTATAATAACCCTCTGCATGGAGAAATTATGGTATTCCTAAGCACAACCAACACCAGTCATAATAATATGACAGGTTCCCGTTATTAAAAGGATGAAACTTTCATGAGCTGCCTGTGGATGGATGAATGATTAAAACTTAAACAAGAGCCTGTTACAGATGAAATCATTACAATATTGGATTTCTTTTAGGCGGATTAGGGTACCTGCATTAAGTTTTTGCCGGTTACCAGCCAACCTACGGTACTGGTAACAGCAAATATGCCATCCTCAAATGCAAGGCAACCGTCGAAGTGCAGACGGACTTCCAAGTTGCCTTCTCTTCATACCAAGCCCTTTACAGGTTCTTTGAAATAAAACAGCAGGAAAAAAAAAAAAGAAAAAAAGTAAGAAAGGAAAAAGCAAAGGCAATTGCTGCTTGGTTCCATACTGTCATTTAATATGATGTGAGACAGAATCAAGCTTTTCACGTACATGCTCTAGTTTGTCACCACTTACACGCATGAATCTTCCAAATATATGACACATCGAAAAACAAACAATGCCTGCTCCTCTGGAGCAGAAATGAATCGATCTTTCAAGAATATCCTTCGAGCATGATATATACAAAGCCGCTTGGAGTTGAGGTTCTCCTGTTGGAAACAACACGCCAGAGGCTCAGAGATATTGTAAGCAAATGGATCAAAGAAACGATGTATGCAAATGGATCAAAGAAACGATGTATATCACATCAGTTGTTTAGAGCTACTTATTTCAACTCTAGCATCGTAGAACCTTCTATCAAATCCAGGTATCCTACCAGTTGATACAGAAATCTCACAATCAATGGATGACCACAATTACAACCAGTCTTATGCAACATTATCAGGTGGTGATTATATTTTTCATGAGGGGCCATCCCAACTGCGCACTCTAACGTATGTGAAACAGAAAAGTGTCATGTTGCCTTGGTAGGAAAAAGGTCACTCATGGTTTTACTTCCATTACTGACCCAAGGGTTGCAATTTATTTAATTTTTTTTGGGCCGGATGGTTCTATGATACAGTATAAGGAAATCTTTTTCCCCTTCTTTTTTTTCAGCAGGTGGGTTTTTTCTTTTTTATATATATATTTTTTGTTGGTTTGGTGGGGGTGGGGGGGGGGGTGCTAACGATTGACTAATAAGAATATATAGTTCCATATAAATTGCAATTGTCAATTAATAAGCAACAGCCTGCTTGTAACATGGAGGAAAAATAAAAATTAGTTAGCCCTACACTAAAGAGAGAGCCTTGCATAACAAGAAGATTCTAATATTCAATAAATTAAAGAGATAAAGATAATAGTGGGTAAATACATACCTCTTGTAATAAATGTAACCTGCAAAGCCAAACCCTCCAATGGAAAGAAGTCCAAAAAGAACGAGTGATGCAATCAACGATCCAGACATCCCCCTTTGCTTATCATCATTCAAATCACTGATGCTGAAGTCTTCACAGCTGTGCAGATTGCAAGGTTCCTGTCTAGCAGGCTGCCACACAACCAAGAGATGATGAGGAAAGGTGCACGTGCTACCGTATGAAGGGGCTTGGTATATGACAAAGCACCTAAAGAATTGGATCCATGGATCATCCTAAAGAATTGGATCCATGATTCATACACCGTTATGGAGCATTGTTTCTTTGCCTTGTTCTATCAAACTAGGGTACAAAGTCATTGCATCAGATTATCTGACGGGGAAACAACAGGCAGAATGAATTTTGAGACGAGGACACAGACAAAGCAATGTAATTTCATTGTCTATGCTCCAACAGAAATTTTGCACCAGCGTCAGATTATTATAAACATTTACAAAAGCTACCACAATACTAGGAGAATTTTTCTAGAATTCATATAGAAAAGCACCACAAATCCTTATTCATTAAAAGAAATCAAATAAAAGGCAAACTATCTTGTTAATATCCTTCTAATTTCTCCAACCTATGATCGATGTACCCAGAACATCCAGGAACATACTTCTGCTATTGTTTAAGGCTCTTTGGATGATACATGCTTAAGATATAGAAGTAGCTCCAAAAATTTGTATTTTCAAAAATATTGACTTAAAAAGATATGGGTAAACCAAATGCTTCTGCTAAGGAGGAGGTCAACCATAAAACCTAGTTCTTATTTTGACAAGAGAATTCTAAACTTGATCTATATCAACACTCAATAAGATGGGAAAAAGTAATGTGCAAGAGGTTCTTTAGCGATGTTACAGAGGAATTGTGCAATACAGAACTGAGGACTATAATTCTCTTCTGAGAATTATGCAATGCAATGTTAGATCAGAGGAGCAAATTACAAATCATAGAGCTTGGATTTCTTATAATGGGTCAGGGGAAAAAAACTCAGAAAAGAAATCTGATGGAATTGCTGCAGAACATATAAGAGAATCCTTAATGACCAGTTTTAACTTGAACACTGAATAATGAAAATGTCAAGCTCAAAAAAAACAATGAAAATGGTTGTAAAGGGGAAAAAAAAACAAGGCTTGTCAATTATGATTGTAATTATATTATCAATGTAATCACAATGAATGAACATAATTCACATGCTGGTAATTGTCCCCATCCAGCTGGACAAACTTTTTAGTTCCAGTTACATGCTGATGCATGTAAAAAATTCTTGCTATCAAACTTCAAAACTCAAAAGGGTGAATCTTGTGCAATGGTAAGATTGTTCCATTGTAAATTAGGTGTCACAGGTTCAAAATACAGAAATAGCCTTGCCGCATATGAGGATAAATCTGCATACAATTGAAATTTGAAAAATCTTGTCCCATTCAAACATTATGAATCTTACAAAGCTAACAAATCAACTATTAGCATGTTTTGTCAGAATTTTTGATGAATTTTAATAAGTAAATGGATTATTAGATTCGTAAATGTACTCTGAGAAACAAAAAGGGAAAAAAATTATAAATTTGTAACAAAAACTTCATGAACAAAAATAGCAATTTTGACCCACCATTTCTTGTGCAGGACATCTGCTATCATCTAATGGATAGTGTTTGATGGATGCGTCATCATCAATGCTTCCAAAACAACCCACGTCTCGATAACGAACTCCACCATCACAAGGAGAAGAGCATTTCATCCATGGCCCAGCAACCCACTTGAAAATTTCTGCAAGGGTCAAAAAGCATCATGTAAAACAAGAAAAGTTGCATTTAAATGTAAAATTACAATAATTTTTCAATGACTATCACATATAACAGTGGCAATAAGGCATATATATACACCATGAAGTTTAACATTCAAGATAGCGAGTAAAAATGTTTGCGTTATCTCAGCCTATAGGAAAGGAAGCCATTTTCAACATAATGGGAGCATAGAAAAAAATGCATATGAACTACCTTGTGGTTTTAACTGCTTGGCCAACTCGGCTCCACTCTTACAGTAACCCAATTTGCTACTCTTATCAATTAGGTAAGGATCTGAGCAGTCAGTGCAACATATGTACTCATCACCAAAGTCCAACTTGATCTGGCATCTTGCACACCTATTTGTTACCTTCGGACTTTCTGCTTATAAGAAAGCAAAATACAAGGTATTAGATATAAGATGAGAGGGTTATTTTGGGGCTCTAGGGACTAAGGATCCCATTTGCACCTATTATATTCGAAGTAACTAAACATTTTTAAGCCATATAATTAACAAAAGATATCTAAATAGAAATGGTACTTATAATAGGTTCATGAAAAAGTAATGGCCTGCTAGCAAAAGTTTGAACACTGCTATTAATGTGTATACATTAAAAAATGCTTTGTAAACCATAATCTCTGCTATTAGTTGTCTAAAGCACAATTTGTTATTTTTAGTCCCAATAAAATACTAAACCAGATTCATATATCGAGTAAAGAAAGGAACTTGATATGACAGCTGAAGTTATATAAAAAGGGAAATGCATGTAGAAAACATGCTCAAAGGGTTTGTGCAAATAAAAGAATGATTCACTGATATATCAAACTTGTCATCATGACAAGTCAAGTTATTGGAAAATGATGTGCAGATGCAATAAGTCCTCATATTACAATACTAAAAGTAGAAGACAATCTCTGCTGTCAAATCGTTCACTCGCTCACATGCATGCATGCACACCTCACATATAATTAACAAAAGATATCTAATTAGAAATTGTACTTACATTTATCACAGATATTTAAAAAGTAATGGCCTGCTTGCAAAAGTTTGAACACTTGTATTAATGTATATACGTTAAAAAAAAATGCTTTCTAAACCATGATCTCTGCTATTAGTTGTCTAAAGTACATTTGGTTATTTTTAGTCCCAATAAAATACTAAACCCGAATCATGTATGGAGTAGAGAAAGGAACTTGATATGACAGATGAAGTTATACAAAAGGGAAATGCATGTAGAAAACATGCTCAAAGGGTTCATGCAAATAAAAGAAAGAATGATTCACTGATATATCAAACTTTTCATCACCGCAAGTCAACTTATTGGAAAATGATGTGCAGATGCAATGAGTCCTCATATTACAATACTAAAAGTAGAAGGCAATCTCTGCTGTTAAATCGTTTACTTGCTCGCACGCACGCACGCATGCTCACCTCCCCACATATAATTAACAAAAATATCTAATTAGAAATTGTACTTACAGTACTTACATTTATCACAGATATTTAAAATGTAATGGCCTGCTTGCAAAAATTTGAACACTGCTACTAATACATATGCATTAAAAAAAAAATGCTTTCTAAACCATGATCTATGCTATTAGTTGTCTAAAGCACATTTGGTTATTTTTAGTCCCAATAAAATACTGATCCAGATTCATGTATGGGTTAGAGAAAGGAACATGACATGATAGCTGAAGTTATATAAAAAGGGAAATGCATGTAGAAAACATGCTCAAAGGGTTCATGCAAATAAAAGAAAGAATGATTCACTGATATACCAAACTTTTTATCATGGCAAGTCAACTTATTGTAAAACGATGTGCAAATGCCCTCATATTACAATGCTAAAAAGTAGAAGGCAATCTCTGCTGTCAAATCGCTCACTCACTTGCACACAACCCCCCCCCCCCACAAAAAAAAAAAAAAAAACCGTGCACGTGCAACAACACATGCATATCTGGTCCAAGTTTTGGTTTAAAATTAAATGCTTGAGAAAAGAAAAGCAAATCACATCTTACTATGTAAAATAAAGAACGAAATGCTGACTAATTAAGCAATCTGTTGCACATGTCTGCGATTTCATCTTCAATAGGAACAGTGTGACAAAGGATGTAATCTTGGAGTGAATATTGCTGGAATGTACTTTCTGGTTAACAAAATAAAAAAGATTGAACCAATTTGACTGGGAGTCCAAGTATGATGTTGCGGACAAATTAATGCCTTTCTTTTCTTTGCTTGATTGTAAATGTTGGCATCCTTTTTCAGCAACTATTAGAGGTTTAGGAAGGCAAATGCTTATAAAGAATGATTTCTATTATGAAAATTATGTGAAAGAAGAGGTAGTATTATAGGATAAAAGATGCATGCTTTATTCGTTGCAGTGCATATACAACCTTCCAACTGTAGCACTTTAAAGCTATCATCTTCCAACAAAAATAGCATGTCCATATCATGCTAAAGTTTAACACTAATTCACACATACTGTAACAATATTGCTAAATTAGCATGACTATCTTGTTTTTTTGTGCAACTTAAAAACATATTAACAAATAAGTCTGGACGCACCTGGTTTGCAACAATGGAAATGGGTATGGAAAGGAAGGCATGGTGGGTAACTGGACTCTTCACAGAGACCATTGCAGTTGTCTGACTGACCAGTGATGACATAACCTGCACCACATCCTCCAAGCCATTTGCTTTGACATGATTCAGTCCAGTAGCACCCTACAATTTGAGGATGCAATAACCATGGGATAACATCAAAAAATGTGACATCAAAAGTTGCATCAGGAATAAACAAATAGATCAGTGTCATTGTTCCCGAAAATAAACAAGAAAGACAACAGAGTTGGTATAGAGTAAGAGCTCTGCTCCTAACACATGCGAGAGGTCGGTAGTAGAACAACACTCAAAAAGAAATTAATGCTACGAACATAATACCCAGGTTCAAGAATAATTTTCATGTTCAATTAATACGATGATCAATTAATATATAGAATTTCACAGAATCACACAACACGAAATGCCATGGAAAAAAACCCTATCTTACAAGAAAAAAGAAAACTACCCAAATTCCACCATAATTTAACAAATTTGTGCCAAGAACCAAGCAATTACAAAGTAGATTGTAGTTCCCTCCCGAAGGAAACATCACAAGCAAAGGAAGATGCCAAGAGAAATAAATCATCAACTTTGATTTTACAAAGCTGATTACACACTTAAAATGAGATAAAGTAATATTTAAACAGGAGAACCAGACAAACCCTCAGCAAATATATATATATGAGAGAGAGAGAGAGAGTTACAAACAAGAAGAAGACTTGATTCACACATACGAATTGGAGCCAAGAACCAGGCATCTACTAGCAAACTTGATGCGGAGATACCCACAAATAATGACCCCTAAAATGGTCGAAGCTAACTCCATGATCGCATTCGAAATAAAAGATGATTTTTTTTTTTTTTTTAATGAGACAAGAAGAGGGAGTGTCAAACAAGAACAGCCGTTAAATTGCGCCATAATCGAACAGATTCTAGCTAAAGAGTAAAACTGCCGAATATATTTGAGCTAAAGAGTAAAATTGTGCCCCCCAAAAAAAAAATCCAAATCATAAACCCCAACTGACAAATCTGATTACAAGAACGCACTAGAAATGAAAGATTCCCGGGCCAGATGAATTCACAACCAGAAACGAAGAAATTAGGGTTGCCAGACATTACCATGAGAGGGGAGATCGGCTGAGATCGACGGAGAGAAGTGGGACATTAAAAAAACAGAACGAATAAAAGGAAGGAGAAGCAGCGGTGGAACCATCATCTATCACCCTTTCGCTTCTACTTCTGGTCTCTCGTCTCCTGAATGACCACCGACCGAGGGGCTACCGATGCCGATCTGATGGCTTGGTAGGCGGATCCGGAAACTTTGTGGTGAGTCCCCGTCGCTGAAAAATCTCGATCGGAGGGTCAGGTATGCCGTCCATGCACTCCGACCGCGACGGGGAATAAATAAATGATTTCTAGCGATCAACTCCTCAGACCTGTTACTGTTTTATAAGCCTATAGTTTTGATAAAAATAAAGTAAAGTTATAAAATTACCAAATGCATACTTCTTTTTAGGACAGGATTTGAGGATTAGCTTAGGCAATGATTCTTCTGACTTAGATTTTAGGAACGAAAAATGCTTCTTGTCTATATAAAAAAATATTTAATATTATTTTTATCTTAATATAATTTAATATTATAAGATTATATTATAATATATAATATAATATAATATGATTATTATTATATAGTAATATTATAAATATATTATTAATTGTAATGTAGTATTAAAAAAAAATCATAATGCAGTGTCAATTCAACTCAACTCAATTCATCTAAGCCTTTTTTTCAACTATATTGAGATCAGCTATATGAATCTGCTTCATTCACTCTCCACTATTTAGGTCTAAGTCGACATTCAAATTATAAATATATATATATTTTTAATTATTTTTATCCATATTAATTTAGGCCTACCTCTATCTTATCCTTATCATAAATTATTAAAAGATCACTCTTTGTAACTGATTAAAATCATAATGATTGTTAAAATTATAATGTAGTCTAAATAATATAAAATAATAATAAATTATCATTGCAATAGGGTAGTTACCTTTTAATGTAAAGGGAGGTTAGTTAATAAGGAGTAAAATTAGACATAACACCTTTGTTCCTCTAGTTAAGAGTGCTTTAAGATTCGAGCTACGGTTGCTACTGTATTGATCTCCTGCGAACCTCGTCGTCCTTGGTTATCAAACCTCACTGGATGATGGAGGATACTGTTCCCCCCACTCCTATTGCAGGGATCAAGCTAAGGAGGGATGGATGCCGGGAGGACGGGTAACGGATACCCAATTTGTTTGGGTTGCTCTTTCCCCTTCTTCGACAGTGGTGGCAAGCTGGAGCTGAGCTTCCCAGAGGTGATCCAAGTTCCACCAGAGGCCTTGGAAGAGGAAGTCAGTTGCAGTGAGAATAAGGCTATTTTCGTAAGGAGCATCCACCGTTGGGTTCCATCGAAAGTAATCATCAGAGAATTTCGATGAGCTGGTGTCTCCGGCGAGATTGGAGCTCTATGCCTCGGTCACCGGTGCTATATCTTTCGATTCTCTGACCCTAATGCCAAGGAAATGGTGCTGAGGAGGCCGTGGGTTGCCAACGGCCAACCGATAGCTACCGCGGAATGGACACCTGAGTTCATCTTGGTGTTGGACTCTCTGCATCTGCCCTGCTTTAGGTATGGTTGCCTAATTTGCTAATAGAATTCTGGACAAATGACATTCTGAGATCAATCCTCTCACCGGCCAGCCACTTCGTATTCTCCAACTCTTCAACTAAGGAGAAGAACAGGGGAGGCTTCGCCCGGGCTTGCATTTGCATTGATCTGAGAAGACCTCTTTGGCTGGGAGTCAGGGTGAGCGGAAGACGATTTCCCTTCTAGCAATAGTTCACCTCGAACATCTGGATGGGATTTGCTCCAGATTTGGGTCTTTGCATTTCAATGACACCTGCTCGCCACTGTCGAAAACAGAGTCCTCCTCGGCTAGTGCTACATTCGGTCCCTAGATGGCAGCTCTGCGGCAGCATTGGACCCCCCATGGCCAAGCTTTCAAGGTGGGGAGGAAGACCCTAGCTGCATCAAACCAAACTAGGACTACTCCTCGTTCAGTTCCAGTGGATGGATGGCAAGAGCCGATGAAGATAGCTCACTGGTGCCTCCCCAAGACCGGCCAACCACTAGGTTCCCCTACATTTGGTTCGGTCCTGGAACCAGCTAGGAAGAAGGAGGGTGTGCCGGTTGTTGGTGCCATGTCGGTTGTAGGAAGGCATGCCACAATGTCTGAACCTGAGAATGTTACTGGGTTTGATACTCAACTAGAGAAAAGAGACTCTCTGATAGCTTTGAATTCCAATTTGATTTCAAAGAACCACTTTGCTCTGCTGGGCTCAGGAAAATGGGCTGGACGACCTATGATCTGCAAGGATGCCAACCTTGATTCATCAAAGAGGGCCAGGCCTATGGAGGTTCAAAACCAACGAGTTGTCACCAAAAATGAAAAAAGGAAAGGAAAAGTGAACCCATTTGGCTCAAACATCACACAGGACAAATTCACCTTTTCAGGATCTCAGGACTTAACTCGGGGCCCTATGGTTTCGGCTGACACGGGTGCTAAGTCTATTTGCAAACAAAGTGTGATCACTGCTGGGGTGAAGGATGTGCCGCCCAGCCAACTTAGCTTGAGGGCCGAGGCCATGATTCAATAGTATCTTGCCTTAAGAATGCCATTTTGAGGCAGGGAAAAAATACCCAGGGCAAGACCCCGTCCCCCCGGGTGAAAGAGACTAAAGTAGTTATAGAGGATACCTAACTAATGGACTGCATTAGTTAAAATCCTGAGGATGGTACCCTGATTAATGGGTGCCCTTCTGATAATGGCATGTTGGAGGACCATGCTAGGTCCCAACCTCCTCCAACTATCAAATGAAGTTCCTTATTTGGAATGTCAGAGGAGCCCGAAAACCTTCATTTCACTCCTTTTTTGGAAGACTTATGCATCTATATAATTTTGATATCTGCGTTCTTTTGGAAACTCGACTTTGGATTACAACTTGGCCTAGTTTAGGAGACAGGTTTCCAGATCTTGGTCTTCTTATGCAGTGGAGTCTATAGGTCTATCAGGAGGTATTCTGGCTCTTTGGTGCAACAGCTCTATCAGGGTGGATGCCTTTCACCGATGCAATCAGCAGGTTGCTCTTGTCATCTCAGAGGGGACCTCTGACCCCTGGCTCCTTTCAGGTGTATATGCAAGCACCGACTTCCAGGAAAAACGTGTCCTATGGTCTGAGATTCTATCTCTTCTTGCTCAGAGAATTCTATCCCTTATTGCGAGAGATTTCAACTGCATTATTGGGTCCAATGAAAAGAAAGGGGGCAAATGGATTGCAGGTACTATGGACATTGCATAGTTTAGGACCTTCATCTCTTCTACTGGGCTACTGGATCTGGGGTTCTCAGGTCCCCAATTCACTTGGTGTAATAATCGCCAGAGATCTGCTCGAGTTTGGGAGAGATTGGATAGGGCTATGGCTATGCTCCAATGGCTTCAGAATTATCCTTCTGCCACTGTTACTCATCTTCCAAGGATTGCCTCTAATCACTGTCCTATCATGATATCTACCAAGGTGGCTACTCCATAGCGGAGACAGTTTTGTTTCGAGCAGTTCTGGACTTCCTATTCCTTAGTCCGAACCCTTGTCTCCCAGGTTTGACGGATACCTATGAGAGGTAGTCCTGCTTACAGGTTATCTAGGCATCTTGAGTTAGCGAGACGCAGGCTTTTCAGATGGAATAGACTGAAGGTCGGGGACTTAGTGAGGAAAGTTGAGCAAGTGGAAGTTGATATTGCCACTCTACATACCAAAAAGGATCAGGAAGGTTGCCTCCCTGATTCTAACCTCACATCTCTCTGAGCTAAGCTAGCTATTCACTACTCTCTTCTTTAGCAGCAAGAGATTTTTTTGGAGGCAGAGGTCTCAGATATAGTAGATTCGCGATGGGGATCGAAACATCAGATTTTTTTGCTAGGCTACCTTAAAGTGACGTGCAGTTAACAAGATTCGATGACTTGTCGATGGGGAGGGACATTACCAAGAGGATTATCATGCTATCAGGGATCAGTTACTTCACTTCTTCCAGTCCAGATGGTCGAAGCATACTGGCATTGGGTTCCCTATCCATCCGGTCTTGACTTCCAAGAAGGTCTCTGCTTATAAGAATGACCTTCTTATCAGGCCGATTACAGAGGAGGAGATACGATTGGCATTATAGAATCTTGGGCCTGATCGGTTTTTGCCTTTTTTCTTTCACTACTATTGGAATATTATGGGCCACGATGTAATGTAGGCTATCTAGACTGCCTTCTAATCCAAATCCATTTCTACTGATTGAAATCGGATACTCATTACTCTTGTGCTCAAATGCCTTGATGCTTCAACCCCTCTAGATATGGCCCATCAGCCTTTGCACTACCTTGTACAAGGTATGTGCACGTATTTTAGTCACCTACCTGCAGGATGTGATTCCTTGCCTTATTTTGGCAGAGCAGGAGGCTTTTATCAGAGGGCACAGCATTGCGGACAATGTCCTTATAGCCTAGGAATTTATGCATAACCTCCAGAATTTCTCTGCTCGATAGTGCCTTATGGCTGCTAAGCTAGACATGGAGAGAGCTTACGACAGATTGACTGGACATTTCTATACCGAACTCTTCATGAATTTGAGTTTGATAGGCTCTTTATTGATTGGATCATGGCATGCATTCACAGGCCATCTTTCTCTCTTATCATTAATGGTAGCCAGATTGACTTCTTTCACACTGCTGTGAGGCTACGGCAGGGATGCCCACTATCCTTTTTTTGTTTATCTTTGCTACTGACGATCTATCTCATGCATTTTATCCGGCACAATAGGATCTTCGCATTGTTCCCTTCATGGCGGGCCCATAGGAGCCCTCGGTCTCTCATCTTCTGTTTGCTGATGACTGCATCTTGCTGGGTCAGGCTTCTGTCTACAATGTGGCCACTTTTGCTTCCATTATTCAGTCCTACAGTCATGCCTCTGGGAAGAAGGTTAATCTTCAAAAGTCTATGATCTGCTTTAGCCCGAAGACTACTGGTATGAATAGGGAGGCCATCCTTCAAAGCTTAGGCATCTCTAATCAAGCTGATCGGTTATTATACTTAGGGATCTCTATTATAGGAAGATGACCATGTTGTAATGATTACATTGACATATAGCATCGAATTTGTGACAGTATTGATGGTTGGCAGGTTACTAGATTATCCATGATGGTAAGGATCACCCTACTACGCTCGGTTCTTACTTCTCTTCCTCTCTATCTTCTATCAAATGCTGCAATCCTGATAATTTGTCTGAGAAAGATAGAGAGATGCTTTAGGGACTTTCTCTGAGCCTCTATGCAGGATGGCCATGGTATTCATCTACAGGCATAGGACACTGTTTGCATGCTAACTTTAGAAGGTGGCCTTAGAATTTAATCTCTGACCGTAAGGAGAGAGGCTGTGATTGCTAGACATGCCACACGATTCTTACTTGATTTGCACTATTTTGGAGCTCTTTAATTTATGCGTCCTAGATTTGGTGATTGGACCCCATCTATGGATTTTTACTCTTCCAATGGTTATTCTTTCTTTTGGAAGGAGGTTTGCCAGCGCGCACCAACTATCTTGAATAACATTTCGTGGATGATTGAAGATGGTTCCTCGATGGATGTTGCTCAGGATACGTGAATTGCAGATCTTTCCTTCTCATGCTGGCCTATCTTTATCAGTATTGATATTCCTAGCAGCATGAGGGTTACTGATTTGATCTCTCAGGATCTCTCCTCTTAGCACACTCCCATGGTGTTCCGATTTTTTGGTGAGAAGCTATCTCACCGGATACTTTCCATTCCAATCATATCGTGGCACACATCTGATACCAGATTATAGAAGAGATCATGTCTTTCTAGAGCTCCAACTAGGGACCTCATGAAGACTTATAGGCCACAACCTCAGTATACGATGGATGTAGCATGGATTTAGAAGCTTTCCATCCATCCCAGATTCAGCTCTTTATTTGAAAGCTCGCATGGGATTATCTTCCCACCTGCTCACTGCTCTCTCGAAGAGAATTGCCCATCCAATCTACTTGTCTATTGTGTGGACAGGAGGAGGAGACAACAGATCATGCCATATTCTTCTGCCTTAGAGCGAGATAGATATGGTAGATTATGGGATACCACCTCAGAGAGTATGGTACAAATTCTTTGCGATCTCTTCTTTTGTGCGATATTCGAAGGGGTATTCAGCAGTAGGGTGCCATTTGGGCTACCACAGCCTATCAGATATGATTATCATGGAATCTACTTATCTTCACTGATGACATTGTCCCTCCCATAGGATAGTGAGGAAAGCCATATCTTTATCTTTCGAATACACTCTCCATCGCACTGCACTTGATACTGATAGCTTTGGCCACTGGGGTTCCCCTACTGCTTCAACAATGATTCGACATCTGATCTTTATCTCTTGGGAGCCCTCCTACGGTTTGTCAAGATCAACTTTGATGAAAGTGTTCGAGGTAGATTAGCAAGTTCAGCATTTATTATCCATAGGATTGATGGAGCAATGGTGGCGGCGAAAGGACTTGGCTTCCTAGATACCTCTGTTCATTTGACTGAGCTTTAGGCAGCTTGAGCTGGTATTTCTTATGCTACTCGGATCCTTCATGCTCATACTCTTTTCATTGAGGGGGACTCTCTTACTATAATCCAATGGCTTTGGCAGGAATGTTGCGATCAGGTCCCAATCAATCCTCTGCTCCATGACATCTAGTATACTCTGCGGGATATCCATAGAGTTCAGATCCGTCACATCTACTGGGAAGCCAACTCTATGGTTGACTAGATGGCAAGCACTGTGGCCTATCATTCTAAATTTTGGATTTAAAAATAGGGTGATCCTTATTCTATTGTACTTAAACAAATACTTTTCTGATCTATCTGGGTTGACTCGTACTAGACTAGTGTGATCACCCGTCTGTACAAAAAAGAAGAAGTAACTTTAGTATTTCATGATTAATATATCATACTAATAAGTTGATCTTAAGGATCATCTCAACCTTGTACAAAGATCACAAGTTATCTATGATTACCATACTAATCCTATTTGAATGCCAAACACTCCTAAGAACTATTTGGTATAGGGTAATCCTTGTAATAATCTATAATATTAGAATGGTGATAAGATTACCTCGTTTGATATCTCTATTTTGATAGTAATTCATGATCACCATAAAATTATGAGCATTGCTTGAGGAGGTGATATTAATCCCATTCAAAAAGATAGGAATGTTGGATCATTGTGGTGATGATGATCTGCCCTAAAATATTGAAATAACTTTTGTCCCTATTTATCAATTTATCTTCATAATATAATATATATTATTACATATTAATATATAAAATAATATTAACTATTATTAAATATATAATATATTATCATTAATATTATCTTAATATGTAACTAATATTATATTATTAATATTATATTATAAATATTTATAATTAATATATATAGTAATAACTCTTCGAGGCCGGTTCTAAGCTTAGATAAAGGAAGAAGGTTGTGTTAGGTAGCTGATAGTTAGCGTAAAACTCTGTCAGATCCCCTAAAATATGAATCTACTAAATTAAATTATGCGAAGGGATAAGATGTTCCCGTTAAGAGAAACATCGCATCTGCCTTCGAATATTTTCAAAACTATTTATAATTTGAGTATCAACTTAGTTCTGAATATAGCAGAGTGAAGAAAGTAGATTCATGTAGCCAACCCCATGTAGTTAGGAAAAAGCTTAGATGAGTTGAATTGTTGAGTTGTAGAATATATATATATATAGTAATATTAATTATGATAATATAATAATTTAATACTATATTAATATTAATATTTATTATATAATAATATAATATTATTTATTATATAAATAAATTTTAATAAAATATTACTGATATTGTATTCAAGGTGGATGATCCCTACGGAAGACCCTTCGATGTCCAAGTTGGTAAAAATCCTTGGCCATAGACAATGTAGAGAAGGTGTAGAGAGAAGGGAATGGCGTCAATGGGCTTTTTTGTGTACCTAGGGGATCCTAGGACCTGATGTTTAAAGGCAGCAGAGGTGGTGTGCTGTTACCTACTTTTTTGGGTACAGTTATAAAATTTGAAGGAGGATAAGGCCAATTTTGATGTATACCTTTTTAGGGTGATTTCAGATCCTACTAACCATGAAGGTGGTTACATTTGGCTCCTATTTATGTTTAAGGAGGCTTATCTCAAGAATCTTGTGATCACGGTGATCTGGCGTCCGAAACCTTCACTGTGGGCCATAGGTCGGCATAAGGAACAGTTGGTACGATAACTTTTAGTTGTTGAGGTTCGGCAACCCTAGTTCGAGAGCGAGACTCGACAAATAAAGCCGAGGGTCGCTCAGCCAAGGCTCGGCCTAGGAAGACTCGAGCGGAGATGCCAATGGAATAGCTTGGCAAAGTATCGTTCAGCCTGCAAGGATAGTCAGCCATAGCCCAAAGGCGAGCTCCACCGCCTGTCCGCATAGTTAATTTATGCGAGAATATTTTACCCCACATCACTTGTCCCCCCACTTCCTAGTCCGAAGTTTGCGTTCGAGCTTAGGGAGTAGAGTCTAAGCGGCCCACTCCCACTAGCAGGGGTTGAATTTGAAGAGACGTTGATGCCATGATTGCTGATACAGCGTGATCACCCAGGCTATCCAATGGGTGAGCTCTTCGAATTCAATCAAGGATGACTGATTAGATGACACATGGCAAAGTTGGAGATCATGGCGCCTGAACTGAGAGGTAGCTGCTCCTAGGGTTCTGCCCTAGTGATGTCATATGCTCTTTCTTGCGATGAATTTTAAAGGAGGAGATTGGTGCCTTTGGTCACATCCTTTCAAACTTTTGGCACTACTCACCCTTTTAAGGTTAAGTGTCTCTAGTTGAAGAAGACCATGGCTGGTTTTGTTTTTGTCCGTTTCGAAGACATGGAGCATCCAACTCGCATCGCCTCATGATGACTCCGGTGGATTTGAAGAGAACCCGCCATGAATATTGGATACCTGATGACTACAATCTGTGAGTGCTGGGTTTCGGGCAAAGAGCTCCAGATAAATAGGAGGCCGGGACCTTCTTTTACGAGGAGTGCTTCAAGACGGGCGTTCACGTCCCCTTTCACCCCACAGTAGAGGGGGTTATGGAGTTTTATGGCAATTGCACCATGATAGTGGCATAAAACAGTTGGTGCTACATCGTGTGGTTCATCTTCATGTGCCAATTCATGGGGGTGACGGTGATGGTGCCCCTGTTCTGTTTATGACACAACATTGTCTTCCTTAAAAACTTTTTTGGCCCTACATTAGACCTCGAAGGTTCTTCAAGAGGGTATCAGGGGTTCCATCCTCAATAAAGGGGTGAAAATCCCATTTTTCATCGTCCAGTGGAGTGGCGAGTGCCTCTTTCCTTCTAAGAATCTGAACAAAGCTCCTCGTTTATCAAGGCAGGAGATTGATGACCTCAAGGTCCTCTCCAACAACAAGGTGCTCTCAGTCGAAGTTCTTTTGGCCTAAGATGCATTCTTCAATGCCGGCCTCAACAGCATAAACCCTTGGGGTAAGATTTCTTTTTTTAGCTTACTCATCCGACTATTCTATATTTGCAGCAGCCAAGCCAAACCTTTGATCCTGAATGAGGGAGATGCTGAAAAGTGGCTCGAGTAAGAAGAAGGGCAAGAAATAGTCTCGCCCAACTTTGCTGAGTCCTCAAAAGAAGAAGGCAATACTCAATTCTAGGTCTTCTCCACCCTCTCTCAAGACCTTGATCCCACACTGAAGGATAAGGCGCTGATGGAAAAAATAAAGGAGCACCAGCCAAGAAGGAAAAGGAGCCGAGTGTCTTGAAAGATAGGTTCTAGGAAAGTGAGGACTTCCTAATAACCTTGGATTACAATAAAGGTCCTCATCCGCTCGTCTGTACCCTAGTCTCCATCATCCCCTACAATTGACAAACTCCTAAGGAATGTTAGAAGTGTCAAAGAATAAAGTAGGTGGAAAATCTGAGGGGTTGGAGGCTGCCATGACCGCGAGCGATGAGTATATTCCTTTGTTTGTGGAGGATCCTCTCCTCGAGGAGCGGGGAGAGGTTGGGAGGAATGCCGAGGGATGAGAAGATCCCTTGGGAGGGAAAGTCGGCAAGTAGGAGCCCTCGGCCGACTCTGAATTAGAGTCGTTGAAGTTGCGACTCAAGGTATTTTGATCCATTCTTCATCTGAGAGGGGATACCTCGAGTGCCAAGCTTGTGGAAGCCAGCCAAGAAATGATCTCTTTCATTGTCGAGGGGTTTAAGGTCCCTAAAGACCTAGAGGACCTACCGTTGCTTGGTGACCATGCCCTTCTGATGGATATGAATGGCTCGGCCTTTCAGGTAAGTTAAGCATTATCTTCTTCTTTTCTTTGGTTTACTCAGTTAACTCTGATATTACTTGTCTTGTCCTATGGTAGGCGATCGTCCTCCAAAGGGCGCTCTATGGGCGCCTGAGCACTGTAATAGAAGCTCACGATCGAGCATTAGGAAAGGTCATGAAGCTTCGGAATAAAGAGGGTTTAGCTAGCCCGCATTTCGAAGAGCTAGTGTAACGACCTGGGTTCTGGGCCCGTAGCACCCATGAACCGTTTCGTTACAAGAAAGCAAGAGGGATAAGGTCCACACCAACTTAGGCCATCACAGCCCAAAAAGGATCCAATTGATACTTGTTCATCTTCCTTAAGTGGTTATAAACCATATAACCAACTTCCAATTTCCCGAGGAGGGGCATCACAATCTACCCCCTTATAGAGGCGCGTTCTCGTCGCCAGGGGCAATTGATCACAACCATCAGGCAGGCAGGATTCTAGAGGTGGCCCCCATAGGTTCAAAAGGTGGCTCCCATCAATGTAGTACTTTGCCCTATGGCCTTTACCTTCTGTGGCCCCTACAGGTTCAAGAGGTGGCTCCCATCAATGTAGCACTTTTTCTTATATGGCACTTAGCTCCTATACTTTCGACTGGTGCGTGGCTCTGATACCATATTGTAACGATCCTGGCCCAGGCCTGCAGCATCCATGAGCTCATCGTTTTGTTACAAGAAAGCAAGACGAACAAGGTCCACACCAACTTGGGCCACCACAACTCAAAAGGAATCCAATTGGTACTTGTCCATCTTCCTTAACTGGTTATAAATCATACAATCAACTCCTAATTTTTCAATATGGGACTCCTTAACTGGTTATAAACCATACAACCAACTTTCAATTTCTCGATATGGAACTATTGGAAGGGGGATCATAATCTACCTCCCTTACAGAGGCGACGTTCTCGTCGCCAGGGGTACACGATCGCAACCATTAGGCAGAAAAATTCTAGAGGTGGCCCCAATAGGTTCAAGAGGTGGCTCCCATCCCCATCGATATAGCACTTTGCCCTGTATGGCACTTAGCTCCTGCACTTTCGACTGGTATATGGCTCTGATACCATTTTGTAATGACCCGGATCCTGGGCCTGCAACACCCACGAATATGTTTCATTACAAGAAAGCAAGAGGGACAAGGTCCACACCAACTTGGGCCACCACAGCTTAAAAGGGATCCAATTGGTACTTATTCATCTTTCTTAAGTGGTTATAAACCCAATCAACTTCCAATTTTCCGATGTGGGACTATTGGGAGGGGCATCACAATCTACCCCCCATACAGAGGCGACGTCCTTGTCGCTAGAGGTAATTGATCACAACCACCAAGCAGGCAAGATTAAGGGATCAAATTGGTGTGGACCTTGTCCATTTTGCTTTCTTGTAATGAAACAGATTCGTGGGTGCTGCGGGCTCAGGGCCCGGGTCGTTACAATATGGTATCAAAGCTATGCACCAGTCGGAAGTACATAAGCTAAGTGCCATATAAGGCAAAATGCAACATCGATGGGAGCCACCTCTTGAACCTGTGGGGGCCACAGAAGGTGGGGGCTACAGAGCAAAGTGCTACATTGATAGAAGCCATCTCTTGAACCTGTGGGGGCTACCTCTAGAATCCTGCTTGTTTGGTGGTTGTGATCAATTGCCCCTGGTGACAAGAACGTCGCCTCTGTAAAGGGGGTAGATTATGATGCCCCTCCCAATAGTCCCACATTAAAAAATTGAGAGTTGGTTGTATGGTTTATAACCAGTCAAGAAAGATGGACAAGTATCAATTGGATTCCTTTTGGGCTGTGATGGCCAAAGTTGGTGTGGACCTTGTTCATCTTGCTTTCTTGTAACGAAACGGGCTCATGGGTGCTGTAGGCCCAGGGCCCGGGTTGTTACAATATGGTATTAGAGCCATGCATCAGCCGAAAGTGCAGGAGCTAAGTGCCACACAAGGCAAAGTGCTACATCGATGGGAGCCACCTCTTAAACCTGTAGGGGCTACCTTAGAATCTTGCCTGGTGGTTATGATCAATTGCCCTTGGCGTCAAGGACATCACCTCTATAAGGGGGTAGATTGTGATGCCCCTCCCCATAGTCCCACATCAAAAATTGAGAGTTGATTGCATGGTTTATAACCAGTTAAGGAAGATGGACAAATACCAATTGGATTCCTTTTGAGCTATAGTGGCCCAAGTTGATATGGACCTTGTCCGTCTTACTTTCTTGTAACGAAGCGGGTCCGAAGCTCGGATCGTTACAATATGGTATCAAAGCCAATTATCATGATTTCATAAATTATTTAATATATAGATCTTTAAATTTATAGCTATATTAATTTATGAAATGAGAAAAAAATGAAATTTTGATATTTGATTTGGTTATTTTGAAATTAGTAAATAGTACAATGAGTATGCAATTGAGTATTTGCTATGGTTATATGCAACTGCTAATATTTTGCAAAATAATGGATTTATAAATATGCAAAAGATGAAGGATAATATTGTAACGACCCGGGCCGTAGGCCCGCAGCACCCATGAACCCATTTCGTTACAAGAAAGCAAGATGGATAATGTCCACACTAACTTGGGCCACCACAGTCCAAAAGGGATCCAATTGGTAGTTGTTCATCTTTCTAAACTGGTTATAAACTATACAACCAACTTCCAATTTTTCGATATGGACTATTGGGAGGGGCATCACAATCTACTCTCCTTACAGAGGCGATGTCCTTATTGCAAGGGGCAATTGATTATAATCACCAGGCAGGCATGATTCTGAGGTGGCCCCTACAGGTTCAAGAGGTGGCTTCCATCAAAGTAGCACTTTATTCTGTGGCCCTCACCTTCTGTGGTCCCCACAGGTTTAAGAGGTGGCTCCCATCGATGTAGCATTTTGTCATGTGTGGTACTTAGCTCCTGCACTTTCGGCTGGTGCGTGGTTCTGATACCATATTGTAACGATCCGGGCCCTAGGCCCACAGCACCCACGAACCCGTTTCGTTATAAGAAAACAAGATGGACAAGGTTCACACCAACTTGGGCCACCATAGCCCAAAAGGGATCCAATTGATACTTGTCCATCTTTCTTAACTGATTATAAACCATACAACCAACTCCCAATTTCCTGATGTGGGACTATTGGGAGGGGCATCACAGCTAGCTAAGACCTAGGCTAAGCTTGAAGAAGCTGTAATTCGGTCAAGAGGCCCGGTTGACATTATCAAAGTTTGGGCAGGGATTGCTGAAGAAATAAATAAGCTGAATAAAAGCCTTGCTAAAGAGAGTCGCAAGTTCAAGGCTTGCCAACAGCAGGCTGGGTGGGCTTTAGCCAAGTTTGCATCCACGCAAAATAAGGTGGAAGAAAATCGAGCAAAGCTAGAACAAGCCTGGGGGAGGCTTAACAAATATAAGAAGGCAAAGAGAGAGAGCTTCGTAAGCAGGTTGCAGAGGCAAAAGAAGAGGTTGCTCAGGAGGCCAAGGTTACTAAGGTATGACCCTCATTCTTAAACGTAGTCTTACTTTTATTTTAATGGGATCTGATGGTTGGATTTCACAGGCTAAAAGGAACGAAACTTGGGCGGCGGAGCATACCAAAATGCTAACTAAAGAATTCATCATGTACCGCCTGCAGAACTCCGATCTTCATAGCTGAATGACCGAGGCCAATAATCATACTGCTCTTGTTGTTGAAAGGTTCAATGGTTCAGCTGAGTTTTTGGAAGAGAAACTCTCATTCTCGAAGGAGGCCTATATGTTGGAGGCGACTGAAGTGCGCCAGAGGATTGCCCAGTGGTACCCGACTTAGACCTTTCCTTCTTTGAGTACAAGGGGTATTTGTGTTGCCCCAATATCGACTGATGCCATAAGGGGTATTTGTGTTGCCCCAATATCGACTGATGCCATAAAACTCCATAACCCCCTCGACTATGGGGTAGACGCCTGCCTTGAAGCACTCTTTGTAGAAGAAGGTCCCGGCCTCTAGTTTGTCTGGAGCTCTTTGCTCGGAACTCGGCACTCGCAGATTGTAGTTGCCGGGGATCCAATATTCGCGATGAATTCTCTCCAAATTCGTCAGAGTCACCGACGAGCCAATGCGAGTTGGATGCTCCATGTTTTTAGAATGGATGAAAATAGAACTGGCCATGATCTTCTTCAACTAGAGACACTTAACCTCAAAAGGGAGAGTAGTGCCAAAAGTTTGAAAGGATGTGACCAAAGGCCTCGGTCTCCTCCTTTTAAAGCCATTGCACGAAAGAGCTGATGACATCATTAGGGTGGAACCCTAGGAGCCGCAACCTCTCTGTTCAGGCGTCGCGATCTCCGGCTTCACCATGTATCATTCAACTGATCGCCTTTGATCAAATTCGAAGAGCATGCCTATTGGACAGCCTGGGTGATCGTGTTGTATCAACAATCATGACATTGGCATCTCTTCGAATTTAGCCCCGCTAGGGGAGTGGGCCACCTAGACTCTACTCCCTAAGCCCAAACATAAACTTTGGACTTAGGGAGTGGGAGGACAAGTGATGCGGGATAAAATGTTCCCGCATAAACCAGCTATGCGGACAAGCGGTGGAGCCCATCTTTGGGCTATGGTTGATCGATCCTTACAGGTCGAACGATACTTTGCTGAGCTATTCTATCGACATCTCCATCCGAGTCTCGTTAGACCGAGCCTCGGCTAACAACCTTCAGCTTTATTTGCTAAGTCTCACTCTTGAACTAGGTTACTGAACCTCAACAGTCGAAAGTCACCCGACCGACTGTTCCTTATACCGACCTTCGGCCTGCATCGAAGGTTTCGAACGCTAGATCATCGCGATCGTAGGAATCTTGAGATAAGCCTCCTTAAATAGAAATAGGAGCCAAATGTAACCACCTTCATGGTTAGCAGGATCTAAAATCCTTCTAATAAGGTATACGACGAAATCGACCCCATTCTCCTTCAAATTGCACCCAAAAAAGCATGTAATAGCACACTACCTCTGTTGCCTTTAAACATCAGGTCTCAAGACCCTTCAAGTATGCAAAAAAAAAAAACATCCCCATTGATGTCATTCCCTTCTCCCACACCTCCTCCATATTACCTATGGCCAAAAATTTTCACTGACTTGGACGTCGAAAGGTTTTTCATAGGAATCACCCATCTCAAATCCCTGCATGAGCATGCTGTTTGTAGGTATATAAGAATAGGAGAATGCCACCCAGGCTTTCATGTGCGCTACCGTGCTCCCGATTAGGCAATGAAAATATGCAACAACAATCCCATTTAGTGGTTGAATTTTCTTGATCTTTTGTCCCATGAGACGACTGGTTCGTCTCTCTTATGAGGTCGCGCTATTCCATAGCTTTCCTTAGATTGGGCATTCGAGCTTGGGAGCAGCGCTCATTCAAGCCAAGCCTCGACGCAAAATAATAATAAAAAAATACTATAGGAAATGAAAAATATCACTCAAAAGTCGCTAGCTAGTGTGGTGTGCTCTCATCCTTTAATTTGGTATCGAGAGCAAGCGTGACATTTAAAGAGGTGGGCATTGGATCGTGCTTGGCATGACACGATCCAGACCCATCGTGCCTAAAAAATTGCCGTGCCGTACCTAGCACGTCAAAGAAAAAAAATTCAAATTTTGCACGGCCCGTCACGGGCCGTGCCATAGACGTGACGGGTCGTGCTCTATGGCACGGCCCATCAGGGCCGTGTCCAGCTGGGCCGTGCTGGGGCCGTGCCATGGGATGGCCGCGCTGGTGCCTAGGCACCAGCTGGACAATTTCAGCCGTTTTTAACAGCTATATAGCCATTAAAGGCTGTTGGGAGGGGTTTAGACCATTTTACCCTTCCCAACGTCATATAACGGCTATATCAAAGGGTAGATTTAGAAAAAAAAATAGAAATTTTATAAATAGATGAACTCTCCCTCATTCTTACCACACCAAACCAACTCCTTTTTTACTACTATTTCTCTCTTCCAGCAAGTGCTCTAGTAGATTAGCAATTTAATTTTTAGTTTGCAAGTGTTCTTACAAGTGGCAAGTGCTCAAGCAAGTAGTCCAAGTGCTACAAGATCAATTCTTGTTGAGAGGCGAGAGTGTAAGAGAAAGCTCACAAATTTTGGCTCCATGCCTCCACCTCTGATCTTTTCTCAATTCCTTTTTATTGGTTAGTTTTTATTTTTTTTACATTTATTAATTAAAAATTTTAGATATGACATATTTTTAACGAAAGTAATTTTAACATGCACGCTTTTTCTGAGGGTGAGGAAACTAATCTCCAAGGACCCCAACCCCAATCCCAACTCCAAGTTCCATCTAGAGTTAGTGTCAGTGAGTGTCAAACCTCTTCTCGTAAAGGACTAGTAATGTTTGAATTGATTTCGATAGAATTATGGTTGATGAAGTCTATAAAGAAAAATGTAAAAAGTGTGCAAAACTTTACCGTTTGTTCTAGTACTAGGGAACAGGGCATCTAAGAAGACATCAAGAGAGTCATAGGATGCATGATTCCAGTCAGCAAGGACTCTTTAATATACAAGAGGGATCACTTATAGGCAATTTTGCATATAACCACGAAAATCAAAGAAAATTACTGGTAAGATGGATAGTTCAAGATGAATTACCTTTTAGTTTATCCGAATCTTATAATTTTGAAAGATATGTTCAATTAGGCCTACAACCTGCTTATAAAAGAACTAGTAGCCGTGCCTTTAGAAGAGTGGCTATGACAAATTTTTTAGCAATGAAACAAAGTTTAACGGAAAGCCTTTCAAATTTAAATGTTAGAATTTCTTTAACTTCTGATATTTGGTGCATATGTAGGTAGTAATTGTTTTATTGCTATTACTGCTCATTATATTAATAATGATTGGCAATTAAATAAACAAATTATTGCTTTTCGTGCTTTTGATTTTTCGCATGACAATAAATTTTAAATATTATTTATCAAACCGCATGCTCATATAATATTTATTAATAATAAAATAATGTCAATTACTTTGATAATGCATCTAATAATAATTCTGCTGTTGCATTATTAAACGACTCTTTGCATCCCATTTTAGATGGACAATTATTTTATATTAGATGTGCATGTCATATATTAAATCTTTCTGCTCAATCTGACATGAACATAATTCAAGAGGTTATTTCAAAAATTAGAAATGTAGTTTCTTTTATTCATGCTTCAAGGTCAAGACTTCAAGAATTTAAACAATTATGTGTAGATCATGGTAAACATTTTAAAAAATTTAAACTTGATGTAATAACTCGTTGGAATAGTACCTATGCCATGATACATGATGCATATCCATATAAGAACTTATTAAGTGCTTATATTAATGAGCATGGATTAGGATTTACATTGACTGAAGCTGATTGGAATCAAGGTAAAATTTAGAAGATTTTTTGGTTATTTTTATGATGCTACAAATGTTCTTTCAGGTATTTATTATCCAACTTCTTGTTCATTTTTACAAAAAGCATATGTAATTAGTGAAAAATTTAAAGAATATAGATATCATGAAGTTTTAATGCCTATTATACATATGGAAACTAAATGGAATGAATATTGGAATAGGATATGTCCATTGCATAACTTAGCTGCTGTTTTTGATCCTAGAGTTAAATTAAATGATGTAATTTTTTTAATTGATCAATATTGTGAAAACATGAATCAAAATCCTGAACCTGCTAAAGATGAGGTAACACGACTTCTTAATGATATTTATTATTTATATAATGATAAAATTTGTGGATCTAGAATACCTGCTCAAAGCTCTGCTTCTTCTTCTAGATCTCATTTGCCATCTATTTTTTCATTCATTAGAAGACACGCACATGCTTCTTCATCTTCTTCATCTTTAAGTAATGAATTGGAATTTTATTTACGAAACGATATTCATTCTGCATATGATGAAGATCAAATAGAAAGTCTAGATGTATTAGCTTGGTGAAAGAGTGTTAAAAATCAATTTCCTATTATGTTTGCCATTGCACGAGATATTTTAGCTGTGCCGATGTCCACAGTAGCATCGGAATCTGCTTTCAGTGCAGGTCGACGTATTTTGGACGAAAAGAGAAGTAGGATGACTGGCGAGACAGTTGAGATGCTTATCTGCTTCAAAGACTGATTGGATGTTGAAGCGAGGCTTCAAGATAAAGTTGGACATGACTTAACCAGCGAAGATGACGACGACACAAATACTACTGATGACTGATGAGTGACGAGTGAGTCATTTCTACTTTTATAATTTATATTTTTATTTTTTAAATTGTTAAAAACTTAAAGTAAGTCATCTTTATTTTTTTCTTTCTATTTTTTTCTCCTTGCTTATTGTATTATGTTCTGGAGGTCAGGCCTAGCCTCCCTCCCTTCTGTACCATTTTGATTTTAAATTAATAAACTGGTAGGAGTCTATGCCAAACCCCCTACCTATAAGGTGGCTTTATATTAATAATTTTTTTATTCTAATATTTTTTTAATTTATCAAAAAAATAATTTTTTTTACAAATTTTTTTTATTTAAGCCATGCAGGCCAGGCCCTAGGTGGGTCGTGCCAGGCACAGCCCAGGCCCATATGGGCCAGCACGGCTCAGGCCCACCTGGGCCGTGCCAGGTGGGCCATGCCGGTACGGCACGGCGGCCGGCCCAGGCCTATCATGGGCCGTGCCGTGCTGGGCCAACAGAAAAAAAATTTTCGCGCTCAGCATGACACGGTTCACTGGGCCGTACCGGTATAGTCCGATACTGTAGCAGTATGGGGCCGTGCCTGGCACGGCCCATGTGGACCTGGGCCGTGCCACCTGCCTACCTCTACATTTAATGAAACGAAACCATTTTGCACGAGTTTGATCGGAGTATTTTTTTTTGCCCCCTAATTTACCGTTGCTCTTACTACTCTTTTGCAATTGAGCTGGTCAATTTATTTAATTAATTTTAATCTAATTTTTAATTGTTCGTAAGCAACCTCAACAGTGAAATATGTTCAGGATTTGCAGTGTACCAAGGCTCTCTTGCACGCCGCCCTCAAAAATGTTGAAAGATATATTTTTTATTTAAAAAAATATTGATATATTATTAAAAATTTTAAATGTATACCATCAAAAAATCTACTATTTTTTCTCTCCAAAAATATATTTCAAATATATGAACAAATATGCATATATGCACATTCCTGAATGCTTCCATATATAATTCTTGTTGGCTTTCACCTTCAAGGCTGGATCATTTAATTCAAATAAGGTATTTTATATAATATAAAGTATATCTTAATTCATTAAGCATAGTAATGGAGGGTAAAATTATCATCGCGCTGACGCTCGTTCACATTATAAAAAGGGTCGAGACTACTCTCGATTTTTGATCAGCCAGCTGTTATATCCAGAAAATAACAGAGCCGAGCCATCCTCATACTGAATCGTTCCGAACCATTCCCGCGCCTCGGTAAGCTCAAGCTCTCCTCTTATCTCGGCCGGACCGAGATATCTGTATGCCTCAGTGGAGCCGAAGCATTCTATCCTCATATACTCGACGACACCGAAATATTATACGCCTCGGCCAAATCTTGTCTCGGTCAGACCGAAGCGTTTAAATGCTTCGGTAGGGCCAAGCTATTCTTATGCCTTGGGTAGGCCGAGACATTCAAATACATATGCGGAACCGAGCGTGGAAGAATTCAAATTCATAGTAGTTCGACAAGGTTTCAGCCGTATAGGTCTCTAACGACCTCGAGCAAAAAAACACGCTAGTGATATCGGAAGTGGCCTAGGGCCTATAGAGTCACCGAATCTCATCAACCAGCTTCCCTAGCCGTCGATTCTCTAACTAATTAGATACTGATACTACCAACCTCATAACAAACTTGATTCAAATCCGATTCAAATCTGAACGGTTTCGGACCCCCTATGATATGCCCAAGAAGTCAGGTGATCACCTATAAATACCCTTGTCCTAAAGTCTCTCGGTATGCTCTCACAGACACTCTGACTAAAAACTTCATTGAAGCTTGAGCAGAGCTCTGAGTTCTCGAGAGGCCATTCATCTTGAGGAACTCTTCTGCAAAAGCCTTCTCCTCACATCTGCTTGTTACAAATTTTCACTGACTTGGGCATTGGAGGGTCTTCCGCAGAGAGCCATCCTAGACACTCTCTGCGCGAGGACTGTCTTACAGGTTTCGCTTGGATGAGAGATCAGCGTTCAGATCCGAGGTTGATCTGCACCCAAGTCAGAGAACGGATTTTTGCGGCAAGAGATTGGTGCTAGAGGAAGGGTCTTAAGTCCCGTAAACTTGTAATTCAGGAGACAAGGTTCAAAATCACAAGAAGAATCCTCCAATGGCCAATCAAAAGACAGCCACATCCGATGCTCAAGATCAAGTCGTCTCTCAAAGGCTTGATCCAATTAATAGTGTAGCGCCTCTGCTACCACCGTCGACTGAGACCCCTTCACCACCGGTGATAGAAGTGATGCTGGACCCGATTGCTACCCTGGTTCAGCAAGTCCAAACACTGACTCAGCTAGTCCAGGGACTCCCTGGAGTTTCCCATCTAGCTATCCCTATTTTGCAGCTTCATGAGAAGGTACCTGCTCCCGTCCCACCAGTAATTTCTTCTTCCAATCCATCCGAGGCTGCGAATCATCTTCATCGACCCGCGAGGGCCAAGCTAGCGCCGCAGTGGGCTGGAGAGAAGAACCCGCTTAAATCCTGACGAGATTGTTCTCTTTCTCCGGTGTCTTCCCAAGATTCAACACCGCTGCTATCTTCCCATCGCCCAATCCCTCCTACTGCTCTGGATGAAGGGATTAGGCAACAGATGCAAGAGATGCATTGGGAGTGGCATCAGGAGCTGGACGCCGCTAGGCAAGCCCCTCCATCCTAGCCAAGGGCGGAGCAGGGCATCCCTTTCTTTGAGGGAATCATATGGGAAGTGATCCCTCCTCATGTCAAGCTTTCCACCATCGAACCATATCATGGATCTCGGATCCCGATGACCACTGAATAGTTTTAGATCCATCATGATGTTCCACAGGGTATCAGATGCGATCTTATGTTGATTCTTCCCCTCTACTCTTAGAGGATCTGCTAGAACCTAGTTTAACAGCCTGAAGCCAGATTCTATTGATTCTTTTGATGAGCTAAGCTGCTTATTCATCAGCCAGTTCATTAGCAGTTATTGCCAACGATGGAGATCTGATTCCCTCTCTAAAGTCAAGCAGCGAGAGGGAGAATCTCTGAAGAACTACCTTGACCGTTTCAACACGACCCTATTGGAGATCAACCATCTTAATCACGAGGTGGCCATGTCAGCTCTGACAGGAGGAGTATCGAAGAAAGGAGACTTCTACTTAGCTTTGGAAGTCAATTACTCGAAGAGCCTCTCTGATATGATAGCCTTGACGGATAAGTATGCCAGGGTTGAGGAGTCACAAAGGACGGCTCGAGCTGATCAATCAAAGAAGAAGGAGGCGAAAGGCTCGGAGAAACATCGATTCTACCGCCATGCAAGCCCACCTCATCGCCAAAGAGCTCCTCCACCACCGCCTCGAGATTGAACCTGAAGTCTGGCTTGAAGGTTCGATCGATACACTCCTCTCACTGCACCAAGGGCACAAATCTTGATGAAAATCGAGCACCAAATTCTCCGGCCTCCTCTTCGAGGCAATGTGGCTCAGAGGGGCGTAACCAAATACTGTTGCTTTCACCGAGATCATGGGCATGATACCGAGGAATGTTGGCAGCTCCAGAACAAGATCGAACAACTTATCCAATGGGGTAGGCTAGACCGGTTCAGGAGGGTCCCTGAACCGAATAATGAAGGAGATCACCAACCTGAACCTTACCAACTCCCTCCATCAAATCTCTCAATCATCAGTAATATCAATATGATAACGGCGGTTGGCTCTTCATCATCCTGGCTAGGCAAGGAAGAAAACCCATTGAAGAAGACTCGAGTTGAGGAGCTTTCTTTTTCTGATGAGGATCTCCGAGAGGTACAATACTCTCATGATGATGCCTTAGTTGTATCTCTGAATATGAACGGCTATGATGTACAACGCATTTTGATTGATAGTGGAAGCTCCGTTATTATTTTATATTTTGATACTTTTGTGAGATTGAAATTGCGGATGGAAAACCTCTGAGCCATAGAATCCACCCTAGTGGATTTTACGGGTGATGCCATAGTCCCCGAGGGAGTTATCACTTTAATAGTTCAAGTAGGCATTTGGCCTAGTGTAGCCACTACACTCATAGATTTTCTGTGACCAAGGTTTGGTCCCCTTATAACGCCATCCTCGACGGCCAGGGCAAATATCTCTCAAAGCTATCATTTTCATTCCTTATCTTGCTAAGAAGTTTCCCACCGAATGGGGGATGAGAGTTGTCAGAGGAAGTCAAATTGTGACTCGACATTGCTTTGTAGTGACCTTCAATCCAAGAAGCCCGTAGATGAGCTGGATGCTCGGAAAGACTTTGCTGAGCAGCGAGGGAAGCCAGTCGAGGAATTGGAAGAAGTACCGCTCGATGAAGCTCGGCCCGATCGAACCATAAGGGTTGGGTCACAGCTGAAGGGAAAGCCTTGGCAAGATTTGGTCGAGTTCCTTCAAAGGAATGTCGATGTTTTCGCCTAGTCTGCTTCGAACATGCCTGGTATTGACCCGAATGTTCTGGTCCACCGCCTCAACATGGACGAAGCATTTCGATCAACCAAGTAGAAGAAGAGAAGCTTTGCCCCCGAGCGTCAAAAGGCTATCGAGGAAGAGGTAGACAAGCTCATTAAAGCCAACTTCATTCAGGAAGTGAACTATCCCGACTGGCTAGCGAATGTCGTTATGGTAAAGAAATCCAATAGCAAATGAGATCTGCATTGACTTCACTGACCTCAATAAAGCTTGCCCAAAGGACAGCTTCCCTCTCCTTTGGATCGATCAACTTGTGGATTCAACCTCGGGCCACCATATACTGACTTTTATGGATGCTTATTCGGGCAACCAGATTTATATGGCGCCCGAGGATGAAGAAAAGATTACTTTCATCACCGACCAAGGTATTTATTGTTACCGGGTTAACCTTTTGGTTTGAAAAATGCAGGCGCAACATACCAAAGGTTGATCAATAAAGTTTTCAAGGAACAAATTGGTTGGAACATGGAGGTGTATGTTGATGACATGTTAGTAAAGAGCAAAGAGGCATCCCAGTATATTGAAGATCTTACAGAAAGTTTCGCAACACTCTGAAGGTATCAGATGAAGCTTAACTCAACCAAATGTGCTTTCGGAGTTAACTCTAGAAAAATCCTGGGTTTTATGGTCTCTCAATGAGGTATTGAGGGAAACCCATAGAAAATCCAAGCCCTGCAACAGCTGGCACCTCCGGGGTCAATCAAAGAAGTGCAACGTCTTACCGGAAGGATAGCAGCTCTCAATCGTTTTGTTGCTCGGTCAGCCGAGAGATGCTTGCCCTTTTTCAAATGCTTCGATCGGCCAAGAACTTCCAATGGACCTCGAACTGCCAGAAATCTTTCAAAGATTTCAAAAAATACCTTGGCTCACCACCTCTCCTCAGTAGCCCAAGGCTGGAAGAAATGCTGTATCTATACCTGGTGGTCTCTGAGGGCGCCGCTGGCTCCGTATTGGTCAGAGAAAAAAACAAATTTAAAAGCCAATCTATTATGTTAGTAAATTGCTCCGAGACCTGAGACGAGGTATACTCGAATCGAGAAGATGGTATTAGTCCTAATAACATCAGTCCAAAAGTTGCGGCCATATTTTCAAGCACACATTATGATAGTTTTAACTGACCAGCCTTTCAAATCAATTATCCATCGTCTAGAGACATCGCGAAGAATGACCAAATGGGCTATTGAATTGAGTGAATATGATGTCCAGTATCAACCTTGTCCGGCCATAAAGGCACAGGTCATGACGAATTTTTTTCTTGAATGCACCATACCCGAAGATGGCTTCACTCCGAACACTCTCGAGCAATCGATGCCCAGCACTCTATGGCTGCTCCATGCCAATGGATCCTCCAATGCAAGCGGTTCTGGTGCTGGCTTGGTCCTCACTAGCCCGGAGGGAACGACCTTCGAGTATGGCATTCGTTTCACATTCCAGCCTCCAACAATGAAACAGAGTATGAGGCCCTACTCGTTGGACTTTGCATCGCCCGTGAACTCAAGGTTGAAAAGCTGAACGCCTACACCGACTCTCAATTGGTGGCTGACCAGGTGCAGGGAGAATTTGAAGCTAGAGAGCCGAACATGATTCGGTATCTTCAAAAGGTGCGATTAGTCTGCATGCTTTGCTGAATTTAAAGTTATTCAAATCCCAAGAACTAAAAATGCGCGTGCCGATCTTTTATCCCGCTTGACAACCACAAACTCAATGGATCTTGAGCAGAAGTTCCACTTGGAAGTCCTGGAGAAGTTCAGCATTGCCGATGATGATCAAATAATGTAGATTGATGCTGAACCATCCTGGTTAGACCCTATACTCAAGTATCTCAGAGAGGGGCTGCTTCCTGCTGATAGAAAAGAAGCAAGGAAGTTGAAGATGCAATCATCTCACTATGTCCTTCTTGATGATCGGTTATATAAGCGATCATTCTCTATGCCATTAGTTAAATGCCTTCACCCATCAGAGGCTGATTATGCCCTTCGAGAGGTTCATAAGGGCATATGTGGTAATCATCTTGGCGGCCGAGCTTTGTGCTACAAGATGCTATGCCAAGGATATTATTGGCCCACTTGCAAAGGGATGCTGACAACTTGGTTCGAGCTTGTGATTCATGCTACGACATTCAAATGTTCAGAGGCTCCCCTCCGCCCACCTAATGTCTATATCATCCGCCTGGCCCTTTATTAAGTGGGGAATGGACATTCTTGGTCCTTTTCCCCTCGCCACTGGACAGAAAAAGTTCTTGTTTGTAGCCATCGACTATTTTACCAAGTGGGTCGAAGCCGAGGCAGTTGCTTAAATAACCGAGGCTCTGGCTAGGGACTTCATGTGGAGATCTATTATTTATCGATTCGGCCTTCCTCATACCATCATCATCGACAATGGGAGATAGTTTGACAATCCTAAATTCTGGGAGTTCTGCGAGAACCACGACATCTTTTATAGACTCATTTCAGTTGGACATCCCCAAGCCAATGAAGAGACCGAGGTAACCAACCGGACCCTTCTGCAATGCATTAAGGCCCGACTCAATAGAGCGCGAGGTAGATGGACGGAGGAGCTTCATCACGTGTTGTGGGCTTACCAAACCACTGAGAGGATCTCCATGGGCTAGACTCCATTCAGAATGGCTTTTGGCACGGAAGCTTTCATTCCTGTGAAAATCAGACTCCCCTCCCCTCGAGTGGAGAGTTATTCAGAGGAATCTAATGACGAGCAACTCCGAACCAACTGGATCTGATAGAAGAAGTTAGGAAGAAAGTCCAAATCCGAATGGCAACCTATCAACAGAGGATAGCCCGTTACCATTCCACCAGGGTCAAAGAAAAATCCTTCCTTCCCGGTGATTTAGTACTTCGGAAGGCATCTGTTTCAAAGCCGTTGGAACAGGGGAAGCTGTCTCCAAACTGGGAAGGCCCCTATCAAGTTACTGATGTAATCAGGCCTGACACTTACAAGCTCCAGGATTCGGATGAAAAATCTATTCCTATGACATGGAGCTCGGATAATCTTCGTATATATCACCAATGAAGTACGCCTCGACTAAACCCACTTTATTTACAATAGCGAAACGTCATTTTCAAAATCTACAATGTTTTTGATCCAATTGCTTTTTTTAAAGACTATGATGAGAAGCAGGTTTTGCCCTATAATCTTTTAAGCCTCGGCTGAGCCGAGTGATCTCTCTGTACCTTGGCAGCACCAAGTAAAATATAATCTTTCAAGCCTCGGCTAGGTCGAGTGATCTCTTCGTACCTTGGCAGCGCCAAGTAAAATATAATCTTTCAAGCCTCGATAGGGCCGAGTGATCTCTTTATATCTTGGCAGTGCCAAGTAAAATATAATCTTTCAAGCCTCGGCAGGACCGAGTGATCTCTCCGTACCTTGGCAGCGCCAAGTAAAATATAATCTTTCAAGCCTCGGCTGAACCGAGTGATCTCTTTGTACCTTGGCAGCACCAAGTAAAATATAATCTTTCAAGCTTTGGCAGGACCGAGTGATCTCTCCGTACCATGGCAACGCCAAGTAAAATATAATCTTTCAAGCCTCGGCTGGGCCGAGTGATCTCTCCGTACATTGGCAGTGCCAAGTAAAATATAATCTTTCAAGCCTCGGCTAGGTCGAGTGATCTCTCCGTACCTTGGCAGGGCCAAGTAAAATATAATCTTTCAAGTCTCGGCAGGGCCGAGTGATCTCTCTGTACCTTGGCAGTACCAAGTAAAATATAATCTTTCAAGCCTTGGTAGGATCGAGTGATCTCTTCGTACCTTGGCAGCACCAAGTAAAATATAATCTTTCAAGCCTCGACTGGGCCGAGTGATCTTTTCATACCTTGGCAGTGCCAAGTAAAATATAATCTTTCAAGCCTCGGCAGGGCCAAGTGATCTCTCCGTACCTTGGTAGTGCCAAGTAAAATATAATCTTTCAAGCCTCGATAAGGCTGAGTGATCTCTCCGTACCTTGGCAGCACTAAGTAAAATATAATCTTTCAAGCCTCGGCAGGGCCATGTGATCTCTTCATACCTTGGTAGCGCCAAGTAAAATATAATCTTTCAAGCCTCGGTAGGGCCAAGTGATTCCCTCAAATTTTCGGCAAAGCCGATCGATTCTTCAATGTTTAAGCATCGTTTAACTACATTGCTACATCTCAACAAATTTAAACGGCTTTTCTTTGCATTTTTAGCAGAATCAAACAAGTCGTTCCTTACTAAGGTAAGGCTCATTTCCTTTCTCGGCATGGCCGAGCCTATATTGGAAACAGGTAGAGCCGCCCAGGCCTCCTCCTAACCTAAACAAAGGCAAATGCCCTCTTCGCAAAAGACTAAGCGAAATCATGTCGATAAAGCGCCTAACCAAAGCAAAGTGTCTAGAACGTTACTAATGATTATGAACTGGCATTTGAAAGGCAGAGTACATACAAAACAACTCTTATGTTGGAACAACACGAATACATTAGCAAAGAAATTAATACCCGATATAGAAAAGAGAAACATAATAGCAAAAAGGCAAACATACAAAAAGAAACCTTTTTTTATTTCTAATAAGATATTACAGCCTCTTGAGAGGCGTTACAAGTGCATTATAGCACAGGAAATAAAAGAAAATAAAAAAGCTTGGGCGAGCAGTTTCGATCGATGATGTTGCCTCCGCTTTCGATCCAAGAAATCAGAGAAACTAGGCGGCTCTGTTGAGTTGCTGGTTAATGCCAAAGAACAAAGAAAGTGCCCCAGTGCTGCTCACTTTCTCTCCTCTTAGAAGCAATCCCACGGGCCCGTCCATTGGATGAACTAAGGGATCCAAACTGGACTAGAAGCCCAAGGGTACCGATGCTGAGGCCCCTAAAGAATTGCATTTCTAGTTGCTTGAAGGGCCCCCATGGCAAGTGAAAGGAGCCATACAGAGAGCACATACGTGCGCTCCCCGTATGACTCCTGTATCTGTCCTCGTGCGCTCTCTGTATGAACTTCGAGACTCCTCCTCTGAGGACTACTTGCCCTTCAGCAACTTCTCCATCGCCCCAACTATCAGGGTCAAGCCAACTCTCAAAAGGGAAATCCAACTTTGCTGCCCTCGACCTCAATAAGAGATAAGCCATGAAAATTCACAGAGCAGGAAAACCTTCTTTCGGATGTGCTTGGACACTCTCTGCCCCTCCCTTTTTATAGGCAACAAATTGGGAATAGCCGTTAATAAAGGGGGACTTTGGAATTTGAAATTCCACAGTCGCACCGCGCTCAAAGCCATGTGGCGTGCCATGGTGAAACTTGATGCATCTCTAGATGCGTGGGATGTGTTCCCCATACTATGATGAAAGGGCGAAAGATTTCTTTCCAATCTCAAATCAAGAGTCTTAAATGCCAGGAACTATTTGCAAATCTTCGGGATACGAATAGGCCTGGGGAATCCTCCTAAAAGATTACGTGGTCTAATAGCGATCAAGTGCTTGATGTATATGAAAAGCGAACTCGCATCGGAAAGGATAAGACATTAAATGGAGATAAATGCTCTGAAAAGAGGTATACCTCTGCCAACCTAAACCACGTTCTGCACTTCGACCAAGTCAAGTAGCTCTCTCTATTTTTTAAGAAATCAAGTTATTGCTTCCTACCTCAACAAAGTCGAGCTATCCCTTATGACCCGGCAAAGCCAGGTTATTCAATTTTTTAGCAAATTCGGTCGAAGTGATCTCAACAAAAAATGGGACTATTCATTCAGCTCTGTAGAAGGCCAAACTTCAGCAAGGCACGGACGGGTTAAAAATTCATTTAGAACACATAATAAAATGGTGAAACACAAAAATAAAAATAAGATGATTCATTTATATCCAAATGACACCCATGTTACAAAAATAAAGTGAAAGTACAGTAGAACATATCTCTAAATCTTATCACTAGGTCCTAAGGATGGATCCTCCTCGGTGAGTGTTTGTGAGACCTCGGCTTCCTCTACATTAGGTCTCAGAGTCTCCGATCCTCTGGCGATTTCTGCAGGAGCTTCTGCTGGGTCTCCTTCTCGGGCCACTTCAAAATCAATACTGGGGATGTCCTCATCATCATTGCCATCATCGGATGGAGAGGTCGCTGCCATTGCTTCAGCTGTCGGCGATGGGAAATAATACCCCTCATCCTCTGGAAATGAGAGGTTGATATCCGGATACTCCTAAATTACCCTCGCACGGACCTTGCTTGCCCCAACTTTATATGCCTCCTTTGAAAATTGAATCTGCCCATGAGTGAATTCCTTCGAACTCTTATATTTTTCAATTGCTAGAGCAATCTCATTATCTACCTCAGATACCCGATGCTCCAACTCAGAGTACTTCTCTCGGCTCAAGGTTAAATCCTTATTTAGAGCTGTTATCTGATTGGTCACCTTGGCTCTAACTTTACCCAGCTGAAATAAAAATGAAAATGACAAACAAAGCAGATGATCAGATCAGTTTTGACAAAAAAAAAAAAGATGGGCTATAGTACAAAAACAGCAAGAGAACATACCTCTTTGGTGCGGCGAGCAGCCTCGGCTTCCGCCTTCTTAGCTTTCTTTCGAGCCTTCTCCCTCTCTTTTCTGCATCTGCCCATATCCTTCCAGGCATGTTCAAGATCCATCCTGTCCCTAGACACATCTGACCGTGCTTGACGCAGCTCAGCCGTAAGATCAAAGACCTGCTTCTAACAAGACTCGAGCCGAGCTTCGAGACAAGATCTCTCTTCAGCGGTCCTACTATTAAGGAGGTCAACCTCCCTCTGAGCTTCTCCTCAGAACTTTGACTGTTCCAATTGGGCTTCGTTAGCCATCTTTCAAGCCTCCCCAAGCTCGGTCACCTCCGCCCACAGCCATGATGCCTCAGATCGGGCATCCTCACCCAACTGTTTGGCCTCATCAAGCTCAGCTCGCACTTTAGCCAACTCTTTTGAATGTTGACCGAACAAGCTTGCCTTAGCACAAAGTACCTCAACTTCATGCGAGATCCACCTATTGCATTCCTGGGCTATAGACAGACACATGAAAAGTTCTCGTTGAAGAAGGATCGCCTATAGTCGAACCAAATAGTTAGGTTTGGTAAGACACGCAGAGCACTTGAGAAGACGTAAAAGGGAAGAGAACTTACCCGAACACAGAAAGTGTTCGTGTCCTTTAAAATGTATGAATCAGGGACCAACGTGCAGCCTATCAAGTCAGAAGGCAATTCGAATCCCTCGATGGAAACAGAAATCTTCCGACGGCTGCTCTCTCCCTCTTCAGGATAGGCGATATTTTTTCCCTCGCAAAGAACACTGAAAAGGTTGCCCCGAGCCAAAAGGGTCAAGAAGATAAGTAAGCTTACTTATTTCTTCTTCATTGCTTACCGATACCTCCAAGGGCCTCAGCTCTTCCGTCCTCGTCAGGGGAGCCTCTGTTTCGCCCAGAGGGTCTCTTCTTTCACTTCTTCCTCCTCAACCATGTAAGAAGGCCCTAGCACTTCCATCCTCGTTGAGGGAGTCTCTGCTTTGCCCAATGGACTGCCATCTCCCCCTTCCTCCTCTTCGATCCTGCAAGGGGGAGTCTCTGCTGGAGGTGGGATGACACTCGCTGCAAGCGTCGTTGCCTGTTCTTTGAAGAAAGCCTTTCTCAACCCTTGCTGGCTCATGAAGCCCTCCCCTTCAGGGTAGGATACGTCGGTGACCATAGGATAAAGGAATCCCATCACCCGAAAATCCTCATTTCACAGCTCATGCGATTGGTCACGCTCTTGCTCCGCCTGAGTTGCAACTTCTTCGACCTCAGCATCGGATACTGGTCTCTTGAATCCTAGTGCTAGGGTAGGAGTTGGCAGGCTTGGAAGTTGAGGCTCAATTATTTCTTATGAATGGCTCGGTAGAGCTAGTTGCAGTTTGGAGGGAGAAGAGGGTCCCCTCTGCTCAGACCTAGCCCTCTTCCCTCTCGTGGGGGTCGACGAGGCGGTACAACGATGTTTAGCGCCTCTCCTTCCACTCGAACCATCATGATCAATTGCAAGCACCCCTCTTATATGAGCCCCAAACTCACATCTAATCCCTGCAAACAATAGAACAATCAATTACATCTTTGCGAAGACATCTAGACATAAAGGAGGAGATGTCGAACTTACTTAAAGGATCAACTTGACTTAGCCCGCATTATATAGAGCCTCTTCGGTCAAAAGGGCATCGATGGGAACCACTTTGCTGCTGTATAAAACTTCAAAGTCCTCCTTCTCCGCTATTGATAGCATTGGATGCTGATTCGGATCCGAAGGGAGAGGCCCCAATGATGAGGAAAGTCAAACGCGTCGTTCCATTCGACAATAAAAATCGTGACTTCCATCCCTTAATGGAAGTCGGAACCTTCGAAAACCTTTTGAAATTCTTCCGAGGTCTGATGTAGTGCCAGGAAGAATCTTTGGAGGATATGAGGCTATGACAAGCCCGGAACAGAGGAACCGTTGCCGTGATTCCTATGAACGAACACAAGGAGATGAACCCAATGATATAACACCAACTATTCGGCGTAATCATCGTTGGGCAAAAACCATAATATCTCATTATACCGCTCACTAATGGATTGAGGGGAAAATGAAGCCCCATCTTGAAACTTTGTTCATAAAAGAATACCCCCGACTCCAACCATCAGGCACCCTTGTCTGAGACAGGAACTTTCATCTGAATGTCACTGGTCAACCAGTATTCTCGATGGACTCTTTCCAGATCTGCAGCAGTCATAGTCGAGGCCGAGTCAATGGGGCATCCCTTATCTTCGAGATCAGAAGAAGAAGCGTCGGCCATGTCTAATTCTAAGATAAGGATCCTCAAAGGAAGAAGACAAAGGAGAAGAGCAACGGAAGGTGATCCACCACTCACATTCTGCTTCTATTTAAATCATTTTAACATGGCGAAAGTCCCCATACGCCGCCAAATCTCTATCTTGCCACGCGCCATTATGCCCATGGTGAGTAGCTGAAGATGAGGGGTTTTCCTCCTCGTGCGGCGAGAAGAAATGATAGAGTGGCGGCCTGGCATTTATGAAGGTCTTAAAGCACGCCCCTGCCTATTCGAATTTCTTCGATCAGATAAAGCCATCCAAAACTCTACTCCCTATGCCTAAGCCTATGCCTCGGACTAGGAAGTGGGGGGCATATGATGGGAGATAAAATTGTTATCGCGACGATGCTCATTCACGTTACAAAAAGGGTCGAGACTACTCTTGATTTTTGATTAGCCAGCTGTCATATCCAGAAAATAATAGAGCCGAGCCATCCTCAGACTAAATTGTTTCGAACCATTCTCGCACCTCGACGAGCCCAAGCTGTCCTCTTATCTCGATAGGACCGAGATATCCGTATACCTCAATGGAGCTGAAGCATTCTATCCTCATATACTCGATGATACCAAAATATTATACGCCTCGGCCAAATCTTTTGTCTCGGCCAGACTGAAGCGTTCAAATGCTTCGGTAGAGCCGAACTATTCTTATGCCTCGGCCAGACCGAGACATTCAAATACCTATGCGGAACCGAGCATGGGATAATTCAAATTCTTGGTAATTTGACAAGGTTCCAGCCGCATAGATCTCTAACGACCTCAAGCGAAAAATTATGCTAGTGATATCGGAAGTGGCTTAGGGCCTATAGAGTCACCGAATCTCAAAGCATCAACCAGCTCCCTTAGCCGTTGATTCTCTAACTAATTAGATACTGATACTACTGGCCTCATAACAAACTTGATTCAAATCTGATTCAAATATGAATGAATGGTTTCGGACCCCCTATGATACGCCCAAGAAGTCAAGTGATCACCTATAAATACCCTTGTCCTAAAGTCTCTCAAGTATGCTCTCACTAACACTCTGATTGAAAACTCCATTAAAGCTTGAGCAGAGCTCTGAGTTCTCGAGAGGCCATTCATCTTGAGGAACTCTTTTGCAAGAGCCTTCTCCTTACATCTGCTTGTTATGAATTTCCACTGACTTGGGCATCGGAGGATCTTCCGCAGAGGGCCATCCCAGACATTCTCTACGTGAGGACTATCTTGTAGGTTCTGCTCGAACGAGAGATCAGCGTCTGGATCCAAGGTTGAGCTGCACCCAAGTTAGAAACGGATTTCTGCGGCAACACATAGTGCATTTATTTTTCTATATAACATGAGGCTTTTTTTATTTAAATTGTGAGGTGTATTCACTTTTGTACATCTCTAATACTACATTTTTTTAATATTTTAATAAAACTTCAATTATGATAAAAGTAAAAATTTATAGGTATAATGCGGCATGATGAAAGTTCAAAAATTTTTGTTAAAAAAATAGTCAAATCAATGAACTAATACCACATATTTAATATAATTAAAATAAAATGATAAAATATACAAAAAATTTCAATTTAAAGCCCTACAGAATTATAGGAGTAAGATTTATGGGTTTAAACATCAATCATGATTGAGGTCGAGTCTTGAATTCCTTATAAGGGGCCAATAAACTTACTAGCTAACTTCAAAACTAATTAAAAATAAGTATTTAGATAAAAAAACATGCCTATAAGTAATTGGATTGGGTTTAGATTGAGATAAATCCATCATAAAAACTTGAAAAGCAACATTCTACACACATATACATCATAAAAAATAGCTAATTCAAACAAATTTCTAAAGTCGCTCGAAGGATGGGAAAAAGGGCGGGCGAAGAAGCCGGAGCAGATGCGGAGCCGACTTAGAGAAGTCGGGGCCAGCAGCGCGCCCGTGCCACTTGATCAATTTTGCCGTGATTATTCACGTGGCTCCATCAGCCACATCAGATGCCCCCCTGCTCCTGAGCGCGAAGGGCCACGTGCCTGTTGTCTGTTGGGCGATTGCCAGTTATAGAGTACTTTTAATAGTGGGGGAGCCGGCGCACTCTTTCGAGGCAGTGTCGCTTCGAAAATCTCCAAACGAAAGGTGGGGATTGACGTCCGTACCGAGCATCCCGAGGGAGCACCTCTCGAAGGATGCAAAAAAGGGCAGGCGCCATCATTGCTTCTCCGCTCTTCACGCATCATCATTGGCTAGGGATCCCACTCCTCGGGCCAAACTGAGGCGATGCATCTCGGGCACAGGCGAGATCGTCGACAGCTGGACATCTGGTGCAGTGGTCGCGGGCCACATGGTAAGATCTCGGCGAGGCGATTCGAAGCCGAGGTATAAAGCCGCTCCTTGCGCTCGGGGAGGACCTTTACACTGTTATCACTTCCTCTGCAACCTTCTTCCCTGAGCCCTGAGTTTCCTTGCAGCCCGAGACCTTCAACCTTCATCTTCTTCCTAAGCTTCAGGTCAGTTTCCCCCTTTTTGTTCCTCTTTCCTTGACTCATGGACCGCCGGGCTATTAGGGAGGGTAAGAGGCCAGTGGTAGAGTCCTCGTTCCTCTGATGAGGACCACGCCTTGTTAGCTAGCCGAGTGCTCCGTCAGGTGGGTGGAATCACCATTCGCAGCTGGCCGGCGGTGAATGACCAACCATATGCTCGAACCTCCCCGGTGAGAGCAATTCCCACCTCTTTCAACCATCCGACGCCTCCTCTGGCAGCCGGTCTTGACTCGGCAGGGCCGAGGGGGTGGCCTCCACCATGACCCCCGAAGAAGTAGAGGTCCTTAGGACCAGGTATAGGGTTCCCAGCTTCATCCGCCTATCTGCACCAGGGCCCAAGGATAGAGTAAACTCCAACCTTCTTAGTTAGGTTGCTCTGTACGAGTAGTTCTTTCGGTGTGGACTATGCCTCCCATATCATCCTTTTTTCTTGAATGTGTTGAATAGGTATAGGTTAGTGCTGGTGCAGCTGACTCCGAACTCGATTCAGATCATCTACACCTTTGTTGTCCTTAGTTTCTTCCATAGCTCAGAGGCCAAACTATCCCTATTCCGAGCCTTCTACAAGCTTCGCCGCCAGGGTGAGGAGGCCTGGTGGGTATTCACGGCCAGGCTAGGTAGGGCCCTTCCCCTAGGTCTCCTGTCGAGGTTAGGGGATGGAAATTCTGATTTTTGTATGCCCATATGGAGGGGGGTGAGGGCCGACTAGGGAGAGCCCGACGTCAGCCCCAACAAGAACTCCGCCGTGGGTGAGAAGGACGGGGAGTTTTTCCATTGCCTAACCTCCTGCGAGATCCCCTCCTACAAGGAGCTTCTGTCCGAGGAGAACTTGTATGAGGCTAAACTGGTCCCGGCGGTTGGTGAGCATGAAAACTTACCCTTCTCGCCCCTGGCCCGACGCTTTATTATATACTTTTACTAACGCCTGTCTTTGTGTAGTGATGAAAATTCCCGCCAAGAAGCTAGAAGCTGCCATGCGCTAGAAGAGGCAGGTGGCCGGCGAGGAGGTGAGGCCGGCAAAAAGGACGCAAAAGAAGGCTCAGGCCGAGCCGGCCCGAGCTCCAAAGGTCCCTGCACCTCAAGCAGGAGCGGCGCTTGTGGAGGAGCTGGCGAGAGAGGCGCTGGCTGAAGAAATGGTCCCCGGCCCGGCCGGGGCGGTGGCGAGGGGCCAGTTGGCCCCGCCTAGCAGCACCGAGGGGGAGTTCCATCCACCACCGCACTGATCATGGTGGATCTGGACCCCGAAGGGGAAATCCCTATCGCCGCAGACCCAACTAAGGCGGGGCAGGTCAGGACTGTAGATGGCTCTTTGGCTCCCGTCGAGCCAGAGACAGAAAAGGCTCCTCCACCTACCAAAGAGGGGGAGGCAGCGACTAAGGGGGCCGGTGTTGGGGCAAAGACAACCGGAAAATATAGGGCCGAGCCGAGGAGCTCGTCCCGTTGATCATACGCCATTCAGCCCGGCGGGCAATTGAAAAGACACCGAGGCAGCCACTGCGGCCGGCACCCAGACTCTCCTCAATAGAAGACGCCGGGGAGGTTGTGTACCTTCTGTTGAGGGCGTGGTCCTCGTGAATCAATGCAGAGATGGAACAACAATCCATCGCCGGGATCCTCGACATGGTGTTCGTGTCGGTGCTCCAGGTAATTCTTCATCCCTGGTTCTTCCTTGATGCATTTTAGTTAACCTATAGCTGACAGACTCATTCGGTGCAGATGGCCAACGGGGCCCTCGCCCTCCACGAGGCGGTGTCCTGGTTGGGCAACCTGCTCGCATGCTCCCAGGAGAGGATTAATAAGTATAAGGGGCAGGGCAAGGAGCTGGCCGAGAAGCTCGCTCGGCAGCAGGAGAAAGACAAGGCCTGGGAGGAGGACCTGGGCAGTAGGCTTAAGGAGGCGGAGAGCCGAGCGGAGATCAAAAGCGGCCAAGCCTCCGCGGCTGAAACTAAGCTGACATTGGTCTCAGCCAGACTGGAGTCAGCTGGGACAAGAATAGAGGAGCTGGTTTGCCAGCTAAAACATGTGAAGGACCGGGCCGAGGTGGCGACGGATGAGACCCATGCTGCCATGGAGAGGGCCGCCGTAGCGGAGATGGCGGCGATCGAGGCAGGATATGGGTGGGCCGAAGCAATGGCCCAAGCCCAGGAAGCCATGGCCTGCACCGAGGAGGCCGAGAGCCGGGCCTGGGAAGCCAAGGCGCAAGCCAGGGAGGCTGTGGCCTGAGCCGATAATGCTATCGCCAACTTTAAAGCCTCATTGAAGTTTGAGCAAGAGGTAATCGAGGCCAACATCGATGCCTACGTGAAGGGCTTCGACCTATACAAGGTGAAGGTGTCTGAGGCCTTCAACATCAACAGCTCCGATCTTGAGAGGATCCAACCGGGGAAGTACCAGGGCCTAGTGGGCCTTGAGACATTTGTATCTTCTCTTTTTTCTATATTTTCCCTTTTACCTTATACTCTCCTTTTGTAACTGACTTTGGGTCAGATTTTGTAATTGTCAAAAGATGTCAAAGAAAAGGGCTTCTTTTGAACCATCTCGGGGGTTTGTGTGCCGGCCCAAGGGACGACTCGATCGGGTACAGAGCTGTTAGGGATTTGAACTGACTCGGGGGCATCTCCTTGCCGGGCCAAGTGGTGTCTCGTTACCGTGATGCCGATGAGCTCCTTTTGAACTACCTTGGGGGTTTGTGTGCCGGCCCGAGGGGTGACTCAATCGGGTACAGAGCTGTTAGGGACTTGAACTGACTCGGGGGCATCTCCTTGCCGGGCTGAGTGGTGTCCCGTTAGCCATGATGCTGGAGAGCTCTTTTTGAACTGCCTTGGGGTTTGTGTGCCGGCCCGAGAGGCGACTCGATCGGATACAGAGCTGTTAGGGACTTGAACCGATTCGGGGGCATCTCCTTGCTGGGCCGAGTGATGTCCCGTTAGCCGTGATGCTGGCGAGCTCCTTTTGAACTACCTTGGGGGTTTGTGTGCCGGCCCGAGGGGTGACTCGACCGGGTATAGAGCTGTTAGGGACTTGAACCGACTCGAATCTTTGCTGGGCCGAGTGGTGTCCCATTAGTCGTGATGCCAGCGAGCTTCTTTTGAACTGCCTCGAGGGTTTGTGTGCCGGTCCGAGGGGCGACTCGACCAGGTACAGAGCTGTTATGGACTTGAATCGACTCGAGGGCATCTCCTTGCTGGGCTGAGTGGTGTCCCATTAGCCGTGATGCCGGCGAGCTCCTTTTGAACTGCCTCGAGGGTTTGTGTGCCGGCCCGAGGGGCGACTCGACCGAGAACAGAGCTGTTAGGGACTTGAACCGACTTGGAGGCATCTCCTTGCCGGGCCGAGTGGTGTTCCATTAGCGGTGATGCCGACGAGCTCCTTTTTTGAGATCCGGTCCTCATACATAAGGAAAAATTGAGTACGGTGTTGAACGAGATCCTTTATTACTTATCATGTGGAGAGATACACTATTGATAGTATCGGTGAAGGTTGTCCGCGTTCCAAGTACACGGGATGGGTCGACCGTTGAGCTCTTCAATTCGGTGTGCCCTTTGGTGAAGCATCTTGTCTACATGGTAAGGACCTTCCCAATTGGGGGACAGTTTGCCCCCCTCTATAGGTTTGGACACCTCGGCCTTCCTGAGCACCAAATCTCTAGGGAGGAACACTTTGGGATGCGCTCAAGCGTTGTAATACTTGGCCGCCCACTAGCAGAAAGCTACGATTTGTAGTCGTGCTCGATCGTGCGCCTCATCAATAAAGTCGAGGTTGGCTCTTATCAGGGCAGAGTTGTCTTCTTCGTTGTAGGACTCCATGCGCGGGCAGGCTTGGCAGACCGATCTCAACGGGGATGACCACCTCGGACCCAAAGACGAGACTAAAGGGGGTCTCGCCTGTCAGAGCTCTTGGGGTTGTGTGGTAGGCCCATAGCACGCTGAGAAACTCTTCTACCCATCGGCCCTTGGATTCGTCTAATCGAGTTCTGAGTCCTCTAAGAATGGTGCGATTCATGACCTCGGCCTCCCCGTTAGTCTGTGGGTGGCTGATAGAGGTGAATCGGTGGCGGATGCCTAGTTCGGTGCAGAAAGTCTTGAATATGGCATTGTCGAACTATTGGCCGTTGTCAGTGATGAGAATGTGAGGTAGGCCAAAGTGGCATATGATAGACTTTCATAAGAAGGCCTTGACCTTGCTCTCGGTGATCTTAGCCAGCGCCTCAACCTTGACCCATTTGGTGAAGTAGTCGATGGCGACAAGCAAAAATCTTCGCTGGCCTAAAGCTGGGGGGAATGGCACAAGGATGTCCATCCCCCATTGGGCGAAGGGCCATAGGGCCAAGAGCGGGCTCAAAGGGTGAATGGCTAACGCTGGATATACGCGTGTTGCTGACAACCATCACACTTTTGAACCAGCTTGGCGGCGTCCTCCCTCATAGTGAGCCAGAAGTACCCTTGACGAAGGGCCTTTTGAGCCAAAGACCTGCCCCTCAAGTGATTTCCATAGATGCCCTCATGGATTTCCCTGAGAATATAGTCGGCATCGGCATGTCCTACACATTTGAGCAGGGGGTAGGAGAACAACCTCCTGTATAGACGCCCATCTAGGAGGGTGAACTTGGAGGCTCTCCATTTGAGCAACCTAGCTTCGTCGCGGTCAGCGGGGAGAGTGCTGTCTGTGAGGTAATGGATGTAGGCATCCATCCAAGTCGGCTCTTGGGTAAGCGGGAGGACTTCCTCTTTGTCTTCAATGCTGGGCCTCTCCAAGGGCTCGATGTATAGGCGTCCCTCGTGATGCCGTCAGTGGAGGTGGCTAAGCGGGAAAGGGTGTTGGCTTTGGCATTCTCGCTTCGAGGGATGTAGTTAATGCTGAAATAAGTTAGTGGAGAGACTAAGAGCTGAACCTTGCCCAAGTACTGGGCCATGGTGGGGTCCCGCGCCTTGTACTCCCTATTGATTTGCCCGGAGACGAGTTGCGAATCGGTGAAAGCTCCAAGGCGCCTTACTCCAAACTCATGGGTCAGCCTCAACCCTGCCAATAGAGCCTCGTACTTGGCCTGGTTGTTCGTGGCTTTGAACAGAAACCAAAAGGCATATTCCACCCTTTCTTCTTCTGGGCCCGTGAGGATGAGGTCGGCACCGCTTCCTTGGGAGTTCGAGGCACCGTCCACATGAAAAATCCAAGATTCTCACCATCGCCCGGCTCGGCATCAGGTTGCTCCGCGGGAACCTCCTTGGCTGAATTCTCTGCCCAGGTGCACTCGACTAGGAAGTTGGCTAGGACCTGGGATTTCAGAGCCGGTCTTGCCTGAAAAGGGAGATCGAACTCTCCCAATTTGATGGCCCACTTGGCAAGTCGGCCTGAGGTGTCCGGACGAGCCAAAATAGCTCGGAGGGGCTGGTCCGTGAGCACCACAATGGGGTGAGCCTGAAAATATGGACGAGATGCCATGCGAAGACGATCAGGGCGAAAATGATATTTTCTATCTTGGAGTACCTGACTTCCGCATCGTGGAGCACTTTGCTTACATAGTAGACAGGGTTTTGGGTCTCATCGGCGTTGAGATGTACCAAAACGAAACTGACAGCTTCTAACGAGGCGACGAGATAAAAAAAAAGACTTTTCCCATCCTTTGGCTTCGACAGGAGTGGCGGGGAGGACATGAATGCCTTTAATCCCTCGAAGGCCTTTTGACAGTCGTCTGTCCACTCGAAACTATTGACCTTCCGCAGGGCTTTGAAGAAGGACCTCTCAGCTGATTTGGAAAGGAAACGACTTAGGGCTGCCACCCTCCCTGTGAGCTGTTGCACCTCCTTCTTGCTAGTCGGCGGCCTCATGTTGAGGATGGTGCTAATATTCTCCGAGTTCACCTCGATCCCTTGCTGTGTCACCATGAAGCCTAAAAACTTGCCTGCCGTGACGCCGAAGGCACACTTCTTTGGGTTCAACTTAACTTGAAAGCGGCGGAGGTTATTAAAAGTCTCCTCCAGGTCGAAAACATGGTCGAAGGCACGGGCGCTCTTTGTCAGCATATCATCCACGTAGACTTTCATGTTCTAGCCCAATTGATCTTGGAAGACTTTGTTCATCAACCTTTGATAAGTCACCCCCGCATTTTTAAGGCCAAAAGGCATTATCTTGTAGCAATAAATGCCCTTCTCGATCATAAAAGAGGTGTGATCCTCGTCACTTGGGTCCATATTTATTTGGTTGTACCTAGAGAAAGCATCCATGAAGCTGAGAAGCTCATGGCCGGAGGTAGAGTCCACCAGCTGGTCAATCCGAGGCAGAGGGAAGCTGTCTTTTGGGCATCCCTTGTGAGGTCGGTGAAGTCGATGCAGATCCTCTAGCTCCCGTTTGCTTTTCGGACCATGACCTCGTTGGCTACCTAGCTTGGGTAATGCGCTTCTCGAATTTGGTCGGCACCAAGTAGCTTGTTGACCTCCTCGTCGATGGCCTTTTGTCGCTCGGGAGCGAAGCTTCTCTTCCTTTGGCGGATTGGGTGGTGCTTTGGATTGATGTTGAGTTTTATGGGTGATTACCTCCGGAGGAATGCTAGGCATGTCGGATGCCAACCAGGTGAATATATCCGAGTTGGCCCGCATGAAAGTCAAAAGGCGGTCATGATCCTCTGGAGGGAGGAGTCCGCCAATGCGCACAGTCTTTGTTGGGTCGTTCCTAGTGGAAAAGTCAAGAGCCGCTCGGCCGGCTCTCCTCCCTTGCTAGACTCCCTAGGGTCAGGCGCTTCCGAAGCCGGGTTGGCCTCCTGAGGACTCGAAGCCACATGGTAGTAGGTAGGACCGGGCTGACTTCACCCCGCATCTCACCGACCCCACTACTGGTAGGGAACTGCACAATCAGTCGCCTGGTGGAGATGACCGCATCTAGAAGATTGGGGCCCGATTGCCCGAGGATGGCATTATATGCCAAGGGAACTCGCACGACTAGGAACTTCATGATAACCATGCTTTGACATGGCGGCATTTCGGCTGTCACAGGCAAGGAGATTTCACCTTCTACCCTCACCGAGTCTCCTGTGAATCCGATTAGAGGAGCCGCTACGGGCTGGAGAGAATCAACAGACAATCCTATCCTAACAAATGCGTTGTAAGTAAGGATGTCAGCTAAGCTACCACTATCAACTAAGATCCTCTTTACAGGGTGCTTGGCGATCGTCATCGAGACGACGATGCCTTTGTTGGTCCAGATAGCAACCCAAGAGGGGGGGTGAATTGGGTTTTTCAAAAATTAAACTCTTTTGAATAGATAACCCCCAAGCGGAAATAAAAACTTAGATTCATAGATTTAAAACTAAGCAACTATAAATGAAGAGTTGAAGATAAAGAGACAATCATGGCAAACATAAAAGATTTTATAGTGGTTCGGTGTACCTATACCTACGTCACTCCCAAGTATCTCTTGGGTCCACACTATAATCAAACTGATTACAGCAGAGTTGTTTTGCAAGCTCACAACTCAAACTTGTTGTTTTCCCGGGCGCACAATGAACCCAGCTGGTTTTCAAAGCTCACAGTACAAAACCTAAAACCACAAGCAAATGCTTGCACAAGGCTAACTGCCTCAACTGAATCAATCACCAGATTGACCCAACAACCAGTATAATGAGTTTACAAAAGCAAACTGCTCCTTCAATGAGCAAATATACAATAATAAAACAATAAATAGAGATTAGGAACCAAAGCCTGATTCGAAGATCTTGGTGGCTTCTTTCTTCTCTTCCTTTGAATGGATCTTCCTTTGAATATGCTCTTGAGGTTCAGAAGATTGGAAAGTCTAGGGCTTCTCACTTGTTTTGAGATTTCTTCTAAGTAGACCAGCAAAGGCTTGGAATCTCTTTCTCTTCTCTTGGGGAATGAATATGATCTTTCCTTACAGGTTTTCCCTCTTTTCTTTTCTGATGGATCTCAAGGATTTTCTCTATTCTTTTCTTTTTGCCTCTTTCATGATTTTTCTTCTCTTCTCTTTGGGATGCAATCACCCCTCTTCTTATAGATTCAATTAATCCACAAATAGTGCGAAAATATCTGTTAGAAGCAAGTGAAAAAGGATTAGATCCATAAATAACAATAGCCGTTGGGATTAAAATTAATAAAGTTAAAGTTTAGAGTCGTTCTGACAGTTCTGGAGCCATGTCTGACATTCTGGAGTCGGCTCTGGCTTTTCTGGAGTCGGCTCTAACTCGAAATAATTTAATCCGCTCGATCTGGAGTCGTCTCTGACTTTTCTGGGGTCGACACAAAATTCTTCTGGAGTCGACTCTAGCAGTCCGGGAGTCGACTCTAAGTCGTGGCCTGAAAATTCAACGTTCTGTTGTTTCTGATAGAGTTGGCTCTCACAGTCCCGGAGTCGACTCTAAGTCCATGCCGTTTTCCGGAGTCGGCTCTGCGATTCCATGTGTCGACTCTAATGTTTGCAGTCTTACCTTGATATTAGATTCAACCCAGAACTTGATTTTCCTTCATGATTTTGATCATTAATTAGACTTATAAACTGAAAGCCTTAATCAAAATCATTAGTAACATCAAATGTTATACTCAAATAGTTTTGTTAATCATCAAAATCCTCAATTGGGTCAATAGCCTTCATTATTTACATTTTCTACAACTATTGACCCCCCCCCCCCGGGAATTATATTATCCGGTGCTTCCTCCCCCCTTGGCTGCTTGGATGAAGGGGCTGCTCCCCAGGACACCATTCCTACCATTCGCTCTGTTAGGGCATTGTCGAAAGCAGCTTGAGCAGGCGGATGCCCCATGAGAGCCGGCACCGATGGGGGCACCTTCTGAATGTACTTTTCGAGGTAGTCTCGCTGGATGAGCTCCTCGATGGCGCACTTCAAACTATAGTAGTTATCGGTGTCATGGCCGTAGTCCCGGTGGAAGCGGCAATAGAGGCTTTTGTTGCGGAGGAGGCCCTTCTTCATGGGAGGAGATCGCTGGAGGTAGGGCTCGCCCTCAATCTCCATGAGGATATGAGAGCGAGGGGCGAGGAGAGGCGTGAGCTCGCTCTCCAAGGGGGCGAGGCTCCGACGCCTATTATCTGATCGGCGAGGTAGCTCAGGCCTCCGAGGGCGAGAGGATCCGCTTGGCTCAGGACGGGCAGGCTTTCGGCTGGATCCTCTTGCAGACTCCCGACGGGTGAGGTTGGCCTCATTCGCGCGGATGTAGTTCTGGGCTAGGAGGAGAAGGTCGGAGTAGGAGCCAGGAGGCTTCTTGTCCAAGGAGAAGGTGAAGCGGGAAGGGAGGAGCCCCCGCTTCAACGCCAACATCACCACCGCATCATCCAGGTGGTAGACTTCAAGGGTGGCAGTCTTGAATCGGGCTACAAAGTCCCGAAGTGACTCTCCTTCCTTTTGGCGCACAAAGAAGAGGCTGTCTGCGACCCTTGGGATCCTCCGACAAGCGTCGAAGTGCACTAAAAACGCCCTTTCCAGCTCCCGGAAGGAATTGAGGCTGTGAGGGAACGTCTTGGGAGTGCCAGGCTTAAGCAGCTTTCCGCAGGGTGGCGGGGAAAGCCTTGCACAAGAGGGCGTCCGTAGCCCCTTGGACTTGCATGAGTGCTTTGTAACTTTCAAGGTGGTCAAGGGGATATATCGTACCATTGTACGGATCTAGCTGAGGAAGGCGAAATCTGGAGGGTACGAGTTCCTCCAATATTCGGCGGGTATATGGAGGACAGGTGTTGTATTCCTCCTCGGCTGGTTGTTAATTTTTCTAGTGAGTCATCCAGCTGTCGGTGGTACTCGTCCAGTCGTTCCTTCGCCTGGCGGCTGATTGCTGGCACCCTCCTGGATGGCTCGAAGGATGACGAAGAATAGGATGGAGAAGAACGCGGAGGTGAGACCTCCGCTTTGGTTCCTCCTAGTGCCGAGGCTCCAGGGAGAACTTGCTCGGATCACGGTCGGGAGAACGCGGCCTCTTAAGGGGCTCCCAACGAGGTCTCCTGGGAGAGGCTCGACAATGCCCAGCCTCTCGCTAGGGGACCTTCCCCTCGCAGACTGCTGGCTAGCAGGTGGGGGAGCAGTCTGATATTGGGTGGCCACGGACTGTTGCTCCTGGAATCCGTGGACCATGGCAGTGAGGGCTTGAACGTGCTGAGCAAGTGCTGCCAGCTGATCAGCTGGGGCAGCTGCGTCTGGTGGTGGGCGAACAATGGGAGAGTCGGCGGTAGGAAGTCAAACTTCCTACTGCCTAGCTGGTGGGGGATGCCCCCCAAGGTAGCTGGAGGAGGCGTCTTGAGCCCGTGTCACCACCATTGCTCAATGGACAGAGGGGGAGCTTTTGCGAGTGGATGCTATAGGGTTCGTCTTCCTCCTGCATGCTTGCCTTGCACCCCCCTTCCTGGCGTGCCAATCTGATGACGTCCAATCACCGAACTTAAGCGCAGGGAAGATGAGTCTGCTTGCTGATGGGATCCTCGTCAGGAGGGATGACCTGCAAGAAGTCCCAAGATCGGAGAGAGTTCCGGTAGGAACCCTCCAATGCTTAAGTTAGCAACCGAGGTCACAGCCGAAGGGAAGCTCGAGAGAGCTCCTTAAAGGTAGAAAAGACTCTGAGAGTTGGAGTTTTTCTGGGGTGGTAGTGTAGGTGAGCACTTGCGTTCACATACCTGGGCCTCGAGTTGACTTACCCTTTTATAGGCGTTTGACATTTGTATGGGGATTAGCTATGTGAAGTTCCGTGAGAAGGGAATATCTGCGAACATGTGGAAGTTACGTGAATTTGGGCTGGTTGGTAGGTCTTGTCCTATTAGAGAGGGGGAGCTGGCGGTTGTTGGGCCAGGTCCCATGGATCGGCGGGATCAGTCGGTAGGTGGGCCTGGTTCCATCGACGGCGTGGCCAGGTGGTAGGTGGACCTGGTTGTGTCAGGCTGTGCAAGTCAGAAAGTTGGTGGGCTTGACGGTCGGGATCAACTTGGAGAGGTCGGAGCTGCCACAGCCGACTGGGGGAGATCGGGGGGCCGCCCCGGCTAACTCGGAGAAGCCGGCGCCGCAGAGGGCTGCCAAGGCCGACGTGAAAGAGTCGGAGCAGACGCGGAGCCGATTTGGAGAAGTCGAGGCCGATATGGAGGGGCCGGGGCAGACGCGGGGCCGACTTGGAGAAGTCGGGGCCAATACGGAGGAGCCGGAGCAGACACGGAGGAGCCGGGGCAGACGCGGGGCTGACTTGGAGAAGTCGGGGTCGGCAAGCGTGTCCGTGCCACTTGGTTAATTTTATCGTGATTATCTACGTGGCTTCATCAGCCACATCAGCGTGATTACTTAAAATAAACACTGTTGTCTAAAAAGAATTTAAATTAAAAGAGGGTGGGGAGGAGGGAGTGGCGAATTGCCGCTGCGTTCCTTCTCCGAGAGCTCGTGTAGTAGTAATTCGAGGCAGGAACGCACGTGCCATGAGAAACAAACCCTTGATCGACGTACCTGATTGATTCCTCCGGTCGACACTCGAGCGCCTGGACCCTTGAACTACTGCCGGGCAAACCCGTGGAAACACGCCTCCGACGCGCTTGCGCGTTCGGAACTCCGCTGTGAGAAAAATCCGCCAGGAAAACCGCGGGACCCACCACGTCTCGCGGGACGTTCCTTTTTGAACTGGCGGAGGTTGGTCGGCCGGCGGGTCATCCGTCTCCTCTTCCCTCCCTCTTGTTTCGACCAGAACCTAAAACCGAGGGGGGTGGGGGAAGGATAGAGGGACCCGCCCCTTCTCCCGCGCTACTCGACTCCGTCTTGCGTGGTTCTCCGACGCGCCTTCGGCAACGGGGTTATTCATCTAAAAAACGAGAGCAAAGAACAAAAACATATGACTTTTCTTCATCTTCTCCCCTCTCTATCTCTATCTCTAATTGTTGGTATTTAGCTTAGAAAGGCACCCATATCGGATTGGCATTGAAGCACAAGGTATTTCTGATGGCATCTTCTTCTTGCTCCGAAATCTGAATATATTTGGCTCCAAATCCATGTCTTTTTTTTTTTTGGTTTTAAGGTTTCTCGTCGGACTCACAGGGGTTTGTGTTACTTTAGATTGAGGTGGATAGAGTTGTTTCATTTATCAATATGTTCCTTTCCTTCTTATGTGGCTTTCTTTATCTTTAAAATATAATTTTCTTGCGCATTAATCTTATTTAAATTCAATTTAAATATGTTCCGTTTTCCTTTTTATATTTGATTTGATTTAAAATATCCTGTCATGTACTCAGCCTTACCACTCGTAAAGACAGTAGCAACCTATGTAATCATAGATCCATCTAGAAGATCTGCTAATTATAACAAACTAATGTTTTTATTTGTTTGTGTTCACTCTTTTGTACTGCTTTCGTTCGCTTTGTGAAAGTGGGTTAAGCTTGCTCAACTTTATCTCTCTCTCTCTCTCTAACAATAGTGTTGATGAATAATTGATCATATTTTTAAGGTCTAATGAAAAATCTTTGCTGACAAATTAGAAGCAGTTAGGATTTTTTTATTAAAAAAAAAAAAAACAAATTGAGGTCCTTTAGTTGCCGAAATTCGTCCATGTATTCGTTGCTTATGTTCATTTTGCAGTCGATTTTTGTTACCACAAGAGGTCTTTTCTTTTGTTTCCTTTGTCTCAGCTTTCACTTCTCTGTGATCTTTATGCTGAGAAAGCTGGTCCTTCCTCGTTCATCCATTCAGAAAAATGGATCACATCAAAGCTCCATTTAGAGGTGTTATTAAAGATGTCAAGGGGAGAGTACCGTGCTACAAGAGAGATTGGATTGGTGGGTTCAATTCAGGCTTCAGGTATATCCAATGAATAACAGTTATTTCTTTACTCAACATTCCAAGGACTAAAATGCTAATCTTAATTATTTGGTTCACCTTCATCCATCAGGATATTGGCCCCTACCATGTACATCTTTTTTGCTTCTGCTCTTCCTGTCATAGCTTTTGGAGAACAATTAAGTAAAGACACAGGTGAATGATCTACATATCACCAATAAAATTTCCATATATATAACTGTATATTTTTTTATAGAACCGACGGAGCTGTAAATATCTCCTACACTTGTGGGTGTCCTAGCAAACTCTGCTCAAAATACAAGCTTAGTTTCTCTTGTCCATGTAGAGCATGGAATTATGTCCTGACATAGAGAAAATTGTATGTAAACTTCTTGTAGACGGAACACTTGGCACAGTGGAAGCTTTAACTTCTACCGCTATTTGTGGTATCATACACTCAATCCTTGGTGGCCAGCCCTTGTTGATATTAGGAGTTGCAGAGCCCACTGTCATCATGTATTCTTATTTATACGATTTTGCCAAAAGCCGTCCAGATATTGGACCAGATCTGTTTTTGGCCTGGAGTGGATGGTAAGGAAAATAAGTTCAAAGCCTTTTAAATAATACACACAATCTTCTTGAAGATTTCTTGTTCAATTATTTGATTGTGGCTAACTTTATCTAATGCAGGGTCTGTATCTGGACAGCATGCTTGTTGATTCTTCTTGCTATTTTTAATGCCGGTGCTGTTATTAATAGATTTACCAGGATTGCAGATGAACTTTTTGGCATGTTGATATCAGTTTTATTCATTCAACAAGCCATTAAGGTGAATCATAAGATGTCAAACTAACCACTGTAGAAAAAATAAATTTCACCATACCGAATCAATTAAGTAATAAAAATGGAAGTCCTTTTTTACGGTCACAGGGAGTAGTGAGCGAATTTAGCCCAGCAGAAGGTGGAAAAACGAGTCAAGCACTGCACCAGGTTGACTGGCAGTACGCAAATGGATTGCTGGGGATCATATTCTCAATTGGCTTGTTGTATTCTGCTTTAAAGAGCAGAAGGGCAAGGACATGGCGATATGGCACAGGTTTGTGAAGACAGCTGAGACATCTTCTTCTTTACCTCCTGCTTAAAGTTTTCCCATTATGAACACATCGTCACTACTGAATGAACGCAGGCTGGTTTAGAAGTTTCATAGCGGACTATGGGGTCACTTTCATGGTTCTGGTGTGGACGGCATTTTCTTATGCAGTCCCGAACAAGGTTCCTTCTGGGGTTCCTAGGAGGCTTTTTAGTCCACTTCCATGGGAGGCTAAATCACTGCAACATTGGACTGCTGTAAAGGTAACAAACACTATGCTTCTGCGGAACCCCCCATCTTCTTATGTCCTGTTTCTTCATCAAGTTTATAATTTCTTGGCCGCCCGTTAAGTAGGCTTTCGAGTTTGCCATACCTAATTTGAAAAGAAGAAGTTATCTTATTTAAGAAGTTTATTACCGAATAATTAATTGCTTGGGAAGCATAAGAAGTTATCAATGTCACAGCCTTTCTCAAATTGGTGATTGTGGCAAGAATAAGAAGAAGGTTATCTATCTATTGATTGTAAGGTGACCAACCAAAGTAGAATCCATGCTGCACTGTACTCTTTCATCAATATTAATCCATCCAGCTGACATCTCTTTTGGATATTTGTTTCTGTTTTGTTATTTCACAGCATCTCCAGCTTTCGGGCTTCCACAAACTGAGCTGATTTTTTGCTTCCTATATAATTAATTGCAGGATTTGCTGTCGGTTCCACCGGCCGGCGTATTTGCTGCCATAATACCTGCTGTGATGGTTGCAGGCCTCTATTTTTTTGACCACAGCGTTGCTTCACAGATGGCTCAGCAGAAGGAATTTAATCTTCAAAATCCTTCAGCTTATCATTATGACATTTTACTCCTCGGATTCATGGTATGTGTGGCTCTTCTGTGTTACTTTTTCATCCATATATATATATATATCAGTTATTAAACTTGCAATTTCCTTTTTCCATAAAGATGGTCCAAGCCTGTCACCTCATTAAATTTGCAAACGTAGGTCTTAATTTGTGGGTTGCTCGGAATACCTCCTTCAAATGGGGTTCTCCCGCAGTCGCCCATGCATACAAAGAGTCTGGCTGTACTCAAGAGACAGGTGTGTTTGAAGTTTGAGAAATTTATGCCTGCAGCTTTCCTGTTCTGCTCGAAGTATTTTTATCATTATTGCTGTGGGCTTAACAGTTAACACGCAAGAAGATGGTCAAGACTGCAAAGGAAGGCATTAAACAACACGCTAGCAGATCAGAAATCTATGGCAAAATGCAAGAGGTGTTTATAGAAATGGACAGTGGTCTTAAGCATGTAAGTCTTGAGATCCCATGGAAGAGAGAGGACATAAGCATGGTGTTATTGCAATCCTCATGGCTCATGATTCAGTTTCAGGAACCATAGTTGGAAGTGATATTAGACTTGTTGTTGTTGAATGTATCGCACTGCTCCGCTTTCTTTGATATGATATACCTTCACAGTTCACCCCATTCCATATCTTTTCTATATGCTTGCTTGTAAATCAATACAGGGATATCATTTTCCATGCTCCTCTAGAATCTAAACCTGAATGCAAACGGATTGATTGACACTGTAGCAATCCCTTAAAAATTTCCACTTTCTGTAACACTGTTACCAGTCTGTATTGCAGAATGTATCAATAGATGGAGAGTTGAAGGACTTGAAGGATGCAGTCATGCAAAGTGAAACCGAAGGAGAACAAGACAATAAATTTGACCCTGAGAAGCCCATAGATGCTTACTTGCCTGTTCGGGTCAACGAGCAGAGAGTAACCAACTTGTGCCAGTCCGTCCTGGTGGGCGCCTGTCTTGGAGCTATGCCTATCATCAAGAAGATACCCACATCGATTCTCTGGGGATATTTTGCTTACATGGCCGTTGATAACCTTCCAGGAAGTCAGTTCTGGGAGAGGATAAAGCTTCTCTTAATCACTCCTGGTCGGCGTTTCAAGTAAGTGTACACACTTTTTCCCCGTAAAACTTTTGGTGCTCTGCTTTTGCGTGAAGTATACGTTCTTCTGATGAGAGGGGTTCCATCTTTTGACATAATAAACATAAGTATCATGCTGCAAAAATTCTAAAGAATTTCCTACAAGTTCCTGCCAGCCTTTTGAGCCTCTAGACGACAAGTCTAATTACCGATGTCTTTCCTTGAATACAACTATTATATAATTCCATTTGGTTTTCTGTGACTGTTGGCAGGGTTCTAGAAGATGAACATCCTCCATTTGTCGAGTCGGTCCCCTTTGAAGTAATAAATTGCTTCACCATATTCCAATTAGCATACTTCCTGCTCTGTTTTGGGTTGACATGGATACCCATAGCTGGAATTCTGTTTCCACTGCCGTTCTTCTTGCTAATTAGCATAAGAGAGCATGTCCTCCCGAGATTCTTTCACCCGCATTACTTGTGGGAACTGGACGCAGCCGAATATGAGGTAATAGCTGGAGCCCCTCGTCGCCATCCCAGCTTCTCAATTCGCCATCCGAGCGTCACATTTCGGGTAAGCCATTTTCCTTCTTCTTCGTATACTCGTTGTCGTTGGTGTTGATGCATGATGAATTATGAGGCATGCTTCTATGTGGGCTTCACAATTCGGATTCTCATGTCTGATTGTATTTTAAACAGAGTCTCTGTTTATACCCAATGAATTACCACCATTATGATTTATGGCCCACAAACTTGCAGGCTTATGAATATGTGATACACCTCTTTTTGCCTGCATGATTAAGAACATCTTTGATCTTTCAATGACATGTTTTCCCCATGCAGGTCATGGAGCGGGAGTATTCTCCATCAGAAAATGGGGACAATGATAGCGAGTTAGCTGATGCTGAAATTTTGGATGAACTCACGACCAGCAGAGGCGAACTTAAAATTAGAACGAAAAGTTTTACTGATGAGAAATTCCTTCAGGTAAGAAGAATACTTGGCCAAGACAGAGTTTATGGTAGTAGGAGGTTATAGACAACCACAGAATTGTAGCCTTCTTCGGCCATGGGGTATCGCAACTGAATGGAAACTAGCATTCACCCACATACTAAACCAGAGATTCCAGGCCACACATAATCAAGAGAGGGGGACATTAACTAGCCAGGGCCAAAAGAAATCGACATGAACTTAGAACGCAACAGAAATTAATGCGCCTTTGTCTTCAACTGATTGATTGATAAGATATTCCCTCCTAGAACGACAGTAGTCTTGAGATATTTTATATCTAAAGATCCTGAAGACATGATGTTGAAAGTAGGTGCATCAGTTCTACCACGACAAGCTTGCCCGCCCTACTTCCCTAAGAGACATGTCTTCATGTACTGGTTTAGTTTTTCAACATAAGATGATGCCTCCTAGTTCCAAGTTTTAGTGGTGAGATGAAGAGCATCATTTTCCTTATCGCATTGTTTGTTGGTTAATGTTCCAATATATTGTTGATCGTAGGTTTATCCGGAGGGGAGCCCTCAAGATGTGTAGAAAGATGGAGATATCTATGCTTATAAGCAAAATCTGAAGGAATTCCCGGGTGCCTATGAGGAGATGCTTGTCGTTGTATATAGTAATTTGAGATGGAAGGCGGTCATCACGTATCTCGACTGCACCAGAAATTTAATCCGTTCATCAAAGGATGATGCAATGCAACCATCGAGAGGGTGGAAAGAAAATGGCAACTGTAGTGCGTGCATGCTTTCTTTTTGCCATTCCTTCCCCCTCGCCCTTGTTTCACTTTTGTTTTGTTTTGTTTTGTTTTGTTTTATATATATATATTGGTTTCGTTTCGTCCCTCTCACATTGGAGCGGGGGAAGAGGAAAAGGTACAAGGTTGCTGGGAGTCTAAACTATTTATCTAAAGAACTGCTTAGATAAATGATTCCAAGAAATAATATGGGATATGGAAGAATTGATTAAGACGATACAGCAGTGTAGTTGTGAAATATTGCCTCAGAAATGATAGTTCTTATTGTACTACTGCTAGTGAATGATATTGTTCGCTCTCTAGATCTCTCTCTCTCTCTCTCTCTCTCTCTCTCTGGGGTCATCTTCTATTTCCTTGTTGAGCACTGCTAATCAGATGTCGAATGTGATATGGTCCGCTGACAATCAAAAAGGTCCTGTGAGATTCACAGAGCTGTTGGGTTGAGATGGTACCTCTGCTTCCCAATTTTGTTTCCAGTTTTTTTTTTTCGACCTTTTACCTAGTATTTTGCCTTTTAATAACAAAGCACACCGTTTCTCAAGAAAAAAAATAAAAAACAGAAAACAAAGCACATGAAGATAGTTTAACCATTTCTTGATAAATATATAACTTTTTTCCACGGCCATAGAACAATGTTGTCTCACTCTTTGGTTGCCAGCCCTTTGAGATATAACCTTGGCTTCATGACTAGGATGGAATCTCAATTCCACTTTCTGCTTCTACTAACTCGGAGTCAGAGCTAGCTGACTTTATTCTATCATTGAAGCAGCTCTGAAATATCAAAAACCGAAGGATTTATTTTAATATATACGTCATGCACAGGAAATGTTTTTATGGAATGGCCCATCTGTGTCTACTATCATGGAAAAGTCTTGGTACACCACTTCGATGCAGCATGATTTGCATCGGGCATGGTAATTTGCTCACGCACAGGTCCGCACATCAGCAATGCAGGACCCATGGGCAAACCCTCTCGTACAAACCCATGCGCAGGCGAATCATTATGCTCAGTACAAGCCATATTGCACTGAGAACCGGCATACAAAGACTTTTCCCTACTACAACTACGTCTATGGACCAACATTCAATAAATGGGCGAAGTTAGCTTCCTTCCATTTTACATTAAAAAAAAAGTTTATGTATCTATGAATGTAAGAGCACATCATGGCACTTCTTATTTCCTTACATCTGTAGAAAGCTATCTACAAATCGGATAGATGTACTTAAATCTTTTACTGTTATGAAGTGTTAGATTATTTTAAATATTTTTTTAGTGGGAATAGAGAATTAAAAAGGAAAAAATTTGAAAACTCTTCGAATTGATAGAGGATGTGAATATTCATTTAAGTATCAAAAGGCTTTATAAGAAAAGGAAATACATGGGTAACTTATAATTCTTAAAACACCGTAACAAAATGAAGTTGCAAAATGTAGAAGTACGTTCTTATTGAATATGGTTAGGTCGATGGTGGCATAAGTAAACTTACTAATAAGTTTATGAGGAAATGCATTGTTAATTATTACCTACATCTTTAATAGTGTACTCAGTAAATCATACCTACTATTCAATATAAGCTCTGAAATTATGCAAAATTAAACCTGGATCACTTGCATCTATGGGATTCGGTAGGATATATTCATAGCACCTTTTATAAGTATGGAAAGCTAGACCCTAGAACTATATTATGTATAATGAACATCTAGGTGGAAAAATGGCTGAAATGAAGTTCAGAGATATGAAATTCATAGAAAATAAATTTTTAATTATTAGTGAAGTAAGAAAGAATTTAAAATTATATAAGTTACAAGAGGATTCTCTTCCTATCATTGGTGAAGGAGGGAAATTACAACCTTTTTTGAGAGTAGCCATAACTAGTGGAAGTGGCTCACCTAATGGAAGCATATCAACTAAGCCATGTGGGAGCATACTTGTAAAAGATAGCACACAACCAAAATGCAGACCTCAAGACTTAAGTTGATAATTATAGAGAAGTGAAGATGGAATTGTATTATGTCAATGTTTTGAAATTGAAGGGGATTTGTTTCTATGCACTTTGTTAGATATAAATGAGCATTCTTTTCCTTCGCCTGCCTAAAATGAGTAGCTAGCAATTATGAAGTATGAGATAGAATTAATGGCCAAAAACTAAGTGTGGGAGTTGGTTGACCTTCTACTTGGGTGCAAATCGATAAAAAATAAATGGATCCTAAATATGAAGTGTAAGGAGAATGGATCAATCAACAAATACAAAACTTGACTTGTGAGAAGGGCTATATTTAAATGGATGATGTTAACTATGAAGAAATATTCTTTCTTATGGTCAGGTTTGTCTCTATTTGCCTAATCCTAGCTATTGTAGCCCATTTAGATTTCAAGCTATATTGGATGGATGTTAAAATGACATTCTTCAATGGAGGACTAGATGAAATGATTTATTCAAAACAACCTATTGGCTTTGAAATCAAAGGATAGAAGGGCAAAGCGTGTCATCTTAAACAATCTATAAAGTAGTCATCTAGTAATGGTATATTAGATTTTATGAAACCATTCTATTGATTAGCTTGAACATGGTTGATGAAGATCATTGTGTGTGTTAGATGAGCGTCCTAGAAAGCCAATTATTAGCATATACATTGTATTTTGTTCCAAAACTTTCATTGTACATGATCATGATCATATTAATAAAATTGGGCATTTTTCATACATGTTGATGTGTCATCATCATCCTTAGGTTGATGGACAATGACATGTATTTCCAAGAGTTAAAATTTTAATATACATGCCATAATAGATTAACTCCTAAAATGCTTTCAATCAATTGATTAATCATGAGGACGATGATCAATCCAATCAGATTGGAGCATGGATCACCTTAATACGAGTCTCTTGTATGAGGTATGAGATACCAAGGTGAAAATGTTAGTAGATGTTTGATATTGATACCGAGCGTGACCATACGAGAAGTTAGTAGGATGACTACTCATCAATGACTTCTTAATAATATAGTAGTGTAAGTGATCCTTAACCTATGGTACTTTGGTTGCTCACACTAGGGTTATTGTAGTTTGACTGTATATTATCTTGAACCTCTTAGGAATCAAGTGTTGGGAATTATGTATTCTAGATATGAATCAAATTCATGAAAACATAGCAGAAGATATAATACAAAATTCTCAGATGCCCAGAATCCTTAGGAACAGATTCATTAAATTACAAATAAAATCTAAAATATTAGATTTATTCATACCTGAGTCCTTTATCGATGTAGAAAAGGATAAAGCTGGTGAATCCTCTGCCACTAGCCGTTCACGTGTCCGGCATCTAACGATGATCCATGCGGAGAAGAATGGATGAAGACCTTCAAGGTATGAAAATGACACTTAGGGAAAGAGGGGTGCTAGCGCCTATTGAATCCCCTTATAAAAATATTCAAAACAGAAGATATCTTCGAATATCTAAAAGATCTAATCTTTTCTTCTCACGCTCTAACTTCCTAGGTGGAAGGAACCATATTTATAGAGAGAGGGAGAGAAAGAAACGTTCCAAGAAGAAGAGACCTCTTTTCATGGTAACGTCATGGTAACGTTAATCTAAGAAAACAAAAGAGACCTCTTTTCATGGTAACGTCATGATAACGTTAATCCAAGGAAACAGAAGAAACTCCCATTCTCATGGTAATGTTAATCCAAGTGTCACAATCTCAGCCTTTGAAATTAGGAGTTAGTTATCTCATAATTGCATGCCCCAATCTGTACGTGTTCATCATCGAATCATAGAGATTCATCATGCCTCATCCCATGGGCATGATTCCATCTTCACATGGCTAAGATTTTGCATCTATACCTGAATAATCAGAGCCATCCATCACATGGATCAAGTCATATTTGGGTATCCAATTATTTGTTCATCATATGCACAAATAATTTTTTCTTAACATTCCTTCTACTATAATGGGTCTTACCCAATTATTTAATTGATCATCTTATCTAAATTAAATCTAATCTAATTCTTATTTTAATTCATCTAAAATTCTTCTTAATGCGTGTGACCCATTAGGCCCTTTAATATGTTGGCAATAATCATGTCCTAATCACAGACCCTAGGAATGATTGGACAACACTTTGTCCAAGTCAACAACATGATTATAGATCATAAGAGGCTTCTAGCAAAGCATCATGACCGTCCAACTGCTAAAGGTTTTATTGACGTGACCATCAACAATACATATCCATGAATGGTTACCGTATGATCAAATCCTTTTATCACATATCCCAGATCAATCAGTGGTATGGAATGTGTCAACCCTATAATTAATCTTTGTTTACTTGATCTCAGAAAAAATTGACTTATATGAATTAGAACTTCGAAACCATTTCGAATTTTAACTCAACCTTGCAAGGATTTAACAATCAATTTAATCCATCAAGTGACCATGGGATATAACCCTTTCTATCAAGGGAAACAAATCTTGTCTTGATCAAACATCATCTTCATGTGCTTCATATCATACCCAACCGACACCATATTTGTCATCCGTGGCTAGAGCGACGTTTAGATGTCATCAAAGCATAACATTCCACACATGAGATACAATGAAGATCTCAAGTCAAAGGATCACTCACACCACCATCATTAGAGATTAACCATCAACACTATATAGAATATTCATATGGGATCTCTGTACGGGTCATCCAATGCATCGTTACAATAACGAGCATCCACACACCTATCCAAGTATCTTCATACTTCAGCTTGTGAAATCAGCTGCTCACCCCAAGAGTGAGAATATGCAATGTGTGCCAGTCTCACGATGTTCGATGGTGTCCAGTCCCATCTACACATCGACTAGAAAAGTTTAAAGAATCGAACCATAACGTGCAATTTGGATCTCACAATTTGTAATCTCTATTACAAATTCCATATGCACCGTTCACATTCTTTTGGACTTTATCTCACCGACAAATATATCAAATAAAAGATATCTGGATAAATAAAGAAACCATTTTATTTGATTTATATTCATAGAATGTATACAACATTCAATCCAATTGGATCTAGGGCATACACTAACATCAAGGACTTTGTTATATATGTTGGCTATAGTGGTCCTTATGTAGGAGTAAGAAGTATTCATGAGGAATCTATCAGTCCTAGTTGACAGGGAGTAGTCTTATATTATTTAGGAGACTGAGTTCATGAGTCCGTGACCATGACAGGTGATAATGGAAAGGAGTTTTCATTAGAATCATAAGTTAAACTCGAGTCAAATAAATATTGCATATGACCCGTGCTTAGAGTTTGATGAGTTATCCTTAACCTAGCACCCTATCGGAACTCTTGATAGAAGGACTATACTACATGGTAACTATATTCTGGGTTCTTTTTCGAACTTGCTAGTTTGTCACTACATACTGCTAGGTGTCATTAGTAGATTGTGAGAATCTCACTGAAATCGATTAGGATCATTGATTCCAAGTTATGAGTTGAGTCAAATTAGTTTCGACCTACCGAAAGGATTTTTGGTGTAATCCTAATGCTGATTAGGGATTATTCTCATTACCAACCAGGTTGGAACCTAGAGGATCATATGCAATCGGGACTGGACTTCTTACTTTGATCCTTACATTAATTCGATTAATGTTTTGTATCAAGTTCCTTGAAGAAGGGTTGCTAATTGTTAGCAACTAGGCTTGACAACATCACTTTTGAACCAATTCGACGAGACTGAATTGTTTTCTATCTTTTGAATATCAAATTAGATTGACCAAATATTTAAGGTTGATTTGAGTTGTTTAATACTCAATTGGAACTTGAGTATGAGTCTCACGTAATGAGATTCAACTTGGACTCAAATCCAATTCAAATTGGATTTGAATTTGATCCTGAACAAAGAGTACTAGTGGATTGAAACTCTTGATCTTCCTAAGGTGGTTCACATTAATGGATACTAAATTCTGGTTTAATGTGAGACCTTTGGTCTTCTTAAGGTGGTTTAATGTAAAACTTTTGATCTTCCTAAAGTGGATAATGTACATTAAATTCAAGCCCTCATTTAATGTAAAAAGATGATAGAAATCTTATCAATTTATTAAGTGTGGGGATAAGTAAAGGATTTTGGCTTTTTAAATTTTAAGATAATAATTATCATTAATAGTCTTCATAAAAAGATGTCCTCTGGATTGCTTTTCATTAATAGCCATTATGATGAAAGACTTTTTGGATTACCTAAAATTAATTGTAGTATTAATTGCTTTCATGATGGAAGAAGACTTTTTGGTTACTCTTGCAAGCATAGGCTTTGCATAGATTAGAAGATCCCTTGGACTTGGAGAAGTCTCTATTTTTTTTATTTTTCAATCCTATATTAGATTTGCTTGGGTAGAAACAAGAGACAAGTTCCTGCTAAGGAGATCACGCATAAGAAGACTAATGTAGCAAAGAGTTTGCTAAACCATTTTCATCAAAAGGATTTGAAAGATGTTAGCACCCCGTGATCCACCCATTTTGAGGAGTTTTCATCCCCGTATGAATATTCATATATGCTAGATGTGTGAACGGCTCTAGTTCGGGACCCAGTGATCCGATAGGATAAATTTTAGTTACATATTTCAATTTGACAAGGTAAAAATATATGTTTAAATTTTTCACTGCATCTGATCTTTAATTATGTTATTACTGAGTAAATAAGTTTTAGATGTGATTTAAAACTTATTTATCTAATTTTAAATTTTTAAAAATTTATATCTTTCGATGTAAAATACTGATAGTGTCTGTACTAATCTAATCCATCAGTTAAGGTCCTTCAGTGTGTACATCAAAAAAATTAAAAGATGGAATTTTGATTTTGCCATCGAATGATATTCTTTTAGCTAAGAATAATATGGGGTTAATTAATGATACTAAAGAGTGGTTATCCTTTGTCCTTGAGATAAAGGGCATGGAAGAAGTGAATTATATATTTAAAGTAAAAATCCTAAAGAAACAATTTAAGAAGTTTTTTGGTTTATCTTTAGAAACTTATATTGAAAAATTCTTAAAGTAATTTTAGATGTACTATTTGAAATTCGCTGATACCCAGTTGATTATGCTATGTTGCTTTGTAGTCAATTAATTGATACTAATGTAATGTAGGATCCATTCATTAGAAAGTAATTAAAAGTATCTTTCATTACCTTTTATGATATTACCAATCTCATCCTATGTTATCAATGAGAGGACTTGAGATTGAGATATATCCGTGATGCGGAATGGATTAGTAATAGGGACGAGCATAAATCTAATGGAAAAGAATCCGTGTACGAGCAAATACTAGCAAACCGTAATACGCAGCGGAATAATAAATAAAATGCGCAAACCACACAATCACAAAAACACCAAGATTTACATGAAAACTCCCTCTAAGATAAAGGAAAAAAACCACGGGCAAGCGAGAGAAGAAGATCCACTATAGAATAATAAATATCCATGTCTCAAAGTCCCTTGCCACGACTTGAGAAACAATCACAAGAGAATAATAGGGATATAAGGATTACGTCACCAAAAAATACGGTCTTCTTCGTTACCTCCTTATTTTCTTCCCTTCTCTTCTTCTTCTCTTATTTTTCTTCTGCAGCACCTTCACGTGATTCCTAGAGTCGAAGTCCTCCCACGTAGTCAAGCACCAAGCAGCAGCCCTTCCTTCTCTTCCCCTAGCAATCCACGCTCCTAGAAAAAAGAGAAATACCCGCTACCTGCTTCAACCAGAAAAGGAAGGCGGCTGCTTTCCTAAAAAAACCAACTAAGGAATCGTGGAAAAGAAGTCACGCCACGCTTTTAGCCCTAATGGGCTGAATAAGTGAGCCATGGGCCCAACAACCTCCCCCTTCAGCCCATAAGGGAGGCTATCTCATGCTTCCTTAGTATGAAATCATGCCGACCAGCTGTCGGCATATCTCTTGCCTTTCTTTTGATAAGGTGTTTGTCAACATGTCTGCCCCATTCCATCTGTGTGAATTTTCTGAAGCTGTAACTACTTCTCTTCAAACACATTTCGAATCCATCTAACATCTATATGCTTTGACTTGGAATGAAAAGTTGGGTTCTTGCACAAGTGGATGGCGCTCTGGCTATCACAATGTACCACATAATTTTTCTGTTTTAGCCCCAATTCATGTAAGAATTCTTTCATCCACAGCATCTCCTTACAGACCTTGGTAGCAGCAATATATTATGCCTCTGTGGTAGAGAGAGCTACACACCTTTGTAATCTGGATTGCCATGATACAGCTCCCCCTGCAAAAGTAAGTATGAAACCTAATGTGGACTTTCTTGTATCAATATCTCTTGCCATATCTGCATCTGTGTAGCCAATCAGCACAAGTGGACCACCTCCAAAGCTTAAACAAACTTTGGAGCTTCCTCTGAGATATCTAAAAATCCACTTCACTACTGGCCAATGCTCTTTCCTTGATTTGCAAGAAATCTGCTAGCAACACCCACTACATATGTGATGTCTAGCCTCGTACATACCATCACGTACATCAAACTTTCGACTGCTGAAGCATAAGGAACCTTCTTCATTTTATCCTTCTCCTCATCACTTGAAGGACTCTGCTCTAAGCATAACCTGAAGTGACCTGCAAGAGGAGAACCAACTGGCTTTGCATTGCTCATACTAAACCTATCCAATACCTTCTCAATGTACTTTTTCTGTGACAACCATATTTTCTTAGTTCTTCTATCACAGTAAATCTGTATGCCCAGTATTTGCTTTGTTGGTCCCATATCCTTCATTGCAAATGACTGGCTCAGCTCTTTCTTCAACATGTCAATCATAGATATATCTTTTCCAAGGATAAACCTGTCATCAACATAAAGTAGGAGTATGATAAAATCATCACTAAACCATTTGATATACACACAATGATCTGAAGCCATTCTTTTGTATCCATTTTTAGCCATAAATGAATCAAATTTCTTGTACCACTGCCTTGGAGCTTGTTTCAGCCCATACAAACTTTTTTTCAATATGCAGACAAGATTTTCTTTACCTTTGACTTTGAAGCCTTCTATTTGCTCTATAAAGATTTTCTCCTCCAAATCACACCATGAAGAAAAGCTATCTTCATATCTAACTACTCAACCTTCAGGTCTAGACTGGCAAAAATACCTAGAGCAACACGAATTGAAGAAATTTTAACAACAGGAGAAAAAATCTCTTCAAAGTCAATACCTTTCTTTTGACCAAAGCCTTTCACAACCAATCTGGCCTTGTACTTTGGTTGAGAACAATGCTGTTGAGTCTTTAACCTGAAAACCCACTTGTTCTTTAAAGCCTTCCTTTCTTTTGGTAGTTCCACTAAATCATATGTGTGGTTCTTCTGTAAGACATCCATTTCTTCTTGCATACCTACTAACCACTCCTTTTTCTGCTCACTTTTAACTGTCTCCTGGTAACATTCTGGTTCACCTGCATCAGTAAGCATTATATATTCATCTGTAGAATACCTTCTGGAAGGTTGACGTTATCTGGTAGATCTTCTCAGCTGAGGCTCTGTAGGAGGTTGCTCCTGATCTCCTTCCTGCTCAACATGTCCTACAGGTGAGTTAACATCTATTCCTGCACTATTTTCTTGCACATCTCCTCCATCATCCTGATATACTGGAGGAGTAACTGGATCACAGTCTGTTAATCCTCCTGTAGAAGACTTGACTGACACCTCCTTCTTGAAGTCTTGAAGGGTTTGATCTTTAAAAAATACCACATCTCTGCTTCTGAATACCTTCTGCTTTTCTGGATCCCAAAGTCTATAACCAAACTCATCATGTGAGTAACCAAGCAAAGCACATTCTTTTGTCTTACCATCTAGCTTGGACCTCTCAATGTCTGGAATATGTGCAAATGCATGACAACCAAACACTCTCAAGTGCTTATAAGAGACATCTTTTCCTGACCATACACACTCTACAACATCACCATCTAGAGCTGTACATGGTGACAAGTTTATTACATCAACTGCTGTCTTCAATGCCTCATCCCAAAATCTTTTAGATAACTTGGACTATGAAAGCATACATCTGATATTTTCATGATGGTGTGGTTCATCCTCTCTGCAATTGCATTATGCTGAGGAGTATCAGGAACTGTCATCTCATGCTGAATGCCATGTGATCTACAATAATTATCAAATAACCCTGTGTACTCACCACCATTATCTGACCTTATGCATTTCAATTTCTTTCTCGTCTCTCTTTCAACTCTGGCATTAAACTCTTTAAAGACATTAATAACCTGATCTTTGGTCTTCAAACCATAGACTCAAACTTTTCTGGAAAAGCCATCTATAAAAGTGACAAAATAAAGTGCACCATTGATACCTGGAACATTAACTGATCCACCATGAGTTTTTGTCCTCAGAGGACCATAAACATCTGTATAGACACGATCTAAAACATGCATTTTTCTAGACAAAGCAGGACTAGCAAAAGAAACTCTATATTGCTTGCCAACCAAACAATCAACACATTGGTTCAGATGTACACCTTTGAAGTCTGGTAGAACTTCTCCCTTGGAAAGAACTTGCAGCCCTTTCTCACTCATGTGTCCCAGTCATTTATGCCACAACTCCATGCTGAAGTCTTTCTCTGTAGTATTCAACTGTTCACCATAAGCTTTAGCCTGCAACCTGTATAAAGTGTGCCATTTCTTTCCACTAGTTATAACAAGTGAATCTTTACTGAGCTTCCATTGCCCTTTATGAAATATGCTATCAAAGTCTTCATCAAGTCTTCCAACTGAGATTAAATTTAGCCTCAAGTAAGCCACATGCCTTACATCCTTGAGTACCAACTTACAGCCAAGATTGGTCTTCATATGGATGTTACCCATGCCAATGATGTCTGCTGTGCCTTGATTTTCCATCTTGATAACACCAAAATTTTTAGTCCTATAGATAAAAAAAAAACTTCTTTCATGGTGTAGCATGATAAGAAGCACCTATGTCAATCACCCACTCATGATTCTGACACTCACATGAGAATATACCATCAAAAGTAGACAAAATCAAATATTCATCACTTTGCACTGTAGCTATGATATTCTCCTTTGACTATGTATCCTCCACTTCTTTTCCCTTTTTCTTACTCTTCTTAGGCTTCTTACACTGATTCTTGTAGTGCCCTTTCTCACCACAGTTGTAGCAAATAATATCTTTTCTTGACCTTGATTTGCTTCTACCCTTGTATGAATTGTCTCTATTTGCTTCTACCCTTGTAGCAAATAATATCTATTCTCTGAGTCAAGTGCATGTAAATCAATCTGAGAAGTTGCTGAATTCTTTCTCCTCAACTCCTTATTCAACAAACTGCCCGTTACTTGACTCATGGTGACAACACCGTCTAGTGCAGAATTACTGAGGAAAACCATCAGTGTCTCCTAACTTTCTGACAATGAACTGAGAAGTAACAATGCCTGCAACTCATCATCAAGAGACATTTTCATAGAGGATAACTGGTTATGAATACTCTGCATTTCATTTAAATGCTCAGCAATAGAAGCACCCTCTTTATATTTCGGATTCACTAGTTTTCTGATCAAGAAAGCCTTGTTACCAGCTGTTTTTCTCTCATAAAGACTTTCTAACTTTTTCCTAAGAGAGTTTGCAGAAGTCTCAATAGAAACATGGTGAAGACAATATCATCCAACCACTGCCGAATAAAACCAATTGCTTTCCGATCTAACATGATCCAAGCATCATCTGTCATTGTAACGGGCTTTGCTTTGACCCCTTCCAAAGGTCCATATTGATCCTTGCAATACAAGAGATCCTCCATCCTCAGTTTCCATATCATCCAATTGTTTCAGTTCAGACTGATCATGCGGGAAACATTACCGGCCTTCATGCTCGCACACAAAAATTCATAGGCTCTGATACCAGTTGATGGGAAAGAATTCGTGTGCGAGCAAATACTAGCAGACCGTAATGCGCAGTGGAATAATAAATAAAATGCGCAAACCACACAATCACAGAAACATCAAGATTTACATGAAAAATCCCTCCAAGATAAAGGAAAAAACCATGGGCAAGCCATAGAAGAAGATTCACTATAGAATAATAAATATCCAAGTCTCAAAGTCCCTTGCCAGGACTTGATAAATAATCACAAGAGAATAATAGGGATATAAGGATTACGTCACTGAAAAATACGATGTCCTGCGTTACCTTCTTATTTTCTTCCCTTCTCTTCTTCTTCTCTTATTTTTCTTTTGCAGCACCTTCACGTGATTCCTAGAGTAGAAGTCCTCCCACGTAGTCAAGCACCAAGCAGCAGCCCTTCCTTCTCTTCTCCTAGCAATCTACGCTCCTAGAAAACAGAGAAATACCCGCTACCTGCTCCATCTCTTTTTCTCAGACGGCTGCTCCTTGAAAAAGAGAAAACCAAAAAAGGAAGGCTGCTGCTCTCCCAAAAAAACCAACTAAGGAACCATGGAAAAGAAGTCATGCCACGCTTTTAGCCATAATGGGCTGAATAAGTGGGTCATGGGCCCAACAAAATCTATCTCAAGATTAGTGCTAATTCTTGGAGAGAGAGCTGTCAGTGAAAAATAGAGTTACAACACTCTATCTATAATGAAAGTCAAAGATATCACTTGTTCACTATTCAGGAGGTAACAATATGGCGGAAGAGATTCTTAAAACAGCTCAAGGTTTTAATCTGTATTCTCAACCACTTCATAGCTACATTTGCAATTAAATAAGATGATAAGCATTCATTCCTCTATAGCTAGAGAAGTTGATACATGAAAGACTTTGATTTTATGGAAGTTGTAATAGGATGCTTACACCTAACTAGCTAGTTCAACATCTACCGGATGGTGATCAATAAAAAATTGTAATATATAATATATCTTTAATAACAGGATTTTTTATGATTAATAAAAAATTATAACAGAAGAAGGAACTTTTTATAGTGCAATCGAGTTCAAGACCTTAACTCTTCGGACGAACCTGGCCACCTAAATCTTTAGTGCAAGCTTCTCAAGAACGAGTAACATCCGTAGTTGTGGACGAATATATTACTCCAGATTAATGACATAACGATCTTTCCTCGACAGCACCCAAAGGTTCTTGACAAGAGGATACAGAACATCAGAAAAGTAGTCTTGTACATGCAGAAGTATGCGCTGGCTATCATATATCCATTGTGAAAAAGAACTGGGAGGAAAGAGAAAGGATTTGGATTTTTTTTTATGGGTTTAGCGGGACCTGGAATTTTATGTTCAGAAGGACTTGGAGGCAGCAGCTAATATATGCAAAATTATTGGCTTTTTTGAGTTCCAGAAGTAAAACGAATTTTAATTAAGGGATACCATGGTTCTCTTTCTTCTTTTTGTGGCATTTGCAGGTTAAGAGAATAGCTGCTGCATATGGTGGAAAATAAGAAAAAGAGAGAACCCAAGGATTTTCATATTTGAAGTGAAAATGAAGATTGCTTTGGTAAATGGCATTAAAAAATCAGGTTAAGCTTAAGGTTGCAAATGGCTTGGATTGACTCATGACTTGATCGGGTTTTGTCCTAAGTAGGCACAATTCGATCCATATTTAAAGATTTATGCATTTGATTGGATTCAAAAATTGAATACAATCTAAATTTTGAGTTGAATCTAGATCTTATATTTTTGATTTGATCCGTAACTTGACCCATTCCAACTCAAACATGATCTAGTCCAATGTATAAACTGAAGGGAATTTCATATATTTTATATGAATCAAATTCATATAACACGCAGCGGAAGATAAAAATAAATACGAATTTAATTCCCAAAGCCCAAGATCCTCATAGAACAAATTCAGTTAACAAGAAATAACACATGATTTAATAATAGATCATATCTATGTTCTTTATTGGGAATGAAGCCCGATAAAGCCAGTAAACGATTTACCACTAGCCGTCCATACGTCCGGCCTCTAATGGTGATCCATGCTAAGATTTTTGGATGATGTCTTCTCAAGATTGGATGATAACCTTCTTGCGAGGGGTGCTAGCGCTTCTTTTCTTTTCAATTGATTTCCAAATCAAGAAAAATTTCTTAATCAAAATCAAATCTTGATCAATCAAGAGAGAGAAAGGGACGTTCTAGAAAGAGAAAAAACATTTTAGAGAGAGAAAATAGGTGTTAGGCATCCAAGAGAGAGAAGGAGGGAGTTAAGCGTGTCTTTCGAAGGGGGTATCTCTTTCCCTTTTTATACATGAAAAGGAGGTTGTGTGGTTTCATAAAAAGAAGGGTTTTGTTTCAACCACCTATCCATTCAATCACATCAAGTTGATAACAAATTATCCTAACAAATTTAGATATTTGCTATCATGATAATGTTAGGATTACAACCATCAAACCACATCCCTAAAAATTAGGAAATTGGTTATCCCATGAAACTAACGTGGCAACCTTGCATTTGGCTTCATGATGATGCCCCAAATCATGGGGTTCCCTCCTCCATGACCTGGAGATAGGTTATGTCCATCACATGGGCATGAATCCATCCTCCACATGGCACGATCTCAGCCTTTGGTTTAATTGGGTTTCCACGAATTAAATCATGCCATCATATGGATCCACTTAAATGCCATATTATTAATCTCAATTAATCTAAGCCATCCATCACATGGGTCAAACCTAATTAATGGATTTCATATGTACATCACATATACAAAAGGTCTCTTTCTTGAACACAAAATTCTTTTCTCTATGATGAATCCTATTCATCAATTTCATGTTTTCTCATTAAGATTGAGTCAAACTCAATCCTAATTAATTAGTCATCTAATTTGAATTAAGTCCAACTTAATTCCCATTTTAACTTCATCCAAAATCTCCTTAATGCGTGTGACCCATTAGGTCCCTTGACATATTAGTAATAATCATGTCCCTAATATTGACCCTAAGGATGACCTGGTCAACACTTTGTCCAAGTCAATTCTATGATTAAATCAACTCTTTGATTAAGTCAAAGAATCCATGATTATAGATCATGAGCAGCCTCTAGCAAAGCATCATGACCACCTAAGTGTTAAGGATTTTGTTGACATGGTCATCAACATCTGTCCATGAACGGTTAATGTACGATTCAATCCCTTCATCACATATCCCAGATCAATCAATAGTTATCCCATGAAACTAACGTCGCAACCTTGCATTTGGCTTCATGATGATGCCCCAAATCATGGGGTTCCCTCCTCCATGACGTGAAGATGGGTTATGTCCATCACATGGGCATGAATCCATCCTCCACGTGGCACGATCTCAGCCCTCGGTTTAATTGGGTTTCCACGAATCAAATCATGCCATCATATTGACCCAATTAAATACCATATTATTAATCTCAATTAATCTAATCCATCCATCACATGGATCAAACCTAATTAATGGATTTCATATGTATATCACATGTACAAAAGGTCTCTCTTTTGAGCACAAAATTCTTTTCTCTATGATGAATCCTATTCATCAATTTCATGTTTTCTCATTAAGATTGAGTCAAACTCAATCCTAATTAATTGGTCATCTAATTTGAATTAAGTCCAACTTAATTTCCATTTTAACTTCATCCAAAATCTCCTTAATGCGTGCGACCCATTAGGTCACTTGACACGTTGGTAATAATCATGTCCCTAATATTGACCCTAAGAATGACCTGGTCAACACTTTATCCAAGTCAATTCTTTGATTAAATCAACTCTTTGATTAAGTCAAAGAATCCATGATTATAGGTCATGAGCGGCCTCTAGCAAAGCATCATGACCACCCAAATGTTAAGGGTTTTGTTAACGTGGTCATCAACACCTGTCCATGAACGGTTAACGTACGATTCAATTCCTTCGTCACATATCCCAAATCAATCGGTGGTATGGAATGTGTCAACTATGTAATTGATCTTTGTTTACTTGATCTCAGAAAAAATTGACTCATATGAATTAGAACTTCGAAACCATTTTAAATTCCAACTCAACCTTGCAAGGATTTAATAGTCAATTTAATCCATCAAGTGGCCGTGGGATATAACCCTTTCTATCAAGGACGACGAATCCTATCTTGATCAAACACCACCTTCATGTGCTTCATGTCATACTCAATCGATACCATATTTTTCACCCATGGCTAGAGCGACGTTTGCATGTCGTCAAAGCATGATATTCCATACATGAGGTGCAATGAAGATCTCAAGTCAAAGGATCACTCGCATCACCATCATCAGAGATCAACCATTGACACTATATAGAATATCCATATAGGATCTCTGTGCGGGTCATCCAATGCATCGTTACAATAACGAACATCCACACACCTTATCCAAGTATCTTCATACTTCAGCTTGCAAGATCAGCTGCTCACCACAAGAGTGAAGATATGCAATATGTACTAGTCTCATCGGCGTTTGACAGTGTCCAATCCTGTCTACGCATCGACTAGGGAAGTTTAAAGAATCGAACCATAATGTGCAATTTTGGATCTCACAATTTGTAATCTCTATTACAAATTCCATATGCACAGTTCGCATTCTTTTGGACTTTATCTCACAGGTTAAATATATCTAATATATATAAATTATACTCGGATAGATAAAAAAATCAATAAATTTGATTTGCATTCATAAAGAAATGTGTACAAACTAGCATCTAATCCGATTGAATATAGAGTACACACTAATATAAACTTCAATTATATCAATCTTAATTATTTTTCTTTATTTTAATTATCTTTACTAATTCATTAAATAAATTCTCATTCAAACTAATTTATCTTTTCATCTTAACAATTAGATCTTCTCTTATCTATTTTTGCTTAATTATATCTAAATATTCATATTTCTTCATTTTTTCTAGTACATTCTTATTTTATAATATCTTCAAGAGAGTGTGTATTAGGAATCATAATTCATAAACTTAAGGATGATTGATTAATTGGACAAAATTAAAAATTTTTGAATAAAAATTAAAGTTAAAGTTGGTTCCTTTTAATCTTATTTAAATATTTTAATGGTGCTATATTTAATTATTAATTATTATATTTTAGTTATGAAATAATAGTTAAATGTTTAACTTAAATGCAAACAGATTCAAACGAATCCTAATTCAAATCTAAATATTTTGATTTGGATCCAAGTTATATTTAACCTCAAATAATTGATCCGAATGATTCATTAGGCTCATTGTTCTTTTGATAGATCTAACCCAAGTGGATCTGATTAATAAATAGATTAGATTTAGATCCAAAATGATGATCAAAATATAAAATCAGAACGGATCAAGATCAAGAACAATCAAATTTGACTTATATAAAACCCTAATTGCACTATGTTTCAGTCATACTTGATAAGTATTGTCAAAGCGCAAATTGCTTTAAACATACCTTGGCCCTGTTGGGGACATGACATTAGTTGGAAGAGAACCAGACATGACATTAGCTGGAAGAGAACAACAGCCGTTTGCCAACAGCTACTTAAAGCAGCTATTTCTCCACTATTAGGGCCAATAGTTATCCGAGACAAAGCCTTTATATTTTCTAAATGCACACCAAATGTCATTCACATTCTAGACCCTCAATGGGACGCTGATGAGCTTTGCCTTGTCTTTCTTCGTTATTTTTTTTATTAAAAAGCACACATACAAGGAAAAAAAAAAAGAAGAAAGAAACATGCTGCCAACAAGTGGTAATCATAGGAGACTGCTTGGAGTATTGTAATTGAACGTACGTTTCAAGTTAATTTGCAATACAGCTCACCTCACCGACTTGAAATGTTGTATTTGAACTGCATATTGTAAGTTACGTTACACTTGGACTGCAACTGATGTTTAAAATATGCTAATCGCCTTAAGCTAAATTGGCCACAGGTCAACCTGCAAAGAATTGACTCATAATTTTGAAATATGGGTTGAAATCCTTGGCAATGTACAACAGAATATGATATACATCCCAGCTAAATTGGCCACATGGTCAACTTACAAAGAATTGACTCATGGATAAGAGGTTGAAATTTTTTCTTTAATTTGACAGTGAAGCCTAAGTGGAAGATGGCCCCTCATTCATGGATAAGAGTTTGACAGTGAAGCCTATCATAAGTGAAAGATAGCCCCTCATTCATGGATAAGAGTTTGAAATCATGCACCGTACGTATAACGTACGTAGAAAATCTCAACTTTTGAAACATTAGAATGATCAAATTTAATATTATAACATAATAATTATTTATAAATATAATATAACAAACATTGCATAAAAATATTATTATAACACTATAATATAGCAATGCAAATAAAAAAATAATATATATAAAATACTGTGATACTATACAATATTATATTATAGTATGCTAATATAATATTATAATATTACCATAGAGAATCTCAGCTTGAAACATTAGAATGGTCAATATATTATAACATAATAATATAATATATTATAATGATTATGTACAAATATTATTATAACTGTAATATGGCAGCAGCTACCGCCGCCGCCTCCAATCTTTTCCTACTCATGGTAGGATAGAGACAGTAGTTGAAAACATTTAACAAAACTTTCTCTGCTATTCTCCACTAAAATCTTGCAAATTATGCCACACAATCATCCAGCAAGAAGACCTAAAGCTCCATAACACATGCTCTCCAGGCTTTTTGGCCTTTCAAAACGTCACAAATCCTGATGTTCAAAAATTGCAACTTTAAAGAAATCTAAGATCCAATGATGGGATAATCTGTCACAAGGAAGCAATCAAAATCATGAAGGCTCCATTGGCGCCACATGGGGTGGCACAAGCCTGGACGAAGGACTTAAAAAAAAAAAAAAAATTTCAACTCATGAATTTCAGACCTCCTTAGGGATTACTTTGTCTCATCCAATCATCACTGACTAGAACAAGATGATCACCGTCTCGAATTAGCTCTACATCATCAACTTCTGCACCATCTTTTGTGAGGACTTTAGTGGGCAAACAACCATATTTCTTGGCACCAATATCAAGGAGCTCTTTTAATGATAATGGCAGCAGCACAAGTTTGCCAGCGACGTCACCTTTCTCTGGGCAGCTAATGATTACCCGAGGTTGCCGCGAGCCGTGGTGGTAGCTGGGAGCACCATCTGACAACATCATGGACCTTGGGGGGCCAAGAGGTGGGAGCAGCCCAACATTTCTGCTCGTAGTAGCAGCTGAGACGATCCCAAATAATGAGTTGTGAAAATCACAGCTCTTGTTTCTATAGTGGCCCCTCTCCAAATATCCATCCCTACCTGAAAGTGCACCTTCATAGTTCCAATGCCGAATAATTGGCTCGCTTCTGAGTCTTCCCATGAAACGTGAAACCAGTGTAGAGTTGTTGTTCATGGGAGAATTGTTTTCACATGCCTTCTTAGCTTCAAAGAGAGCTTTGATCTCTTCATGGCTTTGCTGTTCAGCCAGATTCCTAGGAGTCCAACCATTACAGTCGGGCTTATCAATGTCAGCTCCTTGCTTAAGTAAGAACTCGACTATTTGAAGATTCCCTTCACAAACAGCAAAGTGAAGTGCAGTATTCCCATCTTTGTTGGGCAATGTTACGTCTCCCCCATATCGAACAATGTCCTGAAGCCGCTCCAAACTGTTCTGCTCAGCAGCCATGCAAGCGAACTGGCCCATGTCACCGGCTGAGATATCTGCACCATTATCTATTAATAGTTTGACCACAGCTTCGTGCTTCCCACGTACAGCCTCCCATAGGGGACACTTCCTTCGGAATCTGTGCACATTAAAATATGACAAACGTATAAGCACCTCTCTGCATAACAGAATCGTCACAACACATGCTGAACATATATTATGTTCACTTGAATTCAATAGCTTCCTCCTTGCGGGAGAGAAAATGACATTCTGAAGATCCAGGAGATTAATTTTCCAAAAAAAACATAGGTATGGATAAATAATGTGATTAAATTTGGTCGCATGAACAATTCGTGAAGTCTCTGTCTCATAAAGTAAAATTAATAATGACCAGTTGTTTCTCTTTTTGATGAAAATTAAGATGAGAAATCCCACAACAATTTCATTTTTTATTAAGAGAATGACACGTATGATTGTAATCCACTTAATGAATCCTTATTTATTTATCCCATCAATCCATTAAAGAACACCTACAAAGATTCTCTCCCTCTCAAATCGGATGTACTTAAGTAGAATAGACGTACATATATAATTGAAAAGCCTGCATGATGATGAAGACCATGATTGGTAAAAGCAGAGCAAGTAGTACTTCCATATGAGTGAACCATCCAAAAGCACCCACTCTACTATGGGTCTGTACTATGTATTGAATACCATTCTGCTTGTAGTCGCCGATCGTGCGAACTAGACTGATGAATAACAAGCCATCATATATATATGCAAGAAGTTTAGATCAGGATTCACTCAAAGAAGTAGATAAATTGAACTTACATGAAATCATGTATGCACCACAACTATACATATAGTATTGTATAAGCTTGCATCCTCCCCTCTTTAGATGTTTAGAAGTAATATTAACATAATAATTGATAATTTGATATAACTATGTGAATACGTAATCCATCAAATCTAAAAATAGGGCAAAGAGTTGGGCTTCAGCATAAGTGGTTATCTTACTCTCTAGATATGAATATTATCCATTGGCTACCATTCTCCATGTTAACCATAAACAATAACTACACTATCCTCCAGTTTTCCATCAAAAAAAAGAGACAAGAACTACACTAAATGAATTAACAGCCTCCACAAGAACTCAAAAAATCATGGAGATAAAGATATGAGTTGGACTTCTAAAAAAGATCAAAGCCCATATTCAAATTGCTTATCCTTGTAATTATGTAAAAAGACCAGAATATTTCACCCGCATGAAAACATTTGCATTTTGCTCCCAATAATGACCCCTTAATACAGACTCCTGAGTTCCTTATTATATTTAATTCTCTATATTATATTTACGGAACTTCATTTGACAAGATAAAATGATGACAGTCAAAAGAGAAAAAAGAAGACATGATTAAATGATGAAAATCAGGAAAATATGATGGCTCCATGTGCATGCAAACTACTATGAACAGCATAGAAAAGGTACTTAATGAGCTACTTGGGCAATCAATTCCCACAATCAAACCTCTTTAAAATTCATAGCCACGTTGGAAAAAGGCATAAAGCTGAATTAGGCCATCACTGTTTTGGATAGATAAGAAATAGCTAAAACAGTATGACAAGTTATCCACAGAAGGGAGATTGCTGAGTTCAGCATAAAGAGAAATGCTTTTAAAAGTAAGTAATCTGCAGAAACTTCTAATGAAGACATGATAAACGCGCACATGCAGCAAATCATGATTTTAATTAACAAGAAATGGATAGTCAAGTAACGGGAAGGCAAGATCTGATTGAGAAGTTTAAAGACTCTTTACCAGGTAACGCCAGTAATAGAAGGTGTAACCATACATGGGCATCACTTTGTTGTTTGAAGACTTAAGAAAGGGAACCAGGACAAAACAAAATGAGGAAGTTATCAAAACAAATTATGAATATATATCTTATGGAAATCTCCAGACTCAAAAGGACAAGTGAATAGATGCAAAGATATAACCTGGGGTCTTGCTCCTAATCCAGATGAGTAGTGCATTTATGGAGTGACAAAAGTATGAAAATGGAGGGCATAGAGGAAGGGGATAAATTGAGAGAGAGAGAGAGAGAGAGAGAGAGAGAGAGTTTAAGAAAATTTAGTTCTATACAATTTTTCGGAAAAATGCCTATGAGGTAGTAGAGAGGCAGCTAAAAGAATCTGACAGTACCCTTTCAGCGAAGTTCAATAGTTGACCATAAGCAGATCTAAATATGGGAAACCATGACAATGAACTTAGAATTTCAAATTCAATAGTCCACTACTTCTCTGGTGGTGGCAGGTAGCTAATCTAATTTTACAATATTTGGTGGAAATAAAATATGCAATAACCCATAGTTATCCATAAATGAGTCAAAACGCAGGTGATAGATCCAACAATACCCATTAGTAAAGAAACACAGTAAACTGTGAGCTAAAATGAATAATGGAAGCCATCAAGCTTAGCATGATCGATTCAGCTTATCATGGGCATTTCATGAAATTATAGATACAATTTTAGCATACCTCTGCTGTTGGGATTTGCTCCATAATCTAGCAACAGACGAACACAATGCTCATTTCCCTTTGACGCTGCCATATGCTGGTTAACAAATATCGAAAAGAAAAGAGTTAATTTTTTTTTTTACGAATCTGAGTTGCGAGTTGAAAGTAAGGATCATAGATGCCAAGATATATAAAATCTTGACCAGTGCCGTGTGCCCATTGTTGTCTGATTCATTTGGACCCAGACCACGTCTCAGAAGCTGATGCAGTAGTAAATCATCTCCTCTAATCACTGCAAAACATAGAGTAAGGGGCAAGTCCAGTCGACCCTGAGTCAGCATATTCTCTATCTCTCTCAAGACCCCTTCCATCACAGGGTCCTCCTGCTCTTTCAGATACTGTAGAAAAACAGGATTGACGTATGAGAGCAAGAAAGCAAAAGGATAGCTCATTTATAAGAAAAAGAAGGAAACAGTATAAAATATGTCAGAATCATGCAGTTTATTTATGAAACATAAGTCTATGGAGTTTATGAACCTGAAGTAGATTGTTCATGATTATTGTCTCATCTCCAACATTTGACTGAATAGTACTAAGAAATGCAGTGCGATTCAAACGTAATAACTGGCACAGTGACTTGGTTCGAACTGTGAATAGTTGGGGCCTGTAACAAAGAACTCCAATCTCTCCAACAAGATCACCCGACTTGGCCACGCGTTCAATCTGCTAAATGATTAGTATTTTTCAATGAATCCGTCTGTCCATGAATCAATAATGTGAAATATTCTATGGTGGCTTATCTCTCAAATGTTTAAATCAAAGAAAATTTTACCGGTTTAGATCCATTCTTGCAATCTATCAGTTCCTACACAGGAGTTAATGCATCAGCCTTGAGACATGATTAGACATGATTCACATTTAAAGAAATGTATGTAAAATTTCTTTAAACTAGTTGTGTGCAAGTTGAATGTCAACTTAGTCCTGAATAGAGCAGAGTGAAGGAAGCAGATTCATGTAGCCGACCCCATGTAGATGGGAAAAGGCTTAGATGAGTTGAGTTGAGTAGTTGTGTGCAAGTCAAGCAAATCCTAATTCGTATGATGTAGTTACAGGTTGTGCCAAATTCATAAACAAAGGCTTTGTACTTACAACAGTGCCAGTGACCAGTATGTAAAAGTCCGTTGGTGCTTCATTCTGTAAGATTACATCCTCTCTTGGAGGAAAGTATTCAGCTCTCATCTCAGAGACCTCCAAAAGATTAGTTAAACAACACCCAGGTAAGAACTTAACTCAGATTAGACGTAAAGTTGAAAAGATCACATCGCATTTGCATTGCCATACCAGTTGGAAAAGCAGATCATTGGAAACTCCTCGAAACAAGTAAACTTTCTGAACAAGACTATAGAATAAATGGTGAGAAATGCTAGATCGGATGGCTTTGGGAAGGGCATCGAGGGTCTCCTGTTGTTGAAGCCCTTCAGAGTCTGTCCTGAACTTCAAACTCAAATGTGAGATCATTTGATCTTGCAGAGGATTTGGGAGCTGGTTTCTTTGTGCAAAACTTGTGGCGGCTTGAATTGTATCCCTCTGAAAACAATGTATCAACCACAAAGATGACAAAGCATTCGATACATCCACTTGCATGCTTATGAAGATAAATATCAGAGCTTAAGATAGAATGCTCACATATTTTCTAGTTCGACTTGTCCCGTGAACAACTAAATTGGTCATGTTACCAATCAAATATGCTGTTAATCCAAGGTTAAAGAGCATATAAAAAATATCGAAGATCATCTCTCTCGTATTTTCTGCATGCAAATCTCCATACCCAACGGTTGTTAGAGTAGTGATTGACCAGTACATTGAGGTTACATATCGAATCCACAAGCTTGTTTCATGAAAATTTGGTATATAAACCCCTATCCATGTCCTAGCAGGATTATGATATCTTGCAGCAAGAAGATAATAAAAGCACCCAGCACAATGGACAGCAAAAAGAGTCACCTGAAATTATTCAGATATAAATGAAAAAGTTATTTCTAGAAAGTATTGAAAAGGATCAGTTTTCTAGTAAAGATTCTCACACAGATAAGCTTTACACATCGAACCCAAAAGTAGTTAAAGCTCCTATCTTTCTCCAACCTGGCATATTGATACCAGCAAAGAAATATTAAAAATTTGTACACACAAAAAAAAAAAAGAGAGAAAAGTTTGCAATGATGAAACTACCTCCTTTGATTCCTTTTAATAGAAGTATAGAGGATTAAAACACAGAAGATACGTTCATGCAACCATACCGAGCAAAAAGTGCACTAACTCTTCGGAGACGCCAAAGCCGAAGCATGTTGAAGAATCCATAGGACTGGAGGTTTCGGGGCAGAATCCTCCGAGCAAATTCTGTAGGGATGGTGGAAACGACATCGAGAAGAAACCAGCTGGTGATGTACTTCAAAGCTATCATCTTGGGATCATCTATAAGCAGATACGTTGCTCTGTTGATGTAGGCTACAAAGAAGGTTAGAATGATATCGATTGCAAAGAACCCGTTCACGATGTTATCTGTCATAGCTAGGCCTCCCTTTGGCTTTTCTAAGAACCCGAATTCAAACGGAGATACCCAAGCAGAATAGATGACCAGAATGATCAAAATTTTTTCCAGTTTCTGCATGAAACAAATTTTAACATCAGCGCTGCTTCTTTCTTTTCCATCATTTTCCAACATTAAAACCCTTTTTTATATCTTGGATGTTCAATTCAATGTAAGTAAAACTTAAACCCACTAAAAGGGAGAAAGAATTCATCAATTTTCTTTTCTTTTCTTTTTCCTTTTTTTTTTTTTTTTGCAGTCACATGTTACACGATTCTAATTCATAAAAATTCATGCAAGACAAAACAATTTAATATATTTGAAATTAGCAACATCAACAACTCGCTGTGTTTTTTTTTTTTTTATAAAGGTAAAGAATCTCCTTTAAAGAAAGAACGAGAATATAGAAACGAAGAGGAGAAAAAAGCTAACCATCAAAGGTAAAAACAACATTATTATTCCTTTTTTTAAATAAATAAAAAAAAAAACCAGCAACCCCTTGCTCCAATATAAAGAGAGGGAGCAGATGAAAAAGGAGAAAGGAAACGTCGCATTCAAATCCAAATCGTGCTCGCGCGCACATATATATTATGCTTTTCGAGAAAAGAGACTTTTCAACCAAAATTTCCCCTGCGCCAGTCTTCAAAATAGAACAAATCAAAACAATGTCATCAAAACATCCATTCCCCATTCCAAATACCCACAGGAAATTTTTTTTTTAAAAAAAAATTCCAAGTACGAAAACAAATAAATTTCTATACTCTCTCTCTCTCTTCCCCACAGTGAAGAGAAGCAAAACAAAAGGCGAGAAAAGGGCGGAGAGTAAAATACTAACCCATATTTCCGATCATAAGGAGATATGATGAACCTGCGGAGCTTGATCCTCCGGTTACTGATGGCCCCAAGGGAAGGAAGAATACCACTTGACAAGCTGTAGTGGCTCTCGTCCCTCGACAGTTCCTTCTCCACTTCGTGACCGCACATCATCACCGGCATATTGAACACCCCCTTCTTTCTCCTCGCCGCCATCTCTTCTTCTCGCCCGCAATCCAGATCTCCTCCTATACTTTTTTTCAATCTATCCCCTTGTTTCCACTCTTTATCTCTCTCTCTCTCTCGCTTGCTCCAAAATAAGTAAAGAAAATATTTTTTTTGTTTTGTTTTGTTATCTAAACCCTAAACAGCAGCAAATCTACCTACCACCATTACCGTGATCACCACCGCCCACCGCCGTTACTGAAAAGAGTACGAACCTTCCCAGATTTCATTGTTTCTAGTTTTATCTTTGCCGACTTCTTTCTATCTCCTCCCCCTCCTATCCCTCTCCCTCTCCCTGTCCCTCTATCTACCATACGTATGCGATCGCTAGTACGCGTTCGGAAACCCTAGAAAAGTCCTCTCTCCCAAGTTCAGCCATGGCTTTCACGGTACCCTCTCTCTCTCTCTCTCTCACGCACACAGAGTTTTAAAGGGGTCTGCGTCTTATATGCAAGCCATGAAGAGACCCGCGCCCGCGGGCAACGGCCCTTCCCATTGACAAACCACTCCTCACAGGAAATCTCTCCTGCCCCCTCTCCCTCTTTTATAGAAAGAATGATTTCCTGCTTCCCGCTTTAAGCGGGCGTCGAGATCCAATCATTTCAGCGTTGTTGGGTTTGGAAATACCCATCCATCCCATATGGCTGCATTTTTTTATCCTTTTCAAGCCTATGCGTAACTACGGTAATTGATGCGCTCGAGATCCTGTAGAACGATTTCAGTTCATATGTAATAATATTCATCATAAAAATTAACTAACCAAATTAAAACTTTTTTTTTTTCATAATTATTTTATAAAATTAATATTTATATAATAAAACATAAAATAACATATTTAGTATCAAAACTTTATTTAAAATAACTAAGAAGATAATTTGACAGATGTTGCTTCTATTTAAGAATATCCTTATTTCAATCGTTTGAATCTTTAAAAAAAAAAAAATTTAAGTTATTTCATGACCTCATGCTTAGTAAATATAATTAACTATAAATCAATAAACCAAGTAAATAATAATTATAAAAAGAGTGCAAGACTCTAAGAAATTGGTATTCTATTGTATACTTTGACACAAATTTAATGTATATTTATTAAAATCATCAAGTCAATAATTAGTCTTTTATGAATATTTCATTTTTCGGTGTAAAATTTTCATATCATCAATATTAATCATTTTATGTCATTATTTATTAGCTATTTTTATGTTATCACTTGATCAATTCTCTATGGTATATTCTTATAAAAGGGCTAATGCATTATGGTATATTGGTGTGATAGGGTTGAATCTTCACATATTTTCTATAAAGATTCTAGCATTTGTCATTGTATTATCGTATCATCAATAACTATCTATTCATGTATATTGATTGTTTCTTTTTTATTATAATATTATATTAAGGTTTAAATATAGTGAAGCTTTTATGGTAACAATCTAATAGAATTATTTAATTGTTTGCATTATCCATATTATGTAAACCTATAATTATTTATATAAGGCATTAAAGTTGATATTCCTATTTTGTACATTACAATAATAATAGCAATAACTTGTATATAGTAAACATCAATCATATAATTATATAAATAAAGAAGCATTTTATTTATGCAATTTATTGCTTGATAAGCATTGATAACATTCAGCATCATTTCAATCATCTTTTCATAATTTAATAATAATAAATAAATAACCCAAATTATAAAATTAATTAATTTGTTAAAAAAGTTTAATCTACAATTAGTCTATTTATCTCGATTTGCTAAATAATAGGATGATTAGGTCAGGTTAGTCCAAACAGATTGGGGGCTTACCTACATAATAAATTCTTAAATCAATTTTATAATTATAATGGCTCATAACTCAACCCAAACTCAGGACCTAAACCTACCATAGCTCACATGGGTTTGTCCATGAGTCATATAGGCTTAACAATTATATTAAGTGTTAACCCAACCTAAGCCTACTCCTAACTAGATTAGGACTACGTACAAACAAAACCATCAATTAGATTCTATTCCAACCAATTTCAATAGGCTCGACTAGGTCTTAACAAACTTGGTTCAATCAAGCTGTATCCAGGCTCTAAACTAGTTGAACCAATTCCAAATAGCTTCAAGATATGGTCAATTTCTAGTTTTTGAGGCCAGTTCAAAAGCTGGTTTAAAGATGAAATAGGTTTAAGGGCTCAATTTAGATCAGCTTATGTTGGGTTAGAAGGTTTAATATACCAAGAAGCCATTCACTTCTTCCCCCAAGCCCTGATCATTGATGCACCTAGACTGAACCCTGTCGGTCTCTAGCTGGCCATGGATCCTTTGGCAATGCACACCAAATTTTGGCCATGGCCGGATCTAGATTCAGGTGGGGACAGATGGGTCAAGGCTTGGTTCAATACCCCCTGTTTCTTCTCAAAAGAAACAGAGCTTCGATACTCCTTTTAGATAGTAGGACAACTAGGAGAGGTCAGAGGGTTCTTGGCTTGGGATCAACAAACAAAGAGCCGCAGGAATTGAGGACTCCACCCAAAAAAATAGGGCACGGCTTGATCTAATCCCCTTCTCATCATCCAAAGAAAAGAACAAGTTTAAATTAGGGTTTATACCTCTACAAGTAATTATATATCTACTCAATGTAATTTTAATTGTTCCCTTCCCATTTTCATCCCATCAGATCCTATGTGATAATAAAATAATAATTTAATTAAAATATAATATTAACTTGAATAAATAGGTCTGACTGATCAAATTACACAATATGACTTATTTAATAAACGAAACAATTATAGGTCAATTTCGAGCTAGTGGGTCAACTTAGGATTTGACTTATTTATTAATCTTATTTAACGAGTCAAACTTATTTTATCTAAATCTATTTATATTCAACCCAAATCCACTAATTTCATATTGAGTTCAAGTAGCATTTATGGATCGGGTTCAAAATTGAGACCCTAATTGCATGCAAAATTTACATCTTTAAATCTCTTTACCTATATTGTTCCCCATGTTCTTTCTATTGCTCCTCTCCTTGTGGCTAAGACATGTATTTTTTTTTCTTTTATTTATAGCTTTTGGATAAAAATCAAGAGATAATTTTTATTTGGGTAGGCATCACCCTCACGTTGATGATCACTATGGTCCACCCATTAAAATAATAAATTCAACCAATACAACATCAATAATTATAATTTAACTAAGTGTGCAATTTAAATTTATAATAATTCTTCTAAATATTACTACCATATAATTGTCGAGGTAGGAAGCAAAAATTTAAAATAAGTAAGATGGAATAATGAAATTACTTGTTTTTAGAGTTTTTGCAATGTATTACTTGTATGTCAATAGACAGGTTGAATAATAGATATAAGTAAAATAATAATAATAAGTATGAACGATTTTTATATTTTATTCTCTTTTGATGCAGCATGAGATACGACCAATAGATTCTACGATCAGCAAAACTATACCAAACTTCACAAGAACAAGCAAATTCATGGATGGAGATTTTAAAATTAATATTTAAAATTGTCTTTAAATTTTTGTTACACATAGCATCAAAGTTTAGTTGAATTTTGATATTTATAATCAAATAATACTGGTACATTTTTCTATTATTAAGTCCTATTTCTAGTATCATTTTTCATATTTTTCTATTATCGAGTCTTATTCCTATTATGATTTTTGTACGAAGTTTAATGCCTAAATCAGGGTTAGAGTCATGATCTATATATTCTCCCAATCCATTGTGAACATCAAATTTTAAGATATTAATATAAATATTTTGTGAGAACTTTCTTCATTGATAAAGGATATTTCAATTCAAATTTCTTCAGTTTTACGTGTTTAATCTTTGACTTTAATTTATGTTGATTAACTTACCTTTCAATCTTCACTCTATGTTAATTTGTATCGGAGTCTAAGTTTCTAATCTTGTTCAGATGGCTATGAAGAAAAGGTAGACAATATGTTGGTTTTCAATATATATATATATATATATATATATATATATCATATATATGTGTAGCGGAAGCATGCAGACTGTTTAACATGCATAATATTAACATTGTCATATGAAAAGGAAAAATTATCATATAATTTTTCTAAACATAAAAAACATACCGATATGTTGAGGTCTCGAAGAAACAGATGCGCCATACTACCGGATTCGAAGCTATGGATGAAGAATCCCACAGTAGAGTTTACGGACCAAGGTACTTCATAAAATATCTATAAAATTAAAACGAAACTAGAGCCTTTCTCACCTTTCTAGGTATCGAATTATGAGAGTGGGCTCACTCTTGATTTTTTATATTTCTCACAATTCTGGTGCATAAAATAAGAGAGAAAAGAATGAAAGAAACTTTTCTTTCATTTTTCCTTACTATTTGACGGTAAATCTTATGCTATATACATAGGCTCTAAGTGAATCAGAAATTTAATTTAGATAATGTTTATTTATTACAACATTTAGATAACATTTATCTGTTACAATATTGATGTAGATAACGTTTATCTATTACAACTTTTAATTAAGATAACGTTTATTTGTTACAACATTTAGATAACGTTTATCTGTTACAACATTTAATTTTAATCGCATGGGAACAATTCTCAACGTCAACTCCTTGATCATATCAAAGAAAAAGTTGTTTTCTTATTTGCAACTAATTTACAAATAATATCTAAATTAAATATAATAATATCTAATAAATCAAATTTATTATTTTATTTTTAATATTCTTAATAATTATATTATCAAAAATATCAAAGGTGTAGGGACCATGGACCCATAATTTCAAGCTCCCTCAATTAAAACTCTCTAATTATTTATTCAGTTTATTAATCTCGAAGTTATTCCACTAAAAACTTAAGACTACAGATTAATTAATTTTACTCGAAAACTTGAGTTGTTTTAATTCAACCCTCCATAATTAGTTCATAATTAGAGTTAGGTGTAATAACCATTATATCCCTCTAATTTTCTCTTATTCCTTAAGTACCATTGATTCACTGGTTAAACAGTTAATTTATGATCGAATCATAAATTGCGAGTGATATGGCTAATCAACTGTCAGGCAGAACGATAACACCACACGATTTTTTGAGCAATTACCGCTAGCTTAAGGCTCAGCTGTAGCTCTGGCATCCAGCTTCAGCCGCGGATTCGGTTTGGCCTCCAGCTTCGGCCTCGAATTCGACTCGGCCTCCAGCTTCGGCCTCGGATTCGACTTGGCCTCCAGCTTCGGCCTCAGCCGACGTGGCCACGACATTTCTAGCACCAAAACATTTATGGCCTCAAAGGCCATGCGCATCCACTTTAAGTCATTTATCACCTTATTCTCTCCCGTATTAAAGTACTTATGGCTGCCACATTGGCCACAACACTTCCTCTCGGCTCCAGATTGGCTCTTGGCCTAAGCCTTGGCTCCAGCATCAGCTTCTGGCCTCGGCATTGGCCCCGGCTCCAACATCGGCTTCTGGCCTCGGCATCGGCCCCGACTCCAATTCCGGCTCCGATCTCAGCCATCGACGCAGTTCAAATCATGAAGCTGAACTTCAATGCTGAACAGACTTAAAACTACGGCGCGATCTACTCGCCTACCTTTTACCAAGATCACGGGTAGTTACAAGTGCTGCACAGTTGCCGATATACACGGCACCCATTCAACAATGGCTCACTTGCCCACCGTTCTCGGAGCTCATCCTAACAAAGCAGATTCAACGAGGCAAAGGTGACCCCCGGGACAGGTATAAAAGAGGACCCGAGCTCAACACGGGGGATGTCTCTTTTTTCGATCTCTTTCTCTAGCATTGCTCTACGACAAAGCTACTGTTCTACGAGTTCACTAACTTGAGCGTCGGAGGGTCTCCGCCGGAACCACCGGCCCGGGACTTCTTACAGGTTCTCGAAGGAAGAAGGCAGTCTTTCCTTATCCTCGGGGGCCCACGAAGATCTCAACATGCCCGGCGCTCATCACCAGTGACTTGGCAGCAACAGATTGGCGTGCCAGGTAGGGGAGCGGCAGCAGTATAGCTATAGCCAGACGTTTACCTCACGCCTCTGCGGCCCCACGACCTTTGCAAGGAAGACGATGGTGACCACGCAAGCTCAGGAAGCTTCTACTAGTCAGGCTGTGAAGCGCATCCCGCAGGCTGAGCAATCGGAGGACAACCTCCAGGTTTCGCCTCCTGCACCACCGCAGGTTAGCCAATTCGATCGGCTAGATGCCTTGGCCTATCAAGTGCAGGATCTGATGATAGTGGTGCGGGGACTACAGGAGCATTGCTTCGCTGCCACGCCTGGGCCGCCTCAGCCCCCTCTGCTCCGCAAGGAAGGTCATGAAGCCAGTCAGCCTCATTAGGGAAGGACCCCTCCGAGGCCTTCCACCACTCATCCTCGAGGCCTCGTCGCCGGGAGACCTCGAAGCGACGATAGTCCCTCTCCCGCCATTCTGATCGTTCTCACAGGCGACGCAGTGAGAAAGAGCCACGGCGTGTGAACTTTGTACACCGGCGGGCCTCTTCATCCTCATCCTCTGGCTCTTCTAAAGGAGACTTGAGCAAGAAGGCCGCTCGTCGGGCCGAGCAACGGCTCGACGAGTATCATCAACAGTTGAAGGAACTCAGCCGCCGGATCGCCAACCCAAACGGGGTGGACTACAACCATCGTCTCCCGCTTTCTCGTCGTATCATGGAGGAGCCGGTCCCACCCTGGTTTTATCTTCCTCAGTTGGACCCATACGATGGCACGACGGACCCCCTGGACCACTTGAAGAGTTACAAGGTCCTTATGCAGGTCCAAGGGGCGACGGACTCTCTCATGTGTGTTGCCTTTCCATCCACACTTCGAAAGGTGGCGCGTGCATGGTACTCTCGTTTGCCACCACGCAGCATCAACTCGTTCAAGCAACTCGAGCGATCTTTCCTGGCCCACTTTGACGCATGCCGAAAGATCCCTCGAGTCGCCGATAGCTTGTTCGCTGTCCAACAAAGGAGCGGTGAGACTCTGAAGGACTTCGTGGCTCAGTTCAAGGATGACGTGCTCAAGGTCTATAACTTGGAGGATTCTGTAGCCACCCTAGCACTGAAGCGGGGACTTCGCCCATCTAGATTTGCATAATCTCTGGATAAAAAGCCCTTCGGCTCCTACGCCGAACTGCTAAGCCGAGCGCAGAAGTACATTCGCATCGACGAAGCAGACTCTTCCAGAAGGGAGACCGATAAGAGTTCCAGCAAGAAGTCAACACCCGTGAAACCTGTTGGAGGACAGTCCAGAAAGCCTGAGCTATCTCGTCGCTCGGATAACGAGCCCCAAACACTTGTTCCCAAGGAACATTTCACACCCCTCCTCACTCTGATATCTCACATCTTATTAGAGATCGAGGAAGAGCCTTACTTTCGGCGCCCACCTCCTATGAAGTCAGGAGTCTCCCGCAGCAAGGAAGTCTACTGCCGATATCATAGAGACTATGGCCACGACACTGAGGATTGCCGCCAACTAAAAAAAGCTATTGAGGAGCTTGTCCAGCAAGGCCATCTGGGCAAGTTCGTCCGTCGGGGGAACCCTACTACCGCGGGTCTGTCAGCACTTCCCGCGCAACAGATTGTCTTAGACAACGCCCCAACAGAGAAGACGGTGGCCATGATCTCCTGGGGGGCAGGCAGCGGCTCTAAAAGATAGCGAGAGGAGGATGAAAATTTTGTAATTTCCTTCTCCAAAAAAGACCTAGAGGGGGTAGTGAATAAAAATGATGATAGCGTCGTTGTTTCTATGACGATCGCCAAACATCCTGTAAAGCGGATTTTGGTTGATAGTGGAAGCTCAGTGAATATTTTAAGTTATGACGCTTGTGTTAGAATGAATTTACTTGCAAGTTCTCTTCTACCCATCACCACTTCGTTGATGGGCTTCACTGGGGATTCAGTCCGGGTCGAAGGGGAAATCACTCTCCCTGTCACCATCGGAATCCCGCCACGCCAAAGCACGGTTCTCACGAACTTCCTGGTGGTCGGGTCCCCTTGGCGTACAATGCTATTTTGGGGAGACCTGGCTTGAACTTGTTGGATGCTGTCATCTCCACCAAGAGGCTACTTGTGAAGTTCTCCACCAACGAAGGAGTAGAAGAAATGAGGGGAGAGCAAAACCCGATACCACTTTGCTACCACCTAGCCCCCAGTTCGCAAGAGACAGCATCGACAACTGCACCTGAACCGATCGACCCCCGAGATGTGGAGAAGAGAGGGGAGCCAGCCGAGCACCTCCTAACCTTCCCCTTGGGAGAGGACCCCACGAAGACCATCCAAGTTGGGGCATTGCTTCCGGAAGAGGCCCGCAATCAGCTCCTTGCTTTCTTGCATGCCAACTCTGACATCTTCGCATGGTCATCCTCTGATATGTCGGGCATCCCTGAAGAGATAATCACTCACCGATTCAACCTCAAGCCAGAGTGTCGACCTGTCCGACAAAAGAAGAGAAGCTTCGCTCCATATAGGCAGAAGGTTGTTGACGAGGAAATCCGTAAGTTGACAGCTGCAGGCCATATTCGGGAGGTTCACTATCCCGATTGGTTAGCTAATGTCGTGATGGTCTGCAAGGCCAACGGGAGTTGGAGGATGTGTGTAGACTTCACCGACCTCAACAAAGCGTGCCCGAAGGACAGCTTCCCTCTGCCTTGAATCGATCAACTGGTAGATGCTACGTCTGGCCATGAAACACTTAGTTTCATGGACGCCTTCTCTGGGTACAACCAAATCAGCATGGAACCAACAGATGAGGAGGCTACCTCCTTAATAACCTAGAAGGGAATCTACTATTACAAGGTGATGCTGTTCAGACTGAAGAACATCGGAGCCACCTACCAGAGGCTGATGAACAAAGTCTTCGAGAACCAGATCGAACGCAACATGGAGGTATACGTAGACGACATGCTGACGAAGAGCGTCCACGCCACCAGCCATATCGTCGACCTGACGGAGACTTTCGATAACCTTTGCCGATACAGGATGAGGTTGAACCCCAGCAAGTGTACCTTTGGGGTGACGGCCAGCAAATTCTTGGGTTTCATAGTGACCCAACGAGGAATCGAGGCGAATCCCGATAAAGTCTGAGCCATCTTGGACATGAGGTCTTCCACCAACAAGAAGGAAGTGCAGTGTCTGGCTGGTAGGGTAGCGGCCCTCAGCCATTTTCTGTCCAAGTCTGCGGAGAGGTGTTTGCCTTTCTTCAAGGCGCTACGCAAAGTCGATGGTTTTGAATGGACCAGGGAGTGCCAGGAGGCCTTTGAAGGACTGAAAGAATTTCTATCAACCCCACCACTGCTATCCAAGCCAAGGGGCAGAGAAGAACTCCTCTTGTACCTCATGGCTTCCCCCGAAGTTGTTAGCTCCGTGCTAGTGCGCATGGATACTGATGGGACCCAAAAAAGGTGTACTACACCAGCAAGGTGCTGCATGATGCGGAAACGAGATACTCAAAAATCGAGAAGGTTATCTTCGCACTGATCGTCTTTGCCCAGCGCCTCAGGCCCTATTTCCAAGCTCACCCGATCGTGGTTGTCACCGACCAGCCGCTCAAGGCGGTCCTGTCCTTCCCTGATACTTCTGGCCGGCTGGCAAAGTGGACAATCAAGTTGGGAGAATTCGACCTATCGTTCGACCCAGGACAGCTATGAAGTTCCAGGTCTTAGCGGACTTCTTGGTCGAAGGCACCTGGGCAGAAGAGCAAAGAGAGGAATCCCATGCGAACCCTTCGGGTGATGAAATCGAGGAAGGGGGGAATGACTGGCTCCTTCACGTAGATGGGCGTCAAACTCTCAGGGAAGTGGAGCAGGCCTCATTCTAGCCAGCCCAGATAGAGTGGTGACCGAATATGCCCTTCGCTTCCTTTTCCCAACTACCAACAACCAAGCTGAGTACGAAGCCCTACTATCCGGGATACGGCTAGCTCGCGAGCTCGGGGTGAAACGCCTCAAAGTTTTCACCGACTCTTAGCTAGTCCGCGGCTAGATAAAGGGGGAATACGAGGCGCAAGATCCCATCATGTCTCGTTACCTGAGTATGGTATAGTCGCAGATCTCTCCCCTATCCCATTTCAGCATCAGTTACATTCCCCGGGAAGAGAACGCTAGAGCTGACGCGCTGTCTCGACTAGCCACATCGGCCAACGGAACCTTGGGAAGAACCTATATGGAGCGCCTGGAGGCTCCAAGCATTGACACAATAAAAGAGTCCATGCCAATCCGCCAGAAGCCTTCTTGGATGGACGCTTATACTAAATATTTCGCTACTGGAGCCCTCCCAGCCGACCCCATTGAAGTCAAGATCTTCAAATGGCGAATACACAAGTTCTTGATGTTCGACGGGTAGCTGTATCAGAGGTCCTTCTTTCATCCCCTCTTGAGATGTGTTGGCCCCACATATGCCGACCACATCCTCCGAGAGATCCATGAAGGTATCTGCGGAAGCCACTTGGGGGACAGAGCACTAGCATACAAAGACCAACGCCAAGGCTATTACTGGCCCACCATGCGGGAGGACGCGACCGAGCTGGTCCAGAAATGTGATAGTTTCCAACGGCAAGCCAACATCCAATGACTACCAACTTCTCGGCTGAGCCCTCTATCGGCTCCATGGCCATTTGCCCAGTGGGGGATGGACATCTTGGGACCTTTTCCTCCAGCTTCTAGCCAACGGAGGTTCTTGCTTGTCACCATCGATCATTTCACTAAGTGGGTGGAAGCTGAAGCGCTGGCCAAGATTACTGAGGTTAAGGTGAGAAACTTCTTTTGGAAGTTTATTATCTGCCGATTTGGACTACCCCACACGCTTGTTACCTACAACGGGCGCCGGTTCAACAATGGCCCATTCAGGGACTTTTGTGCTGAGCTAGGGATATACCAAAGATTCACTTCTGTCGGTCACCCGCAAACTAACGGGGCTACCGAGGTAATGAATCATACAATCTTACAGGGACTCAGGACATGCCTGGACAACTTCAAGGGGAGATGGGTAGAAGAGCTCCCGATTGTGCTGTGGGCTTATCACACAACGCCCCGGGCTCCCACTGAAGAGACCCCATTCAGCCTTGTCTTCGGAACAGAAGCTATTGTCCCAGTGGAGATCGGCGTCCCTAGTCCCCGGACACAGTCATACAATGAAGATGACAATCCCAGTCAACTAAAGGCTAACCTCGACCTCGTTGAAGAACTTCGCGATCAAGCATGAATCAGAATGGCCTCTTATCGACAAAGGATTGCAAAGTACTACAACGTACGAGTCCGTCCCAGAACGTTCCTCTCGAAAGACTTGGTCCTCAGGCGAGCTGCAGTCTCCAAACCTACGGAGGGAAGCAAGCTATCTCCCAATTGGGAATGGCCCTACCGAGTCACCCAGGCACTTCATCACAGAGCTTACCGGATTGAAGAACTGGACGGGAAACCTCTACCTCATACCTGGAATGCGGTTAACCTCCGACGGTATTATCAGTAATCCATTGCCATATTTGTTTTGAACATTACCCTATAATTATCATTCATCCTTTTGCACTAACGGAAGTGTTTAAGCATTCTAGCTCCTCACCTGAGCCCAGTTCCACGTCGGCACTCCAAGCCTGGCTCCACGCCGGCACTCCAAGCCTGGCTCTGAGTTAGCAACATGCCCGAGTCTCCCCTCGACAACTAAGCCCGGCTCTACGTCGGCACTTCAAGCTTGGCTCCACGTCAGCAACAAGCCCGAGTCTCCCCTCGACAATCAAGCCCGGCTCCACGCCGGCACTCCAAGCCTGGCTCTGCATCAGCAATAAGCCCGAGTCTCCCCTTGGAAATTAAGCTCGAGTCTCCCCTCAGCAACTCAGCCCGGCTCTACGCTGGCACTCCAAGCCTGGCTCCGCGTCAGCAACAAGCCCGAGTCTCCCCTCGGCAATTAAGCCTGGCTCCACATTGGCACTTCAAGCCTGGCTCTGCGTCAGCAATAAGCCCGATCTCCCCTCGGTAATTAAGCCCGAATCCACATCGGCGCTCCAAGCATAGAGCCGATGGGCAACACTACTGGCTTCGGCCTTGCCACGGCTTCCAGCTTCGGCCTCGCCACGGCTGTCAGCTTCGGCTCGCCATGGCTTCCAGATTCGGCTTCACCATGGCTTTCGGCTTCAGCTTCATCACGGCTTCTAGCGTGGCCTAGCCATGGCTACCGGCTCCAACCTCGCCACGGCCACCGGCCCTGGCCTCACTTTGCTCTTGGATTGGTTCCGGCTTCGGCTTCGTCACGACTTTAGGCATCGGCCTGGCCATGGCTATCGGCTTCAGCCTTGCCACGGCCACCGGCCTTGGCCTCACTTCACTCTTGGCTGTTGGCTCCGGTTTCAGCCTCTCCACTGCTTCTGGCTTCGGCCTCGCCACAGCTGCCGGCTTCGGCTTTACTGCGGCTACTGGCTTCGGCCTCGCCATGGCTACCGGCTTCAACCTCACCCTGACCACACTCCTCAGTTTTGGCCTCGATCGATGGCCTTGATTTCACTTCTGGCCTCAATCCTTCGGCCTCGACTCCAGTCTAAGCTACCCCCTAAAAATGACCCTACCTATTCGTGTTACCATACTCACTGGAGTTAGCTAGCTACGGGCGAATCAATGGAAGATTGAATTGAAATTCATTAATAGCAAAACAGCTTTACAAAATCACCGGTCAAAGCGGACTTGATACAACCAAAAAGAAAAAACTAAGATTCGGCAGGATCTGGGCCATCATCCTCCTCGTCTGGCTGGAGATCCTCAATCCCTTCGAGGCGGTAAAGCTTTCGGATTTTTTCTTTGCAGTCCTGGAAGCTGCCATCATACGCAAATGCCATTGTCTAGCCAGTTCTCTGTTGAAAGCAACAGACTTCTGAAATCTTCTACAGCCTCAATAGCCTTCTTCTCGGCCTGGCGGCCCTTTTTTCAGCTTTGGTCACCGCTGCCTTTAGATTAACAATCTCAACGTCGAACTGGCGGGCGATCTCCTCAGCATTCTTGGCTCTCTCCTCGGCCACTCCGATTTCGATGAGGCGGAGTGAAGTCGGCTCTTCAACAGATACACCTCCGACTCCACCCCCTTCAGCTTTTCTTCCGCCTCTCTTTGCTTTTCCTCGGCTACTTGAGCATTGTCCAGCTCATTGGCCGCTTGGCGCTGGGCCACCTCCAGCGCGTCTTCCGCTTTCTCAGCCCTAAGCCTGGAGCCTCGGCTTCAGCTTCGGCCTTTTGCGTTCGGGCAGCCTCTGCCCGGACCTCCTCCAGAGCCGCCTCGGCCCTTGCCTTTACTTCTTGAATCTCTTCCAGTGACTGATCGAGAGCGGCCTAACACCGGGACCAAAGGCCCCTCATGGCGGTCAAGGAGTTCAATGCCTGCGCAAATCTCACAGTTAGATGAAGGAACATGGATAATAGAGGTTGACAGGGGACAATATTTACCCAAAGTTGGGCCTTGGATGCCTCTCGGAAGAATACAGAGGACTTTTGATGTTGAAGGTACCTCTGCAACTCGGGCATAGAGGCTTCGATCAATGTCTGCTCGGCCCAGCGAGTATGATGAGACAAGATCGACTGGAAAGAAACGTCAATCTCTTCCTCCTTGGCTGACTCCGTAGCGACTGGCGCGGGCTCGGCTTCTGGCTGCACGCCCGGTGCCACGGCTTGAGCAGGTTCAGCTCCTGCTCCCTCACTAAAGGGGTGGCCTCCAGATCGTGTACCGAAGCCGCGTCGGTTGGCTCCGCCTCGGGGGCCATTGGTGGTGATGACGGTGCCTCGGGGGCCATTGGTGGTGATAGCGGCGCCTCATCCCTTTGTTCCGAAGGGGTGTCCATCAGATCGATGGGGGATGGAGCAGAAGGTGGGGAACGAGCCCGTCCTTCCTCAGCCTCGTTCCTTGCTAAAACCTCTCTGGCTTCGGCTTCTTCGACAGCTTTGGTGGCAACCTCCCTCCTGGCGGGAGCCTCCTCTTCCCTGGCCTTTCTTTTCCTCGTGGCGGCCCTCCTTATATCACGGAGTGACGATGCCATACCTGCAAGCCAATGAATTTTGGTCAAAAGGGGAAGAAAAGAAAAAATCAAGAGGAAAGGCTGCACTGCTCACCATCACCGGAAATAATACCCGCTAGCCGAAGATTCTCCTCGGCTAACAGTCGGTTGCAGCGAGGGACGTTGGCAGTAATCAGCTGCCCGAACGCCTCCTGATCCCTTGGAAGAATTCTGGGGTCTTTGTTGGCCTCTGTATCAGGTATTCCCCACTCATTCTTCACTCTGTCGATTTGGGCAAAGAAGAATCTATGTTTCCATCCCTTAACCGATGTGGGAAGATGCAATCTAACAATTCTAATGGGCCTAGGGGTAAAGGACCACCATCCTGATTGTTTCCTAAGGGTATAGAAGCAACGAAAGAGAGAAATCCTAGCCTCTATCCCATGTAGGTGGCATAGCACTACGAAACCTACAAGTGTCCGAATGGAATTCGGGACCAACTGAGCTAAAGCTAAAGAGTACCTATCTAAGACATTTACTATGAAGGGATGAAGAGGAATATGAAGGCCAGCCTTAAAGTAATATTCATAAAGGGCAACCCTATCAGGATAAGAAGAGGTTATCCTATCCTCGGGAAGAGGCCTGTATAGGCGGAGGTTGGTAGGAATCTGATAACGAGCCCGAAGATTGATAATCTCCTGGGCCGTCATCACAGAAGCGGTCCCCTCGGGGGACTCCCTCGTACGAGAGGGGCCGGCGATGGCCGGATGGCGCCGAGCGAGGGTCTGTTCGGCAGCTGGCCGATCCTCGACATGAAGCCGACCAACCACCTGTGGCTGCTCCGCTGGGACACCCTCCGCAGAGGTGGACCAGCTAGATGTCGGAGAGGAGGCAGACTGTTGAGGAAGATTGGGGGAATAACCCCCGGAGCCGGAAATAGAGCATGAAAGGGACGAATTAGTCATGATAGCAGAACTAACCTGGAGAACTTGAGCGCGAAGAATCGAAGGTAAAGGACTCGGGAAGATGGGAGATGAACATGCTTGGGTAAAATCAGGGTAGAGACGAAAATGGAAGCAGCAAGAACATCTGTAGCTGGGAACACCACCCTTTATATACTTGTCTTTTCAAAACTATCCCGCCAATTTCGTTCCAACTACGTGCTCGCTTCCCATTGGGGGCGGCTACGGCAACCACCCAGAGCGTTGAATTCGGAAGCCACTGCCAACGAAGAGATAGTGGTGACCTCACCGTAATAATGTGTTCGCCCAGCACTCGAGGAAGATCCGCCTCGATCCCAACAGTCGAGGTGGGCGAGAAGATGGCGTCGCAGCGTCCGATGCATGTTTAAGGGCAGGGCCCTTAGCACGTGGCGCCTGAAGATTAGCCACCGGATGATAAAGCACCCCTATTCAATGGTAAGTGCATGCTCACCCATCTTGGAGGCGGAGGGGCACCTGATATGGCTAATCAACTGTCAGGCGGAACGATAATACCTCATAATTTTTTAAGCAATTACCGCTAGCTTAAGGCTCAGCTGTAGCTCCGTCATACAGCTTCAGCCGCGGGTTCGGCTTGGCCTCCAGCTTTGGCCTTGGATTCGACTCGGCCTCCAGCTTCGGCCTCGGATTCGACTCGGCCTCCAGCTTCGGCCTCGGATTCGACTCAGCCTCCAGCTTCGGCCTCGGCCAACGCGGCCACAACATTTCTAGCACCAAAATATTTATGGCCTCAAAGGCCACGTGCATCCACTTTAAAGCATTTATCGCCATCACAAATTGACTTATTTAATAAATAAAATAATTTGTCAATTTGAGCTAATGGGTCAACTTAGGATTTGACCTATTTATTAATCTTATTTAATGAGTCAAACCCATTTTTATCTAAATCTATTTATATTTAACACAAACCCGTAAATCTCATATTGAGTTCAAGTAGCATTTATGGATCGTGTTCAAATTGAGATCCTAATTGCAAGCAAACTCTACATCTTTAAATCTCTTCACCTATATTGTTCCCCATATTCTTTCTATTGCTCCTCTCCTTGTGGCCAAGTATTTTTTTTCTTTTATTTATAGTTTTTGGACAAAAATCAAGAGATAATTTACATTTGGGTAGGTATCACCCTCACATTGATGATCACTATGGTCAACCCATTAAAATAATAAATTCAACCAATACAACATCAATAATTATAATTTAACTAAGTGTCCAATTTAAATTATAATAATTCTTCTAAATATTACTACCATATAATTGTCAAGGTAGGAAGCAAAAAATTAAAATAAGTAAGATGGAATAATGAAATTACTTGTTTTTAGAGTTTTTGCAATCTATTACTTGTATGTCAATAGACAGGTTGAATAATAGATATAAGTAAAAATAATAATAAGTACAGATGATTTTTATATTTTATTCTCTTTTGATGTAGCATGAGATACAACTAATAGATTCTATGATCAGCAAAACTTTACCAAACTTCACGAGAACAAGTAAATTCATGGATAGAGATTTTAATAATTAAATATTTAAAATTTTCTTTAAATTTTTGTTACACATAGCATCAAAGTTTAGTTGAATTTTGATATTTATAATCAAATAATTCTGGTACAATTTTCTATTATTGAGTCCTATTTCTAGTATCATTTTTCATATTTTTCTATTATCGAGTCTTATTCTTATTATGATTTTTGTACGAAGTTTAATGCCTAAATCAAGGTTAGAGTCATGGTCTATATATTCTCCCAATCCATTGTGAACATCAAATTTTAAGATATTAATACAAATGTTTTGTGAGAACTTTCTTAATTGATAAAGGATATTTCAATTCAAATTTCTTCAGTTTTACGTGTTTAATCTTCGACTTTAATTTATGTTGATTAACTTACCTTTCAATCTTCACTCTATGTTAATTTGTATCGGAGTCTGAGTTTCTGATCTTGTTCTGATGGCCATGAAGAAAAGGTAGACAACACAAGCGATCATAGTGGGAGAATCATAAGAATGCAGATCGGTATTGAATATAGTGAAGGTTCAATACTAAATGGACCTCCCTCATGTATGGAAGAGGTCAAGGAGGATGAGGACAACTCAATTCTTTCCATGAAATCAGACTAAGGAGGCTAGAGGGAGGTTGACCTTTGGTAGGGATCCACAACAATGGAAGTAGGGCCTCAAAATCAACTTGCCTAAATTTTTAGGGAGATTGACTATAGAGGAGTTTTTAAATTGACTCTATATGATTGAAGAGATCTTTGAGTTCAAAAAGGTTTTAGAAGAAAAGAAAGTACCTTTGGTGGCAACATAGCTACAAGATAGAGTAGCTACATAGTGGTGTCAGTTGAATATTATGTGAGAGTCAAAAGGCAAGTTTAAAATTACTGACAAAAAAAAAAGATAAATAATAAATTGTAAGGTGAGTTTCTTCCATACAACTATATTCATACTTCATATCATAGATTGCAAAATTAAGGTAGATAAGCATTTTAGTTGATGATTATTCTGAAAAGTTCTATGAACTGGCTGCCCAAAATGATTTGGTTATCCTAAGAATAGTTAGTTGCTAGATATGTTGGCTGACCATGAAAAAGCATTCAAAATGAATTGTCGTGAAGAAATTGTTGGTCTGTATGAGACGTACATTAGTGTGCCTTGATAGTAAAAAAGAAGTTTTAGAGAAATTGGAGCTTCAATACCGCATGGTGTTAGATTAAAGGATAGATTGCTATAGAAGGCAACTCTACTATTTTTAAAGGTACTTCTACATCATACAACTCTAAATCAAATTCTACTACTAGTTCAAAATATATAAGGTTGGATGAGGTGTTTCTAGTATGGAGACCTAGGCCATGGAACAATAGGTTGCAAGAAGCCGACAAGGCAAAAGGAGAACTAGTTATTGATTAAAGAGGAAGAATAAGCTACAAGTTATGAAACTTTGCTTATTTTTAATGACTATGTGGATTAACAAGAGGAGGTGGTCATGTATGGAGATGTCAAAAGAAGCTCTGATCATATGATGGACTTACTAGGCACTATGGGATAAATCAAGGGATGTTTTGTTATAAAATAATATATTTCATACACTACAAGAAAATTCAGCTCTAGCGACGCCAAATTGCATCACTAATGCATCGCTAAATGGATTTAGCGACGCAATTTGAGCATCGCTGCCAACCTCATCGCAACCTGCAATCCGTCGCAATTGCGTCGCTAAATAGCGACGCCTAGCGACACCAAAATTTTCATCGCTAAATTGCGACTAAATTGCAGTCGTCGCAATTTAGTGACGCATTAGTGACGCAAAGTTGTATCGCAATTTTGTGACTAATTGCGTCACAAAATTATGACAAAATATTGCATCGCAAAATTGTGATGCCAAGCTAGGCAAAATTGCGCGGCCTGGCTGGAGAGAGGGGAGGGTTGGGGGTGCACCTGATGGGGGAGCCGGCAGCACCGGGGAGTTTGGGGGGGGGGGGGGCGCTTACACCGCCGGGGGAGGGGGCTGCACTGGGAAGGGGGCTACACCGCCAGAGGGGGAAAGAGGGAGGGAGAGGGTTAGGGCCAGTGGAGGAGGGAGGGGGGTTTTTTATAAATCGGGATTAGCGATGCCTATATGGCATCACTAATCCATCGCTAATTAGCGACGCATATTCATGCGTCGCTAAATAGCGACGCATATTCTATGCATCGCTATATTGCGATGCATATTATGCGTTGCTAAATAGCGACGCATAATCTACGTCGCTAATTTGGCGGGATAAGACCGAATAAGGCAAAAATATAGCGACACATAGAATCTGTGTCGCTATTTAGCGGCACATTTATGCATCGTTAAATAGCGACGCAGATTATGCATCGCTAAATAGCGACACAGATTACGCATCGCTAAATATTAATATATATAATGTCAATTTTATATATTAATTATTATAGTGTATAATAATTAATATTATATAGTGGTTATTTATATATTAATATATTATAATCTATTGCTATGGTATATTAATATATATTATAAATTATATAATAATATAATAATATATATTTTTATATATTTTTAATGTGTTATTAGTATGATTCATAAATTTTTGATTCCAATTCTAACTATGATACCAAATTAAACAAACCCTTAAAATAGTAGATGCAATAAATTTTTACTTTCACTTTTTCTCTAAAATTTGAAAGTTTCTTTTATAAATAAAAATAAGAGAATCAAACTTTTTTTACATTAGAATTTTTTACTTTAAAATAAAAAAAGTGATATCAAATGGAGCCTACAATTATTATTTTAAAAAAATAGAAGAAGCCTATAGGCATATGGGCTACGTATGTAATAGGTAGAAGGTCCTATCTAAAACTCGCTGAAGCGGCCCGGGTGGCCGACTAAAAGGTCCTATCCAAGATCGATGCTTCCTTTAGTCCGATCCACGCCTTTGTGCCGAGAATGCAGTCTAAACCCTAAACCCTAAAAATCCTAAACCCTAAACCTTAAAACCCTAAAATCCTAAACCCTAAAACCCTAAAACCCTAACCCTAAAATCCTAAACCTTTAAACCATAAACCCTAAACCCTAAAACCATAAAACCCTAAAACCCTAAACCCTAAAATTTTAAAAAACCTATTGACCCATTTATTGATTTTGCTGATTAACAAAAGCCATGAGTATATTTCTTATGTTACTAATGAGTTTGATAAAGTGTTTCAGAAATTTAAAATGGCTAAGTATTCATAACTCAATAAAAATTGAGTTTGGATCAATTTCTAATGTTAAGTGTCAAGTTTTAGACATTAGAGCCAACTCTAGAGGGATTAGAGTGGACTCTGGAGCGTATCGAAACTGTTTGGCACTTTCGGCACGGTTTAGAGCCAACTCTAGAAAATTAGAGCTGACTCTAACATGAGAAACATAGAACGTCCTTTCTATATCCAAAATTAGCCGATTCCAGAAAAATTAGAGCCAACTCTAACATGAGAACAGTGACTACATTTTTTGGGACACAGTTAGAGTCGACCCCAAGGAAGTCAGAGATGACTCCAGCACGAAATGTGTCGATCCCACGAAAAGTCAAAGCTGACTCCACGACGAAAGATCCTTACTATTTTGAGCAATCCGATTTAGAGCCGACCCCAGGCCAAATTAGAGCCGACTCTAATCTGTTAGAGGCAATTTTCAGAAATATCAGAAATGACTCCAACGGCTATATTTTTCTTGATAAACTTCAACGGCACTTTCCTTTCTCATGATAAACTCATCCACAAGCACTTTTAACGGCTGCTTTGCATCAAAATATGGATTAAGAGGAGATTATTAAAGGAGGGTTCCGATTGTTTGAAAAAAAAGAAGAAAAAGAGAGCAATCAAGAATATAAGAGAGAAAGCTCAGATTTAAAATCTCAAGTGTTCAAAAAAGAGAGTAGAGAAATCCAAAAGCATTCAAGAGCCAAATTCGAAGGATTTCCATCATATAGAAGAAGAAAAGCAAGAGTCATAGTTCTTCACCCTTCTTTGCATCAACATTTCTTTGAAAGCTTCAATCCTATCTTGAGGAAGATCATCCAGGAAGAGAAGAGAAAAAGAAGAAAGCTCAACCTCAAAGATCTCCTATCAGGCTTTTCTATCTCCATTTTTATTTATATTATCTATTTTCTCATTTGAGGGGCTTTCATTTTATTGTAATCATTTCCTTGATACATTTGATTTCTGATTCAATCAGGTGATTGAATTAGGTGAGGCAGTTAGCCTTGTGTAAGCTAAGGTTAGCTTGTGTTTAGGTTGTGTGCTGGTGAGCCTATGAAAACCGGCTGGGTTCGTTGTGATTTCGTTGTAAAACAAGTTTGGATTGTGAGCTTGTAAAATAACTCGGCTGTAATCAGGGTGATTATAGTGTGTGCCCAAGAGTTGCTTGGGAGTGGATGTAGGTGTAGCTAACACCGAACCACTATAAACCTTTGTGTTTGTTGTACTTATTTCCTCTTCTCCCTACTCTATCTTTGTGTTTGTTGTGCTTATTTCCTCTTCTCCCTACTCTATCTTTATATTCTGCTTTGCATACTTAGCATCACTCACTACACTCTCTTTGTGCACCTTCACTTTGGAAAAATTTTTTTAAGCATCAAATTTTTTAAGAACCAAATTCATCCCCCCTCTTGGGTTGCCATCTGGGTCAACAATTGGCATTAGAACTTGTGCTCATCCTTTCTTGATCTAACAATCAAGAGCTAAAGATCGAAATGACAGCTCAAGTTGGTTCTTCTTTTTATGAGGGATAATCCACAAACTGTCCACCCTTGTTTAATGGCACAAACTATTCATATTGGAAAGCTAGAATAAGAATTTTCATAAGTTTTAGACTATGATTTATGGAGTATCATTATCAATGGCCCTAGCACTCCCACACACTTAGTTGAAGGATTCATTATTCATAAGCCCGAAAGGGATTGGAATGAAAATGATCGAAAAATGGTTCAGCTCAATGCCAAGGCCATGAATGTCCTATACTACTCCTTGGATACAAATGAATTTAATAGAAAATCCACTTGCATCTCAGCAAAAAAGATATGGGATCAGTTGAAAGTTACTCATGAGGGTATCAACCAAGTTAAAGAGTCCAAAATTAATATTATTATGCATAAATATGAACTTTTTAACATAAATCAAAATAAGTCCATCACTTGCATGTACACTAGATTTACTGATATAGTGAATGAATTAAGAAGTCTTGGTAAGACCTATACTAACTCTGAAATGGCTCAAAAAATTCTTAGGTCACTTTCAAGATCATAGAAAGCCAAAGTGACAGCAATCCAAAAAGCTAAAGATCTTGACATCATACCTTTAGATGAGCTCCTTGGATCCCTTATGACCCATGAACTTACAATGAAGCAGCATCAAGAAGATGATGTGAAGAAGAAGCGGACCATCGCACTTAAAGCTACAGAAAATGAAAAGAGCAGCAGCGAAGAAGATGAAGACGATGATGAAACCGCTCTCCTTGCAAGGAAATTCAAAAAATTTATGCAAAGAATGAGACCCTTCCACAAGAAAAAAATTGGTATTAAGACGGAAGGAGAAAAGGAGAAAGATAAGGATAAAGAGTGTTGGCCCAGATGGCAACCCAAGAGGGGGGTGAATTGGGTTCTAAAAAAATTTTAATCTTTTCAAAACTATTGAGATTAAGTGCAGAATAGATTTCAATCACAAATGAAGAGATAAAGAGATAGACAATTAAGGCACGACAAACACAATGATTTTATAGTGGTTCAGTGTATCCAACACCTACGTCCACTCCCAAGTTTCACTTGGGTCCATACTATAATCAACTAGATTACAGCCGAGTTGTTTTACAAGATCACAACTCAAAACTTATTGTTTTTTGGGTGCACAACGAACCCAGCTGGTTTTTCTCGGGCTCACCAGCACAAAACCTAAACTCAAGCTAATCTAGCTTGCCCCGAGGTATACTACCTCCACTAATTCAATCCCCCTGATTGAACTAGTAAAACAAGAAAGAATAATGTTTATATTGACAAATAGCTCCTCAAATGAGCAAATATTCAAAGTAAATAAACAAGTTTAGAAAAGCCTGTTTGAAGTAGATTGGATTTGAGCTTTTCTTCTTTTATTCTTTTCCTCTTCTCTTTGGAGATGTTGAATCAGCCCTTAGCTTTGATTCTTCACAGATGTTGCAGATGAGAAGTTGGAAAATCACACCAAAACAGAGCTTTTTCTTCTTTTGGGAAATCCTTCGATTTTTTTAAGTTGAACGCCTTGGATTTCTCTTTGAGCTTTTTGGAGTGGAAGGATTTGAACTTGGATACTTTTCTCTTTGATTTTAGGCTCAAGACTTCTCGGATTTTTGATTTGTATTAGCTCCGATTTTTCCATTTTTCTTTTTACAAACGAGCTTTCTCCCCCTTTTTATAGATTTTCTTTAATCCATTTTTGATGAGAAAACTAGCCATTGGAATGTACCTAGAAAGTTTTTCCAAAAAAAATATATCTGTTAGAAGTTAGGTGAAAAGGAAATATTACCGTTTGAGCTGATCTGGCATTTTAAAAATCCGTTTCTGATAGTTGGTGTCGGCTCCAACTTTTTAGGTGTCGGCTCCAAGTCGTGTATCCAAAAATAGAAAATTTTGAGTTCGTCGAGGAGTCGGCTCCGAAAAAGTTAAGTGTTGGCTCGCCATGGTCAGGTGTCGGCTCAAAAAGACTGTAAGTGTCAGCTCCAAGGTAGTCAAAAATCACACGTTCTATCCCCGTGTCGGAGTCGGCTCCAGACACTGTAAGTGTCGACTCCAAAACTCTGGGTGTCGGCTCCGAAACTCTGGTTGTCGGCTCCGGACCGTATCAAAAAATCAGAAGGATATTTGATTGGTCATGGGGTCGGCTCCAGGCTTTCTAGGTGTCGACTCCATGTTCTGAATTTTGAAACTTACCTTTGGCACTTGATTCAAAATACGTTTATAAATGCCTTTTGATTAAACAAATATTTTTAAGCCCTGAAACACTTGTTAAATTCATCAGTAATACAATAAATATACTCAATTCCTTTATTAATCATCAAAATCAATAATTGGGTCAACAATCTTCCCCTTTTTGATGATTATAAAAACATTGAGTATATGCATAGGATTCTTAAATCAAAATTTTCAAATATATGATCCTCACAGGTAAGCTCCCCCTGAATAAGATAGCTCCCCCTATGAAGTTCAATTTAACAATTGTTCTTCCTTTTGTTTGATACTTGGGATTTAGTTATATCAATTTTCACTTAAGCTTATTTAAATTAGTGCATATCCAAAATAGCTTGATATCAATCAAATACCAATCAATGCTTAACTAATATTCAATGCTTATTTAAATTAGTGCATATCCAAAATAGCTTGATATCAATCAAATACCAATCAATGCTTAACTAATAATCAATGTATATACAACATAACTTTCTCCCCCTTTTTTGTAATCAACAAAAAGACTAAGAGAAGTTAAGTAGAATGTTAAAATTGATAGATCAAAAGATAATTTCATTGCATTAATAAGTCAAGTGTTAACAAATGAAACTGAACTTTGTCAATTATCAAACTATACATTAAGATTTCAAAATAAAACAACAAACAACAACTGTTACATCAAGATTTCAAAATGAAACATCAAACAACAACTTTTACATCATTACATAAAAATCATAGATTGGATCTAATAATTCTTTGCAAATGATCTAAAATCTTTCCCATTCCATCACTTTGAGTTGCTACAAATTCTTTCAATCTTCTATCAACAAAAGAGCAAGCAGTCATGATTTTATCTTGAAGCTCGGCGTTGCATCTTGAGTAAGTTTCAGAATCTCCACATATATCCTTAAGTTCTTCAAATATGATCTTTAGATCAGTTGTTAAGGATTCCGCAGATGAACCAAGAGTGGACTCGATTTTACTGATGCGATCATCCAATGAGTAGAGAGTCTCTCTTAAGTTCATAAAAAAGATTATCAAACTCAGTCTTCAATTCATCTTTCTGAGCAGCAAGTAAACCTTTAAGTTGCTCCAATTGAAAGTCTGAAAATCCGACTGATAAAGTAGAATGCTGATCAGAAACATGAGCAGAGGCAGGAGCAGGGACAGGAACAGGAATCGGACTGCTAGGCTGTGGAGAGGGAACCCTCACAGACGGTCCAGCCACAAAAGGTGCATAAGGTCTAGGCTCAGGGGCTCTCTCATCCAAATTGCCTTTCCTTTCCCAATGCCCATTGACCTTAACAAATCCCATCCAATGTGGCCAAACTGTAGTAATCGGTATGCCTGAGATTCTTGGAAGGTTCATTATCCAAAATTACAACTCCTTGGCTCCTGAAAACCATAATTAGGACCATGCCATAGGGTAGGGACGATCTCCTTCTTCCTCCAGCTTCGGCCATATAAAAAATCATCATTGCAGCTAGGTTTATAGGTTGACCAGTCAATACACTATCCATCATAACTATGTCTCGCTCCGAGACGTACTCAAATCGACCGATTTTAGGAAATAAAATTTTACTACAAATATTGTGAAGCAATCTCAATTCCAAGGGCAATTGGTTAGCCCTAACCTCTTCAAATTCTGTAACCTCTCTCCCTAACATCCTTGACAAGGCATCTAACCTCTCACTGTGTACGTCGGTTGCCAATCCAGTGATGGGAATGCTCAAAAGGTTTCCTAATTTTTGAAATGTGAGATGGACTCTTTTGCCTCTGACAGAACTCACGATTCTACCATCACCTCTCGATAGATTGAAGTAGAACTCTTTGACAAGGGCAGGATAGGTGGGAACATCTAGTGAGCACAATTTATCCCAGCCTAATTCTTTAATTTATTTCCCAATAGAAAAGCCCTCGAATTCAAAAATTCAAAATCGACTTTCCTACCCATTGTTATCACTCTCCCAGCTAATGTGTCTACCTGAAGGGAAGAAGGATTAGGATTGTCCGATTGGGTTGAAGATTCCTCGCTCAGAGACGGCTCGTGGACGGGTCGTCTCGCCGATCGTTTCCCAATTGTCACGGGCGCTCCAATCACTGATCCTATCCTCTTAGGTGCCATTAAGATTCTTGGGAAGGTTCAAAATGAGTGGAATTTGAGTTGGGGAGGTTTTTAGAGAGTTTGGGAAGAGTTTGGCAGTGGATTGAAAAAGAACGGAATGACAAAGTGTCGACTCTGCCCTAATAAAATCAATTTGGGACCCCTAGGTGTCGACTCCCACAAAGTCGGGTGTCGACTCCACATCGCTAACACAGTCAGTGCTCGAACCGGAGTCGGCTCCACTTATACAGGTGTCACATAGACAAGGTGTTGACTCCTCAAACTGAGGTGTCAACTCCACTGACAGTTTCAGAGAAAAATAACTGAGATTCAAACATCTGAAACTTATCAAAATAGGTTCAATAAAATTTTGAAAAAATCTTTGGAGTATGAGGAACAAATTGCTCAGATGACTAGATAATTTGTCCTTAAAATTATGAAAGAAATATTAAGAAATTAATAGAAATCTAGATAGTCATTCCTTAGAGTTTCAATATCATTCCAAAGGGTCACAAATCCCTAATTCACCTCTAAGATAGCAAAATCTCTCTTCACTCAAGGGTTTGTAAATATATCAGCTAATTGTTCACTACAAGAAAATACTAAAATAGCGACGCAAATTTAGCGACGCATAATTGCGTCGCTAAATTGCGACCTCTTTGCGACGCCATTGTGACAACAAAATATTGCGACGCATTAGCGACCCATTAGCGACTCAATAAACCAAAAAAAAAATTAAATTTTTAATATTGCGACGCAAATATTGCGTCGCAATATTTTTAAATTAATTTTTTATGAAATATAAATATCAATAAAAATATTGCGACGCAATAATTGCGTCGCAATGTTTTTAATAGAATTAAATATTTTAAATAGCGACGCATTAGCGACGCAATAAAATAGATAATTAGAAAAATTATTTTTTATTTAGCGACGCACCAATTGCGTCGCAAATAATTGAAATGAAATTAAATTTTATAAAATCTAATTATCGAAAAAAATATTGCGACGCCTACAAGTGCGTCGCAATGTTTTTAAAAGAATTAAATATATTAAATAGCGACGCATTAGCGACGCAATAAATTAGAAAATAAGAAAAATTATTTTTAATTTAGCGACGCAACAAATGCATCGCAAATAATTTAAATAAAATTATATTGTTTACAGTACAAATAGTTTACAAAATATTGCGACGCATAACAGTGCGTCGCAATGTTTTTGAAAAAATTAAATATTTTAAATAGCGACGCCTTAGCGACGCAATAAAATTGAAAATAGAAAAATATTTTTAATTTAGCGACGCAACAATTGCGTCGCAAATAATTTAAATGGAATTATATTTTTTACAATATTAATATTTTAAAAATATTGCGACGCCAACCATTGCGTCGCAATATTTTGAAAAAATTAAATAAATTAAAATTAAAATTAATTTTGCGACGCATTAGCGATGCAATAAACCAGAAAATAAATTAAAATTATTTTTAATTTAGCGACGCAATATCTGCGTCGCAATTATTTTAAATAAAATTAAATTTTTTTAATTATAAATATGAGAAAAAATAATTACGACGTAACACAGTGAGTTGCAATGTTTTTAAAAAATTAATTATGTTAAATAGCGACGCATTAGCGATGTAATAAGCGAAAATATTAATTAGGAAAATTATGTTTTAATATAGCGACGTACTTGTTGCATCGTAATTATTAGAATTAAAGTTAATTTTTTAGATATTATAATTATCATATTAAAAAAATACGACGCAACCCTTTGCGTCGTTATATATTTAAAAAAATTAATTATGTTAAATAGCGATCGGTGCCGATCGATCGGACGGATTGCAACTGTCCGAGATAGGTCGTGGCCGATCGTCTATTAGGGCTTGGATCGATCGCAACCGTCGGATCTTTGCCGATCGGACCGATTGCCACGGTCCGCGATCGGTCGTCGCCGATCGAGGGCTTGGATCGATCGCAACCGTCGGATCGTCGCCGATCTCGGACGGATTGTCCGAGATAGGTTGTGGCCGATCGGGATCACGGCTTGGATCGATCGCAACCATCGGATCTTTGCCGATCGGACCGATTGCCGCGGTCCGCGATCGGTCGTCGCCGATCGGGATCAGGGCTTGGATCGATCGCAACCGTCGGATCGTCGCCGATCTCGGACGGATTGCAACGGTCGAGATAGGTCGTGGCCGATCGGGATCAGGGCTTGGATCGATCGCAACCGTCGGATCTTTGCCGATCGGACCGATTGCCGCGGTCCGCGATCGGTCGTCGCCGATCGGGATCAGGGCTTGGATCGATTCGGGATCAGGGCTTGGATCGATCGCAACCGTCGGATCGTCGCCGATCTCGGACGGATTGCAACTGTCCGAGATAGGTCGTGGCCGATCGGGATCACGGCTTGGATCGATCGCAACCGTCGGATCTTTGCCGATCGGACCGATTGCCGCGGTCCGCGATCGGTCGTCGCCGATCGGGATCAGGGCTTGGATCGATCGCAACCGTCGGATCGTCGCCGATCTCGGACGGATTGCAACGGTCCGAGATAGGTTGTGGCCGATCGGGATCACGGCTTGGATCGATCGCAACCGTCGGATCTTTGCCGATCGGACCGATTGCCGCGGTCCGCGATCGGTCGTCGCCGATCGGGATCAGGGCTTGGATCGATCGCAACCGTCGGATCGTCGCCGATCTCGGACGGATTGCAACGGTCCGAGATAGGTCGTGGCCGATCGGGATCAGGGCTTGGATCGATCGCAACCGTCGGATCTTTGCCGATCGACCGATTGCCGCGGTCCGCGATCGGTCGTCGCCGATCGGATCAGGGCTTGGATCGATCGCAACCGTCGGATCGTCGCCGATCTCGGACGGATTGCAACGGTCCGAGAGGTCGTGGCCGATCGGGATCAGGGCTTGGATCGATCGCAACCGTCGGATCGTCGCCGATCTCGGACGGATTGCAACTGTCCGAGATAGGTCGTGGCCGATCGGGATCAGGGCTTGGATCGATCGCAACCGTCGGATCTTTGCCGATCGGACCGATTGCCGCGGTCCGCGATCGGTCGTCGCCGATCGGGATCAGGGCTTGGATCGATCGCAACCGTCGGATCGTCGCCGATCTCGGACGGATTGCAACGGTCCGAGATAGGTCGTGGCCGATCGGGATCAGGGCTTGGATCGATCGCAACCGTCGGATCTTTGCCGATCGGACCGATTGCCGCGGTCCGCGATCGGTCGTCGCCGATCGGGATCAGGGCTTGGATCGATCGCAACCGTCGGATCGTCGCCGATCTCGGACGGATTGCAACGGTCCGAGATAGGTCGTGGCCGATCGGGATCACGGCTTGGATCGATCGCAACCGTCGGATTGCCGATCGGACCGATTGCCGCGGTCCGCGATCGGTCGTCGCCGATCGGGATCAGGGCTTGGATCGATCGCAACCGTCGGATCGTCGCCGATCTCGGACGGATTGCAACGGTCCGAGATAGGTCGTGGCCGATCGGGATCAGGGCTTGGATCGATCGCAACCGTCGGATCTTTGCCGATCGGACCGATTGCCGCGGTCCGCGATCGGTCGTCGCCGATCGGGATCAGGGCTTGGATCGATTCGATCGATCGGGTCGGATCGTCGCCGATCTCACGGATTGCAACGTCCGAGATATGGCCGATCGGGATCACGGCTTGGATCGTCGGATGCCGATCGGACCGATCCGCGATCGTCGGCCGATCGGGATCAGGGCTTGGATCGATCGCAACCGTCGGATCGTCGCCGATCTCGGACGGATTGCAACGGTCCGAGATAGGGTGGCCGATCGGGATCAGGGCTTGGATCGATCGCAACCGTCGGATCTTTGCCGATCGGACCGATTGCCGCGGTCCGCGATCGGTCGTCGCCGATGGATCAGGGCTTGGATCGATCGCAACCGTCGGATCGTCGCCGATCTCGGACGGATTGCAACGGTCCGATAGGTCGTGGCCGATCGGGATCAGGGCTTGGATCGATCGCAACCATCGGATCTTTGCCGATCGGACCGATTTCCGCGATCGACGATCGGGATCAGGGCTTGGATCGATCGCAACCGGATCGTCGCCGATCGTCGCAATGTTTTTTAAATAAATTTATGTAATTAAAAATTTTATAAAATAAATTGCGATGCCATTTATCGTCGTAATTATTAACATTAATTATAAATATAATCATTTATAAATATTAACAAATAGCTTGCGACGCCTTAGCGACACAGTTTAAAAAAATATAAACAAATATTGCGACAAAATATATGCGTCGCAATATTATTAGAATACATATAGCTGATTAAAATATTAAAAAATAATTGCGACGCAATTTGTCATCGCAATTATTATAATAAATTTAAATATTTTCATTTAAAAATATTTAAAAATAATTGCGACGCACTGCTTGCGTCGCAATATATGTAATAACTTTTTTTATTAATCAATTTAAATTATTAAAAAAATATTGCGACGCCTTAGCGACGCAATTATTAGAAAATAAAATTATTTTTCCCGCCAGATGATGGCGCCAATTTAGCGACGCTTTAGCGACGCATTTATTGGCGTCGCTATGTTTTCAGAAAAGTATTTTTTACATTTATTAACGATGGATTAGCGACGCCCACGTGCGTCGCTAAGAAAAAAAAAAAAAAAATTGCGACGAATTTGCGACGCAATTTTGGCGTCGCTAATTACCTATATTTAAGCGGCCCCTTTCTTCTTTCCTCCTTCCCGTCTGACCCTAGCCGCCGCCGTGATAAAGCTCGAAACTCCGGCGATCTCCTCCGACTCCCAGCCCCCCGAGATCTCTCCGACTCCGGCTACCCGGCCAAGGCGAATCTCAACCAAGGTTAGCCCCAAAAATCAAAAAAAAAAAAATTTCTTTTTTTTTTTGCTGCCGTCTTCTCCGGCCACGGCAGGTCCGTGGCCGTCTTCTCCGGCCACGGCCGCTGCCGTGGCCGGCAGTGGCCTGGCCACGGTGGCCAGGCCACTGTAATCAAAAAAAAAAAATTTTTTTTTTAACAGGGGGGAGGGGAGGAAACCCCCCCCCCTTGTTTTTTCTTGTCCGGCCACGGCCGTGGCCGCGGCCGGACAAGGCGGCCACGGCCGCTGCCGTGGCCGTCTTCTCCGGCCACGGCCGCTGCCGTGGCCGGCAGTGGCCTGGCCACGGTGGCCAGGCCACTGTAAAAAAAAAATTTTTTTTTTTAACAGGGGGGAGGGGAGGCCCCCCCCCCCTTTTTTTTCTTGTCCGGCCACGGCCGTGGCCGCGGCCGGACAAGGCGGCCACGGCCGCTGCCGTGGCCACGGCCGCTGCCGTGGCCGGCAGTGGCCTGGCCACGGTGGCCAGGCCACTGTAAAAAAAAATTTTTTTTTTTAACAGGGGGGGGGGAGGAAACCCCCCCCCCTTTTTTTTCTTGTCCGGCCACGGCCGTGGCCGCGGCCGGACAAGGCGGCCACGGCCGCTGCCGTGGCCGCAGTGGCCTGGCCACGGTGGCCAGGCCACTGTAAAAAAAAAATTTTTTTTTTTAACAGGGGGGAGGGGAGGAAACCCCCCCCCCCCCTTTTTTTCCGGCCACGGCCGTGGCCGCGGCCGGACAAGGCGGCCACGGCCGCTGCCGTGGCCGCAGTGGCCTGGCCACGGTGGCCAGGCCACTGTAAAAAAAAAAAATTTTTTTTTTTAACAGGGGGGAGGGGGGAAACCCCCCGCCCCCCCTTTCTTTTCTTGTCCGGCCACGGCCGCTGCCGTGGCCGGCAGTGGCCTGGCCACGGTGGCCAGGCCACTGTGAAAAAAAAAAAAAAATTTTTTTAACAGGGGGGAGGGGGGAAACCCCCCGCCCCCCCTTTCTTTTCTTGTCCGGCCACGGCCGCTGCCGTGGCCGGCAGTGGCCTGGCCACGGTGGCCAGGCCACTGTGACAAAAAAAAAAAATTTTCCTTAACAGGGGGGAGGGGGGAAACCCCCCGCCCCCCCTTTCTTTTCTTGTCCGGCCACGGCCGCTGCCGTGGCCGGCAGTGGCCTGGCCACGGTGGCCAGGCCACTGTGAAAAAAAAAAAAAAAAAAATTTTCCTTAACAGGGGGGGGGGGGGGGGAACCCCCCCTTTCTTTTCTTGTCCGGCCACGGCTGCCGTGGCCGGCAGTGGCCTGGCCACGGTGGCCAGGCCACTGTGTAACAGGGGGGAGGGGGGAAACCCCCCCCCCCCCTTTCTTTCTTGTCCGGCCATGCCGTGGCCGGCAGTGGCCTGGCCACGGTGGCCAGGCCACTGTGAAAAAAAAAAAAAAATTAATTTCCTTAACAGGGGAAAATTTCTTGTGACAATAGTATTTGTGCATTTATACTCATTTACATTTGTTATGTCTTGATTATTTATATGCAAACTGAATGATGCATTACATTTTGAAATGCTAAATAAAATGTTTTGTTGTAATATTATTTAATTTCCAGCAACAAATTACTAGTTTCAATGATTTACATTTTAGTATTCGCAAACATTTGTATTTGACACAATAATCTTAAAAAGTTAGTGATTACATGTATAATTCACAAGAAGTTAAGAATAACAAGCATAAGTTCGATTGTCTTCGGACTTCCATAATCACAGCACTTTAATTAACCTTTAGACCCGTTTGAGAATTTGTAAGCCTTAGTCTTGCAAATTCTCAAATTGTCCTGGTGGACAGTTTGGGAATATTTCTTGTGACATGTTAGTCTGCTAGTAATCATCGTGGGGTGAGATTTCGGTTTGCATTTGCTCATACGTTCTCCTAGTGTGGCTTATATACCACACATGTAGGAGAACATATGGGGAAATGCTGCCGAAATTTCAATGTTGCCGATCGATGATAATTAATAGCAGAATAACATATCACAAAAAATATTCTTGAATGGGATAGGGCCTTACCTTGTAGACATGGAGTGAAGGTAGAATTATTTAAGACACTTGAATTCTTGTGAAGTCTAATGACTAAACGCACCGCCTTATGGCCCGACACAAACTCAAGCCCTCTCTTTAGCCATTAACCTATGCATCGGTCCTTGCTAGCACCCAAGGATCGTAGCCGTGGCTCGCCCTTGCATGGTAGGGTCCTTATTTACCTAAAAAAAATTTGGGTACTTATAAATGATTTAATTGGTTGTAATTAACCTTAGTTGTGCCCAAGAAATAATTTAGTTATATATTTATTAATACTAATATAGTTTTATTTTTTGGTTTCATTTAATGATTTACCAGACTTTGTATAAGTCGGTCAAAAATGAGCGGGACTCGCTCATGGATGTATGCAAGGATAAAAGATGGCTTGCTGAATCCAGATTTTCTGAATGGATTGGAAGAATTTATCGCATTTGCATGTAGCCAACCTGAATGGATGGATGGGCCTAGGATTAGGTGCCCATGCAACTTCCACAGGTGTCAGAATAAAGCCTACAGAGATGTGGAAACTGTTAAGGTGCATTTGTGTAAGAAGGGTTTTGTTCCTGATTACTATGTTTGGTACTGTCATGGTGAACCAGAGGATATTCCAGCAGCTGTTATAGGCCAACAAGAGTCAATTCCCGTAGATGAACCATTTGTGAATTTAAACACATATGAACAAATGGTTATGAATGCATCGGGTAATGACTTCAATCAGAATACATTTATGGAAGAACCAAATCCAGAAGCACAACAATTTTACGATATGTTGCGTGCTGCCAATCAAGAATTGTATCCTGGGTGTGAGGGTCATTCCCAGTTCTCTACAGCTGCTCGAATGTTGAATATTAAGGCAGAACATCGATTATCAGAAAAGGCGTTCAATTCTGTAGCTGAGTTAATCAAAGAAATTCTGCCAAATGATAATGTTGCCGCAGACAGTTTTTACGCAACAAAGAAGTTGTTGCGTGGGCTTGGGCTCCCAGTTAATAAGATCGATTGTTGCTTGAACAATTGTATGATATTTTGGGGTGAAGACTCAGAGCTGAGATGGTGTAAGATTTGTGGGCAATCGAGGTTCAAAAACACCGAAGGAGGAGCCGGTACAAGTAGGAGGAAAAGTGTGCCTTACAAGAGGATGCATTACTTTCCTCTTACCCCACGCCTGCAGAGATTATACAGATCTGAGGCAACAGCTGCTGATATGAGATGGCATGCCGAACATGAATCTAAAGAGGATGAAATGCGGCATCCATCAGATTCAAAGGCTTGGAAGCATTTCAATGAAAATCATCCTGATTTCGCTGAAGATATAAGGAATGTGAGATTAGGTCTTTGTACCGATGGCTTCCAACCATTTGGTCAAGCGGGGCAACAGTATTCATGTTGGCCTGTGATACTGACTGTATATAACCTTCCTCCGTGGAAGTGCATGAAAGATCCTGCAATGTTTTTAACCGTTTTGGTTCCAGGACCATCAAATCCAAAGGAAAAGATTGATGTCTTTCTGCAACCGTTGGTGGCCGAATTGAAAATGTTGTGGGAAACAGGAGTGGTAGCCTACGACATTTCTATGAAACAAAATTTCTTAATGAGAGCTGCTTTGATGTGGACAATAAGTGATTTTCCGGCATATGCAATGTTGTCTGGTTGGAGCACTGCTGGACGTCTGGCATGCCCTCATTGCATGTATGATTCGGATGCATTTACATTGCAGAAGAGTGGTAAGCAGTCATGGTTTGATAACCATAGGAAGTTCTTGCCCCCAAATCATCCTTACAGGCGTAACTTGATCGCCTTCCGGAAGAACAAAGCAGTCACAAAATTTGCCGAACCGGTTAGGTCCGGCACGGATCTATTTGATTCTATAGAGCATTTGGGGTTGATGTATGCATGGGAACCGGATGCAGATAGAATAAATAGCCGTATATGTAAAGAACATAACTGGAAGAAGCGAAGTATATTTTGGGATTTGCCTTATTGGAGCACAAATCTCATCCGGCACAACTTGGATGTTATGCATATCGAGAAAAATTTCTTTGATAACATATTTAACACGGTGCTAAACATCCCGGGAAAAACAAAAGATACTGCAAAGTCAAGAGAAGAACTTAATCAGTACTGCAGAAGAGGTGATTTGAGAAGGAGTGCCGATGGGACCTATCCTAAAGCATGTTACACTCTTGACAGAAATTCACGAGAAGTTTTATGTAACTGGCTAAGAGGGTTAAAATTTCCAGATGGTTATGCCTCAAATATCGGTAGGTGTGTGGACATGCATAAGCTCAAGTTGTTCGGCATGAAGAGCCACGACTGCCATGTTTTCATGCAACGATTATTACCTATAGCTTTTCGTGAGTTGCTTCCGCAACATGTCTGGAAGGCAATTACGGAGCTCAGCTTATTCTTCAAGGAGTTATCTGCCGCAGTCATTACTTCTGCATCCATGGCAAGGCTTGAGGAGGAAATTCCAATTATTTTATGCAAGCTTGAGCGAATATTTCCTCCCAGTTTTTTTGACTCAATGGAGCATTTACCGGTTCACTTGCCATACGAAGCGAGCATAGCTGGTCCCGTGCAGTATCGCTGGATGTATCCTTTCGAGAGGTAAATATATACATCATTAAGATATGTTGACATTTCAAATATTATTTCATTGCTTGAAAAATTCGTTAATTTTTTGTTGCAACTTTACATATAGGTATCTTAAGAAGTTAAAAAATAATGTGCGTAATAAGGCAAGGGTTGAAGGTTCTATATGCAATGCACACTTGGTCGAAGAAGTTTCAGCTTTTGCCTCACATTACTTTGAGGGTCACGTCCACACGAGGAGCCGAAATCATGGTCGTAACGATGACGTATGTGTGGACGAAGCAGAAGCTAATGACGGTAGAATATCAATTTTTAAAGCTATCGGCCGTTCATTTGGTGGGCAGAAGTCAAGAAATCTTAGCGATATGGAGTATAATGCAGCACATTATTACATCCTAATGAACTGTCGAGAAGTCGATCCATATATTGAGTAAGTGTATACTTCAATGCTAAATTGAAAATTTAAATTTATATAATAATATACCATAATATTTAATTTCTAACAGTAGTTTTCATCCTTTTCATCCCATAAGGATGTTTTGTGATAGACAACGACAGATGAATCCCGACATCAGTCAAGTTGCAATTGGGCAGAAATTAGAAACGGAGTTTGCTTACTGGTTTTATGAATTTGTGAGTAGTATCACTCAATCAATTTCGATAATGGCTATTATTTTTTGAATTGGATGTCAATAGCTTATTAATTTATAGGTCAACGGTCCATGGTCGACAACCGACAATATTTTCATTAAATGTCTATCGCAATGGCCATTGAAGACCGTAACAACCTCTACTGGCTATTTTGTAAATGGGTACAAATTTCAGATTGAACGATTAGCAGCTTCAAGAGGCACGCAGAACTGGGGCGTGTGTGTAAAAGGAGAAAGTGTTGGAGCAAATATGCAGGATTATTATGGAAAGTTAGTAGAGGTGGTTGAAGTTGAATATCCCGGTTGGCCTATGAAACGAACCGTATTGTTTCGTTGTGATTGGTTCGATCCGATAGTTCCTGTGGGCAAAAGGGTTCATAACGACTATAATTTGGTTGAAGTGAACCATCGACGAAGATTACAGAAATATGACCCATTCATCCTTGCATCCCAAGCTCAGCAAGTCTTTTACTGCGGATATCCAAGTTTGCGCAACGACAAGCGAGATTGGTGGGCCGTTTCTAAAATCGTCCCACGTTCAACAATCGTATTAGAGGAGAGTTCATCAAGTCAATCAACCGAGTGCCCTGCATTTCAAGAGGATGAGATGGAAATGCATGCAATTGAGGATGACACAAGGGCTCCTGAAACATCACTTAGAGATCCAAGTGGTGATGTCCAAGAAATTGCGGATGCAAATGTTCGGTTTCCTTCCGATGATAATGAAACTGATTCGCAATCCGATACGGCATCGGATGTTGAACCAACATTTCACGAAACAAATGACACCGATTAAACATAAAGGTTTTTTAAAATTTAACTTTTTTTTATAAGTGTTAAATTCTTACATAGTCAATCATTAATCGTAATTTAATTGTGTGAATCTTTAGTATTTTCAGTATGAGGGGCAGAGGTAGATCTACCGACGACAGTTTGGGTGAGCAGAGACGTAGTTTGGATCCTGCGACATCAGATCACATGAGCGTCGGAGATGGAGAGTTTGGATCTCCAGCAGAGGCGCAGCCTTCGATCTCTGCACCAGTATTACCATCACCCGATCGGCACAGACCTCCGAGAGTTCTTCCGCATCGGCGGCCGCACTGTACTTAGACTTGATGCTCAGGGGATGTAAGTATATACTAATTAAAAATATTTTATTTATGTTTTTAAGTCATTTACTTATAAACTTGCATTTTTTTAACAGATTCATTGAGCAGCATCATGTCTCCAGCCACATCAGCGCCGTTTTTCAGAGGCGTGCAGATCCCAGTGGCTACGATTGGCGCCACGTATCGCCAGCCACGAGGGAGTTTTATTTTTCTGAGTTTCAGGTAAACTTATTAAATACAATTTATCAGTGATATATAATTCTTTAAAGTTAATAAATTCAGAAACTAACTGTTTATTTTAATGCAGAAAAAGTTTACGTGGGATCCTGCCACCCATGATGCCATTAGGGCAGCATGGGAGGCTCTGACGCGACGCCGATACTCCGACATGCTTCATCGTTGGAGGTCGTCGGGTCAGCGTCCTGCGCACGTGCCAGAGGGTATTTGGCACGAGTGGCAGCAGGCCTGGGAGTCCGATGGCTGGCGCAGGAGGTCCGCATCAGCCAGCACGAACCGCCGATCTGAGAAGGGCGGTCCTGGCACGGGTCTCTCCCGTCATACTTCGGGCTCCATTTCGATTCAGGAGCACAGACGGCGTATGGTAAGAAAACATAAATATTTTAATTACTATTTTAGTTATTTACAAATATTTGTATTAATATCATTTTTTTTATTGTTATAGACTGAGCAGGAGGGCGGAGATCCTGGTGAGTTTCGTCTATTCAGGGCGACACACACCAGGAGGGACGGCTCCTGGGTCGACACGCGATCACGGGAGGTTGCGGTAAGAAATTAGATTTATGTAGTATCTGTTTAATTTCTAAAATTTTATTTCTAGAAATTTATTAACTCATTTATTGTTGATTTCATAATTTCAAGACACGAGTCGAGAGCTCCCAGGCATCGCAGGTCGACTCTACTGATGGGGAGACGCCCGTCGAACTCTCAGCAGAGGAGAGTCGACGTGTGTTTTTGGAGGCTGTTGGTGCCCAGCCACGAGACCGCAGGGTCTATGGTATGGGCACTAGAGCTTCTACATTTTTTCCCCATCAGGCCTCCAGCTCGCGAGTTCCTGCTGATCTTCCTCCCGAGCGTTTACAGGAGCTTCGCAGATCTATTGCAGAGGAGGTTCGCCAGGAGGTCGAGCAGGATTTTGAGGATCGTATGCGAGGCCGGGATCAGGAGGTTGCAGACATGCGAGATGAGATGCATTATTTGCGGGATATGGTTAGACGCTTGTCGCAGAGTCTTCAGCCTCCACAGCCTCCACAGCCTCCACGTGATCATTCAGATTCTTGATGTATTTTTTTTTTTTTTTTATGTTGTAAAAACTTCAAAATTTTAATATATAAATTATTTTTTGAAATATATTATTGTTTGGATTGAGTGAAAAATGTTTGTATCAATATTTAGATTTAGCAAAATTGAATTAACCGTTTTAAAATATTTAAAATAATTTTTTAAAAATATTAATTTTAAATATTGCGACGCAAATATTGCGTCGCAATATTTAAAATAATTTTTAAAATTTTTTTTTAAAATATTGCGACGCAATTTATTGCGTCGCAATATTTAAAATAATTTTTTTAAAAAAATTAATTTTAAATATTGCGACGCAAATTATTGCGTCGCAATATTTAATAATAATTTTTTTAAAATTTATTTTAAATATTGCGACGCAATTTAGTGCGTCGCAATATTTAATAATTTTTTAAAAAATTTTAAATATTGCGACGCAATGCGTCGCAATATTTAATAATTTTTTTTTAACTAAATTTATTTTTAAATTTAGCGACGCATTTTCATGCGTCGCAATATTGCGACGCAATGTGGCGTCGCAAGAGCGTCGCAGAGAGTCGCAATATTGCGACGCAATTGCGACAAAAGGGTATTGCGACGGACAGTTGAGCGACGCCCTCGTTGCGTCGCTATTGCGTCGCAATATCATGTTTAGCGACGCAATTGCGACGCATTTGGGCGTCGCAATATTTAAAATCTCTTGTAGTGGTTCTTCAGTATTAACATAATCAAGATAAATTTCATTATTAGCTACATGATCTCTTATAAAGTGATATCTAATTTAATGTGTTTTGTTCTTGAATGTTGAATTAGATTTTTAGTTAAATTAATTGCACTTGTGTTATCACATTTAATAGGAGTTTTATCAAGTGCTATGCCATAATCTTCAAGTTGTCTCTTAATCCAAAAGATTTGAGCACAGCAACTTCCAGCTGCAACATATTCTGCTTCAGCAGATAATGCAACCGAATTTTGCTTTTTGCTAAACTAAAAGATTAAGTTACATCCTAAAAATTGGCATGCACTACTTGTACTTTTTCTATCTAGTTTACATCCAGCATAGTCAGAATCAGAATATGCACTCAAGTTTAGTGTTGAGTCTCTAGAATACAATAAACCTACATTTTTAGTTCCACTTAAATATCTTAAGATTCTCTTTACAGCAATTAAGTGAGATTCTTTAGGTTCTGATTGAAATCTAGCACATAGACAAACAACAAACATGATATCTGGTCTACTAGCTGTTAAGTAAAGAAGAGATCCGATCATACCTCTATAATATTTTTGATCTACTTTCTTACCATCTTCATCTTTGTCCAATTTGCATGAAGGACTCATAGGTGTTCCAAGGGGTTTAATTGACTCCATTCCAAACTTCTTGAGAAGTTCTTTTGTGTATTTTGCTTGATTGATGAAAATCTCCTTTTTGCTTTGCTTGATTTGAAGTCCTAGGAAGAAATTGAGTTCTCCCATCATGCTCATTTCGAATTCACCCTGCATTAACTTAGCAAATTATTAACACAAAAGATTGTTAGTAGCACCGAATACTATATCATCAATATATATTTGTACTACTAATAAATCCTTGTCTTTTCTTTTCAAAATAGAGTTTTATCAACATTTCCTCTTGTAAAATCATTTTCAATTAAAAATTTACTTAATCTTTCATACCAAGCTCTAGGTGCTTGTTTTAAACCATATAGTGCTTTGTACAATTTAAAAACATGATTTGAAAATTCATGATCTTCAAAACCGGGTGGTTGTTCAACAAAAACTTTCTCATTTATAAATCCATTTAAAAATGCACTTTTAACATCCATTTGAAATAAATTGATATGCATATGACATGCAAATGCGAGTAATAATCTAATTGCTTCTAATCTAGCTACAGGTGCAAAAGTTTCATCAAAATCAATTCCTTCTTCTTGATTATATCCTTTTGCGACTAATCTAGCTTTGTTTCTAATTACTATGCCATTTTCATCTAACTTATTTCTAAATACCCATTTTTATCCTATAACAGAATGATCTTTAGGTCTATCTACTAGTGTCCAAACATTATTTCTAGTAAATTGATTTAATTCCTCTTGCATAGCTAACATCCAATAATTATCTTTTTCAGCCTCTTCAATAGTTTTAGGTTCAATTTGAGATACAAATGCAAGATGATTATTGATGTTTCTCATTGATGATCTAGTTCTTACTCCTTGAGATGGATCACCTATAATTAATTCTTTTGGATGACCATAGGCATATCTCCAATCTCTAGGAAGATCTACATCATTATGATTTGCATCAACAACATCAACACTAGGAGAATCATCATCTTTAGCTCCTTGTTCATGATCTGAAGCTACATCTATATTCAATTTTTTAATATCCCTTTCTAATATGTTTGTATCTTCCTCATTATCAATCTTTCCTGAACTCAATGCTAAAGATTCATCAAAAACTACATGAATAGATTCTTCTACAATTAAGTTTCTCTTGTTAAACACTCATCTGATTTTGCATCAAATTTTTCTAGATTATCTTTACCATTATTATGAATGAAACATTTGCAACCAAATGCATTAAAGTAACTTATGTTTGGTTTTCTATTTTTTCATAGTTCATAAGGAGTTTTCTTAATGATTGGCCTAATTAAAGTTCTATTAAGAATGTAACATGCCGTGTTTATAGCTTCCATCCAAAAGTATTTTGGTAGGTTGCTTTCGCATAGCATGGTACGGGCTATGTCTTCTAAAGTTCTATTTTTTCTTTCTACAACTCCATTTTGTTGTGGCGTTCTAGGTGCTGAAAAATTATGATGAATATCATTTTCAATGCAAAAGTTTTCAAATAAATGATTTTCAAATTCAGTGCCATGATCACTTCTAAGAGACACTATGATGTTGTTTTTTTCATTTGTGACCTTCTTAAAGAATTTCAAAAATAATAGAAAGGTCTCATATTTATGAGCTAAAAACAATACCCAAGTGTATCTAGAATAATCATCTATAATCACAAGACCATATTTCTTTCCTCCTAGACTAGTGGTTCTAGTAGGTCCAAAAAGATCCATGTGAAGTAGTTCAAGTGGCCTAGAAGTGGAAACAATGTTTTTAGTTTTGAAAGAGTTTCTAGTTTTTTTTCCAAATTGACATGCATCGCAAATTTCGCCATTTTTAAAATCTAGTTGTGAAAGACCTTTTACTAAATCCATTTTAATTAATTTTAAAATTAGGTGTGTGCTTGCATGACCTAATCTACGATGCCATAACCAACCAATCTCATTCATATTAGCATTATTAGCAACTAAGCAATGATTACTAGTAGACAAATTGTCTAAATCAATCAAGAATACATTGCCATTTCTATTTTCAGTAAAAATAATGCTATCATCAATGGGATTAGAAACAGTGCAGACAGATGCTTCAAATGATACTTTAAAACCTTTATCACATAATTGACTAATACTAATTAAATTATGTTTTAAACCATTGACATATAAAACATTTTCAATATATGTGGAGGGAGTTATTTGAATATTACCAAACCCCATGATTTGGCCTTTGCCATTGTCACCAAACGTAACAACTCCTCCTCTTTTGCTTTCAAAGGTGATAAATTGATCCTTGTCACCCATCTTGTGTCTTGAACAGCCACTATCGAGATACCACTTTCGCTTTGAATTTTTGGCCGCAAGACACTCCTGCAAAAATGATCAAGTCTTATATTTAGGTACCCAAGCCTTCTTGGGTCCTTCATAGTTAGTAGCATAAAAGATTGTTCCTTTGGAAACCCATATTTTCTTTTCTTTACTATTTAAATTTTTGTTACTGTTTCTTGCATTACATTCATAGGATTTGTGGCCTTTCTTGTTACAGTAATGACATGTAACATCATCTTTATTTTGTTCTCTTCTAAAAAAGTTTTTGACAAACTTTTGTTTTATGTTAGGCCTATATCCTAATCCAGCCTTATCAAATATAGCTCTTTGATTGCTCAATAATAAGTTAAGTTTTTCAGAACTATATGTAAATTTATTAACAGTATTCTTATACTTATCAACTTCCTTCTTTAATCTATCATTTTCATTGGAAATTGATTCTCTCTCTTTTGTCAAATTATTATTTTCAGATTTTAGCATCTCAATCTCATGAGTAAGATTATCCTATTCTTTGATGAGAATTGAGTTATCGTTTTTCAAAAACTTGTATTTCTTTTTCAAAGCTTTAAAATCATCAACTAGTTCATTAAAAGCTTCAAATAATTCATCAAATGCAAAATCATCACAAGGGTTTTCAGAACTTACCTCGTTGTCGTCGTTCGCCATAAAGCAAATGTTTGCAATTTCTTTTTGATCTTTCTCTGAAGAGGATTCATCGCTGTCACTCCAGGTTGTAACATAGGCTTTCTTCTTCTTCTTGTAGGCTTTCTTTAGTTGAGGACAATCATATCTAAAGTGCCCCGGTTTCTTACACTCATAGCAAATTAGGGGGTCTTTCTCTTTGTCTTTGTCCTTCTTCTTTTCTTTTTCTTTTTCTCCTTCCATCTTAATGTCAGATTTTCTTTTATGAAGGGGTTTCCTTCTTCTCATGAATTTTTGAACTTTCTAGCAAGAAGAGCTATCTCATCATCATCTTCATCATTATCACTGCAGCTCTCCTCACTTTCTGCAGCCTTAAGAGCTATAGTCTTTTTCTTTTTAACATCTTCCTCTATGTGCTGCTTCATGGTTAACTCATGAGTCATTAGAGATCCAAGTAGCTCCTCCAAAAGTAAAGTGTTGAGGTCCTTGGCTTCTTGGATGGCAGTCACCTTCGCTTCCCACGATCTTGGAAGTGACCTAAGAATTTTACGAACAAGTTCAGAATTAGTATAAGTCTTACCAAGACTTTTCAGACCATTTACAATGTCAGTGAATCTAGTATACATGCATGCTATACTTTAAGTTTGTTCCATGCTAAATAATTCATACTTATGAACAAGAATATTTATGTTAGATTCTTTAACTTGATTTGTACCCTCATGGGTAACCTCTAATCTAACCTTATCTCTTTTGCGGAATTACATGTAAAGATATGATTAAATTCGTTAGCATCTAATGAACAATATAAAACATTCATGGCTTTAGCATTGAGCTGCGCCATTTTCCTATCATTCTCATTCCAATCCCTTTCGGGCTTAGGAACAATAGAACCATCAATTACATGTGTGGGTGTGCTAGGTCCATTAATTATGATACTCCACAATTCATAATCTGAAGCTTGAATGAATATTCTCATTCTTGCTTTCCAATATGAATAGTTGAAACCATTAAATAAAGGAGGTCTATTTGTAGAATGACCTTCAGCAAATGAGGATCCAGCTTGAGCTGCCATTTGGATCTTTAGCTCTTGATCGTTGGATCAAATTTAAATGAGCACTTGCTCTGATACCAATTGTTGGCCCAGATGGCAACCCAAGAGGGGGGGTGAATTGGGTTCTAAAAAAAATTTAATCTTTTCAAAACTATTGAGATTAAGTGCAGAATAGATTTCAATCACAAATGAAGAGATAAAGAGAGAGACAATTAAGGCATGGCAAACACAATAATTTTATAGTGGTTCAGTATATCCAACACCTATGTCCACTCCCAAGTTTTACTTGGGTCTACATTATAATCAACTAGATTACAGCCGAGTTGTTTTACAAGATCACAACTCAAAACTTGTTGTTTTCTAGGTGCAAAACGAACCCAGCTGATTTTTCTCGGGCTCACCAGCACAAAACCCAAACTCAAGCTAATCTAGCTTGCCCCGAGGTATACTACCTTCACTAATTCAATCCCCTTGATTGAACTAGTAAAACAAGAAAGAATAATGTTTATATTGACAAACAGCTCCTCAAATGAGCAAATATTCAAAGTAAATAAACAAGTTTAGAAAAGCCTGTTTGAAGTAGATTGGATTTGAGCTTTCTTTTTTTCTTCTTTTCCTCTTCTCTTTGGAGATGTTGAATCAGCCCTTAGCTTTGATTCTTCACAGATGTTGCAGATGAGAAGTTGAAAAATCACACCAAAATAGAGCTTTTTTTTCTTTTGGAAAATCCTCCGATTTTTTTAAGTTGAACGCCTTGGATTTCTCTTTGAGCTTTTTGGAGTGGAAGGATTTGAACTTGGATACTTTTCTCTTTGATTTCAGGCTCAAGACTTCTCAGATTTTTGATTTGTATTAGCTCCGATTTTTCCATTTTTCTTTTTTACAAACGAGCTTTCTCCCCCTTTTTTAGATTTCCTTTAATCTATTTTTGGTGAGAAAACTAACCGTTGGAATGTACCTGAAAGTTTTTCCAAACAAAATATATCCGTTAGAAGTTAGGTGAAAAGGAAATATTACCGTTTGAGCTGATCTGGCATTTTAAAATTCTGTTTCTGACAGGTTGGAGTCAGCTTCAACTTTTCAGGTGTCGGCTCCAAGTCGTGTATCCAAAAATAGAAAATTTTGAGTTCATCGAGGAGTCGGCTCCAAAAAAGTTAAGTGTCGGCTCGCCATGGTTAGGTGTCGGCTCCAAAAGACTGTAAGTGTCGGCTCCAAGGCAGTCAAAAATCACACGTTCTATTCCCGTGTCAGAGTCGGCTCCAGACACTGTAAGTGTCGACTCCGAAACTCTGGGTGTCGGCTTCGGATCGTATAAAAAAATCAGAAGGATATTTGATTGGCCATGGGATCGGCTCCAGGCTTTCTAGGTGTCGACTCCAAGTTCTGAATTTTGAAACTTACCTTTGGCACTTGATTCAAAATACGTTTCTAAATGCCTTTTGATTAAACAAATATTTTTAAGCCTTGAAACACTTGTTAAATTCATCAGTAACACAATAAATATACTCAATTCCTTTATTAATCATCAAAATCAATAATTGGGTCAACAAAGAGAAAGATTCCTTTATTTGTTACGAATGCAAAAAGCCGAGACACTTCAGATCCGAATGTCATCAACTTAAGAAGGGATACAAAAAGAAAAAGAAAGCGTATGTTGCAACATGAAGCGACAGTGAGGAATCTTCATCCGAAGATGATCAACAAGAGGTTGCCAATATATGCCTTATGGCAAATAATGAAGATAAGGTAAATTCTGAAACCCCCAATTATGATTTTACATTTGATAAACTTTATGATGCTTTTAATGAATTGCTTAGTGACATCAAAGTTTTAAGAACAAAGAACAAAATTTTGAAAACTAAAAATTTAGATCTTCTTAAAAAGAAAGATGAATTTGTTCTTGAAATTGAAAAGATAAAATTTAAAAAGCAAGATGTGCTAAAGGAAAAAGAATTAATTTCTACTAAAAATCTAAATTTAAAGAAAGAAATTAAAAAATATAAAAACATTGTTGACAAATTTACTTATAGCTCGAAAAAGATTTAACTTACTTTTAAACAATCAAAGAGTTGTGTTTGACAAAGCTGGTTTAGGTTATAGACCACACAAAAATAAAAATTTGTTAACAATTTTTTTATAAAGAAATCAACTGAAAAAAATATTTCTTGTTTTCATTATGGTTTGAAAGGGCATATAAATCTTATGTGTGCAATCATAAAATGTCCCGTGTAGATGTTAGTCATAAACGTAAACTAATTTGGGTTCCAAAGGAACCATATTTACTGCTACTAACCATGAAGGACCCAAGAAAGCTTGGGTACCTAAACATAAGATATGATTGCTTTGCAGGCGTATCTTACAGCCAAAGGATCAAAAAGAAAATGGTATCTTGATAGCGGCTGCTCAAGACACATGACGGATGACAAAGATCAATTCATCACCCTTGAAGCTAAAAGAGGAGGAGTGGTGACTTTTGAAGATAATGGTAAAGGTCACATCATAGGCTTTGGTAAAATTCAGATCACTCCATCCACTTTTATTGAGAATATTTTATATGTAGATGAATTAAAGCATAATTTGATTAGCATTAGCCAACTATGCAATAAAGGTTTCAAAGTTTCCTTTGAAGCATCTATCTGCACTGTATCGAATCCCATTAACAATAGCATTATATTTATTAGAAATAGAAATAACAATGTATACTTAATTGATTTGGATAATGTGTCTACAAGTAACCATTGCCTAATTGCTGATAATGCTAAGGTAAATAAGATTGGATGGCTATGACACCATAGATTAGGTCATGCAAGCACACACTTGATTTCAAAATTGCTTAGAATGGATTTGGTTAAAGGTCTTTCAAAATTAGATTTTGAAAATAATAGAGTTTGTGATGCATGTTAATTTAGAAAACAAACTAGGAATTCTTTCAAATCAAAAAATATTGTTTCTACTTCTAGGCCACTCGAGCTACTACACATGGACCTTTTTGGACCTACTAGAACCATCAGTCTAGGAGAAAGAAATATGGTCTTGTGATAGTAGATAATTACTCTAGATTCATTTGGGTATTATTTTTAGCTCATAAAGATGAGACTTTCATAATATTTCTAAAATTCTTCAAGAAAGTCACAAATGAGAAAAACACCACCATATTATCTCTTAGAAGTAATCATGGGACTGAATTTGAAAATTATTTATTTGAAGATTTCTGTAATGAAAATGACATCCATCATAATTTTTTAGCACCTAGGACACCTCAACAGAATGAGGTTGTAGAAAGAAAAAATAGGACTCTAGAAGACATGCCTCGTACCATGCTATGCGAAAGCCAACTCCCAAAATATTTATGAGCGAAAGTCATAAACATAGCATGTTACTCCTAAATAGAGCCTTAATTACACTAGTCCTTAAGAAAACTCCCTATGAATTATGGCATAATAGGAAACCCAACAATAGTTATTTTCATGCATTTGGTTGTAGATGTTTCATTCATACTAATGGAAAAGATAATTTAGGAAAGTTTGATGCTAAATCAGATAAAGGTATATTCTTAGGTTATTCCACATCTAGCAAGGCATATAGAGTATTCAATAAGAAGTATCTGATTGTAGAAGAGTCAATTCATGTAGTGTTTGAGGAGTCTTTAGCATCAAGTTATGAAAAGAAAGATAATGAGAAAGATACTAATTTACTTGAAAGAAATTTTAAAAAAAATCAAATATTGATGTATCTTTAGATCATGAACCTAAAGCTAAGGATGATAACTCACGTAAGGATGATGGTATTGATATTGCTCGCAATGATATAGATCTACCTAGAGATTGGAGATATGCTTATGGTCATCCAAAGGATCTAATCATAGGTGATCCATCTCAAGGTGTAAGAACTAGATCATCTATGAGAAACATCAATAATCATCTTGCATTTGTATCTCATATAGAGACCAAAACAATAGAGGAAGTCGAAAAGGATAGTAATTGGATGTTAGCCATGCAAGAAGAATTAAATCAATTCACTAGGAAAAAGGTATGGACCCTAGTTGATAGACCCAAAGATCATCTAGTTATAGGATCCAAATGGGTATTTAAAAATAAATTAGATGAAGATGGCATTGTTATTAGAAATAAAGCTAGATTAGTTGCAAAAGAATACAATCAGAAAGAATATATTGATTTTGATGAAACTTTTGCACCTGTTGCTAGATTAGAAGCCATTAGGTTGTTACTTGCATTTGCATGTTGCATGAACATTAATTTATTTCAAATGGATGTAAAAAGTGCATTCTTAAATGGTTTTATAAATAAGAAAGTTTATGTTGAGCAACCTCCTAGTTTTGAAGATCATAAATTTTCAAATCATATTTTTAAACTACATAAAGCACTTTATGGTTTAAAGCAAGCACCTAGAGCTTGGTAGATAGACTAAGTAAATTCTTGATTGAAAATAATTTTTTTAGAGAAAATATTGATAAAACTCTATTTTTAAAAGAAAAGAAAAGGATTTATTAGTACTACAAATTTATGTTGATGATATAGTATTTGGTGCTACTAACAATCTTCTTTATCAAGATTTTGCAAAGTTAATGCAGGAAGAATTTGAAATGAGCATGATGGAAGAACTGAACTTCTTCCTTGGACTTCAAATCAAACAAGAAAGAGAAGGGATTTTCATCAACCAAACAAAATTCACTAAGGAGATTATTAAGAAGTTTGGTATGGAAACTGTTAAATCTCTTGGCACACCAATGAGTCATTCATGCAAACTCGATAAAGATGAGATGGTAAGAAAGTAGATCAAAAGCATTATAGAGGTATAATTGATTCTCTACTTTATTTAACAGCTAGAAGACCTGATATTATTTTGCTGTATGTTTGTGCGCTAGATATCAATCCGATCCTAAAGAATCTCACTTAATTTCTATAAAAAAATTTTTAGATATTTAAGTAGAACTAAAATGTAGGATTATGGTACTCTAGAGACTCAATACTAAATCTGATTGCATATTCTGATTTTGATTTTGCTGGTTGTAAACTAGTTAAAAAAAGCACAAGTGGTGCATGCCAATTCTTAAGCAGTAACTTAATATCTTGGTTCAGCAAAAAGCAAAATTCAATTGCATTATCAACTGCTGAAGCTGAATATGTTGCAGCTGGAAGTTGTTGTGCTCAAATTCTTTGGATTAAGCGACAACTTGAGGATTATGGTATAACACTTGATAAAACTCCAGTTAGATGTGACAACACTAGTGCAATAAATTTGACTAAGAACCCTATTCAACATTCAAAAACTAAACACATAGAGATAAGGCACAATTTCATTCAAGAACATGTTGCTAACAATGATGTTTGTCTTGATTATGTATGTACTGATGAAAATTAGATGATATATTTATTAAACCTTTAAGTGAAGCGAGATTTTGTTATCTTAGAGGAGAATTGAGGGTTTGTGATCATTGGAATGATTTTAAAACCCTTAAGAATGATTATCTAGAATTCAATTATTTTCTTGAAAATCTTCTTATGATTCTAAGGAAATATTATTTAGATATTTGAATTTCTTGATCCCCCACACTTTAAGTAAAATTTATTTAGAGTTTGATGCCTAAATTTGATAAGTTTCAGATTCTTTGAAACTCTTATCTTTCATCGAAACTTCTTGGAGCCAACTCTATTAAAGTTGGAGTCGACTCTAATTAATTGTGCTCTCTGTCTGTTCATTTAGAGCCGACACCTGCTACTGCAGAGCTAACTCTATTTGGATGCTGACTATGTTAGCGATTTAGAGCCGACAGCTTTCTTTGCAGGAGCCGACTCTAAGTGGTCCTCTTTTGTTTTATCTAGGGCAAAACTGACACATTTTCAAACCAAACCGACTCCAATTCATTCCAAATTTCTCTCCACTTATCTCAAACCTTCAAAGACCTTTGAATTCAACTTTCCTTGATCTCAAATGGCTCCCAAGCGATGAGCATCGGCTATTGGTGTCACCGTCACCACTGGGAGGAGGTCAGTTCAACGTCCGATGAGACAACCCTCATCGAGCTCTTCTTCAACCTCTTCCTCTTTAACAGCGCCATTCCTATCCTACCTTCACCATAAATCGATCTTCTAGCTGGAAAAGCTATTACTATAGAAAGAAAGGTAGATTTTGACTTCTTTGAATCTGAAGGTTTTTCCATTAGGAGACAGTTGAAGGAAATGGGTTGAAAAATGGTCCGCTCACTTGATGTCCCCACCTATCCTGCCTTAGTAAGAGATTTCTACAACAATGTGATTTGAGGGGATGGTGGACTAGTTATCTCTGTGAGAGGAACCCGAGTCCATCTCACTTCAGAGATTTTGGGCAATCACTTGGAAATACCGATTGTTGGCATGACCGCTACTTCATACAGTGATAGAGGTGAAGCCTTATCAAGAATGTTAGGAAGGAAAGTCACTGGTTTTGAAAAAATAAGGGCAAATCGGTTATCTTTGGAATTGAGGCTACTACACAATATTTGCAGCAGAATTTTATTTTCAAAAATTGGCAAATTTGAGTACGTATCTGAGAGAGATGTGATGGTATGGACTGTTTTATCACTGGACAGCTCATTAACCTGGCTGGTATGATAATTGGATATATGGCTGAGGCTGAAAGTAAGAAAAGATTCATCCTACCTTATGGAATGATTCTAACCTTAATCTTTCAAAGTCAAGGAGTTAACATCTTGGAAAATGAGCCACAGAAAACTGAGGCATACGAACTATTATAATGTTGCTACTCTTCACCGTATGGGTTTTAAGAAATTAAATGGCCAATGGTAGAGGAGAGGATAAATTGTGATGACAAAATATGTAAGGGAAGAAAGAGCAGCTGAAGCTGATATTGATTTTGTTGAAGATGTTTATGGTCCTTCAGAAGCTGGACCATCTGCTTCCAGACATTCTTTACCTGGATCGAGTACTTCAACACCTCCACTGGCACCAGCAGCGACCACCACTTCAATCCCTAGTTCTTCTGATTTTTTTGATAAACAAATTGAGCAGCTTAGAGCCTTGTTGGCTGAGCATGAGATAAGAATTAAAGATGATATCAGAGATCAGCTGTTGGGATTTAGGAAGCTTTTATACACTTTGGAAGAAAAGGTTAACAAAATTGAGTCATCATTCAGCACTTCTTCTGAGGCTTTGAAGACTGAATTACAATCTATTTTTAACAAGATCAAAGATATTGGAGGTGACTTAGATGTGTATTCCAAAGGTAATGCAGAACTACAAGAGAAAGTTGTGACAGCTGCTTTCCTTGTTGAGAAATTGATCAATGACTTTATGAAGGTTCAAGAAAAAGGAATGGGACAAATTCTAGCGGAACTGAAAAAGATTCTGAAATGATGTTCCCTACCCTTCCCGCTCTCTAGCTGATCCAGTCACCCAAGCCAAGCCAAGCCAACTCTACTCGAAACCAATCAATTACAATTTATCTTAAGTTATCTTTAGAAGTTAGGACTTAAAATTAGCTTATGAAAGTTAGTGTGTATCTAGGAAAACTTAGAATTATGTTGTTTTACTTAGCATGTACTTGGATCTTTAAATTATGTTATGATTATCTTGTTCTCACATGACATGTATTTGATCTTTTGTACTCAATGACTAAATGCAATATATGATATTTTCTATGAAAACAGCTTTGATCCTTGCAAATTGAATGGATTCTATTCTTATTTTGATTGATTTTGATCCCAAATTGAGCTATGACTATCCTATAACTTCTTAACCTTTTTGTTGATAACAAAAAAGGGAAGAAAGAGAGTTGTATATACATATGGAACTTTAAATGAATTTTAAGTAAATATATAGTATGCACATATATAGGGGAAGCTATCTTACTCAGGGGGAGCCTAATTGAATCTTATTTGAATGATATATAAGAATGTGTTTGAATTGATAAAATCTTTATAAAGCAAAAATTGTTGTTGAAATGAAAATGAAATTGTTAAGATTTTGGTTATCATCATCTTGACTAAAGAAATAAAATTGCTTATTTTGATACTTATGCATCAATTGGTTATGCATATACTCAATGTTTTTGTCATCATCAAAAAAGAAAAGATTGTTGATCCATTTATTGATTTTACTGATTAACAAAAGCCATGAGTATATTTCTTATGTTACTAATGAAGTGTTTCAGAGATTTAAAATGGTTAAGTATTCATAACTCAAGAAAAATTGAGTTTGGATCAATTTCTAATGTTAAGTGTCAAGTTTCAGACATTAGAGCCGACTCTAGAGGGATTAGAGCTGACTTTGGAGCGTATCGAAACTGTTTGGCACTTTCGGCATGGTTTAGAACCAACTCCAGAAAATTAGAGCCGACTCTAACCTAGGAAACAAAGAACATCCTTTTTGCGTCCAAAATTAAAGCTGACTCCAGAAAAATTAGAGCCGATTCTAATCTAAAAATAAAGACTACATTTTTCGGAACACAGTTAGAGTCGACCCCAAGGAAGTCAGAGCCGACTCCAGCACGAAATGTATCGACCTCACAAAATGTCAGAGCTGACTCCACGATAAAAGATCCTTACTATTTTGAGCAACCTGATTTAGAGCTAACACCAGGCCAGATTAGAGCCGACTCTAATATATCAGAGGCGATTTTTAGAAATGTTAGAAATGACTCCAACGGCTATATTTTTCTTGATAAACTTTAATGACTCTTTTCTTCTCATGATAAACTCATCGACAAGAACTTTTAATGGCTACTTTGCATCAAAATATGGATTAAGAGGAGATTATAAAAGGATGGTTCCGACCGTTTGAAAGAAAAGCGGAAAAAGAGGGAAATCAAGAATAGATTAGAGAAATATCAAGAGAGAAAGCTCAGATTTAAAATCTCAAGTGTTCGAAAAAAGAGTAGAGAAATCCAAAAGCATTCAAGAGCCAAATCCGAAGGATTTTCATCATATAAAAGAAAAAAAGCAAGAACCCTAGTTCTTCACCCTTCTCTGCATCAATATTTCTTTCAAAGCTTCAATCCTATCTTGAGAAAGATCATTCAGAAAGAGAAGAGAAAAACAAGAAAAGAAGAAAAGCTCAACCTCAAAGATCTCCTATCAGGCTTTTCTATCTCCATTTTTACTTATATTGTCTATTTGCTCATTTGAGGGGCTTTCATTTTATTGTAATATTTTCTTAATACATTTGATTTATGATTCAATCAGGTGAGGTAGTTAGCCTTATGCAAGCTAAGGTTAGCTTGTGTTTAGGCTGTGTGTTGGTAAGCCTGTGAAAACCGGCTGGATTCGTTGTGATCCTATTGTAAAATAACAAGTTTGGGTTGTGAGCTTATAAAACAACTCGGCTGTAATCAGGATGATTATAGTGTGTGCCCAAGAGTTATTTGAGAGTGGATGTAGGTGTAGCTAATGCCAAACCACTATAAACCTTTGTGTTTGTTGTGCTTGTTTCCTGTTCTCCCTACTCTATCTTTATATTCTACTTTGCATACTTAGCATCACTCACTACACTCTCTTTGTACACTTTCACTTTGGAAATTTTTTTTTAAGCGTTAAATTTTTTAAGAACCCAATTTACCTCCCCCTCTCTTGGGTTGCCATCTGGGCCAACAAACCCTAACCCTAAACCCTAAACCCCTAATTAAACCCTAATCCTTAAACCCCTAAAACCCTAAACCCTAAAATCCTAAAACCCTAAACCCCTAATTAAACCCTAAAATCCTAAAACCCTAAACCCCTAAAACCCCTAGAACCCTAAAACCCTAAAATCCTAAACCCTTAAACCCTAGCTAAACCCTTAAACCATAAACCTTTAAACCCTAAACCCTAAACCTAAACCCTAAAATTAAACCCTAAAACCCTAAAACCATAAAACCATAAACCCTAGCTAAAACCGTAAACCCCTAAACCCCTGAAACCCTAAAACCCTTAATCCCTGAACCCTGAACCCTTAAACCTTGAACCCCTGAACCCTGAACCCTAAAAACCCTAAAACCCCTAAACCCTAAACCCTAAAACCCTAAAAACCCTAAAACCCTAATAGTGACGCATCAAAATGCATTTGAAATTTTTTTGCTTTCAAATTCTTGAATCTGGTTGGATAAATCGATTAGTTGTGCATTTGAAATTTAAATTTTTTATTTTTTATTTTATTTTTTAAAAAAAATTATTTTCTTCTCCCGATGCTTTAAAGCGTTGGGAATACCGATGCTTAGCATCAGCAATTCCTGCCTCTACTTTTGGTTTTTCGATGCTTTACGAAGCGTCAGGATGCAATTTTAGGATGCTTTTTAGTATCGGAAAATGAGTTTTTTAGCGTTGCCTCTCTTAAAAATTGTTGTAGTGATATATCAACATAAATCTGATGTGCAAAATTAGGATGATGTTTTGAGTCATCGTACTTTTATGCTTAGCATCATACATGCGACTGTAATTGGTTTTGCTATTTCCAAAGATATATTGGCTACTAATCCATATTTTGCTAGTGTTCTTCATGAGGTGCATGATTGATAGTGTGATGACTTCTAGCTATAAGATGGCTTTCTCTTCTGCATTCTATATTGCTCGTTGAGACATAAAATCCTATAAGAGCTGTATAGTGAGGATCACTTTGATCGTGATGAGACATATTAATTAATTGATATATGTTGGTGGGTGTTTGGCAGATGGTGGCTACCTAATGAATCAGACTGAGGCAAAAGTTTCACTCTATGTCCTTAAGACAATTTCGTCCCGCAATGGTGCTTACGGTCAGTATGACGATTGTCTCCCAGGATACAACAGTCTCCTTTTGATGAAAGCAGCACTACAATTCACCAAAACTTTCGAACCAAGAATGCTACTCTCTTTTCAATGCACTATTGCTATACTATCCTTAGGAAAGTATGCAAATGCCTAAGAGAGAAGAAGACTAGAATTGATTCAAATTGAACTCAATTCGGAATGGCTTGGGATGAATGAAATGCTTAGGGTCTAGGGTCCTATTTATAGGTTTTTAGGTACCCTTTGGAAGCAACCCTACGAATTTAATTTAATTTAAATTCTAAAATTAAAGGATGTGAGGGTTAAGGGCTTATCACCCTTGATATGCCCTTTAGACATCATGATCTTCAGATCAGGCGATCGATAAGCCTTTTCAGGGCTGTGATCTGAAGATCAGCCATATCCTGATAAGCCTTTTCATCATCGTGATCTGATGATCATGTTATCAGATAGATGGTTGTATGCCTTTGATATGCCTTTTGATGATCGGACCGTTGACTTATCTCCAACCGATGATCGAACAGGTGCCTTATCACCAACCAACGATCGAACGGATGCCTTATCACCAACCGTCCTGTTGACTGGTCAACCAACCATCCTGTTGACTATCAACAATAGTCCTGTTGATTGGTCAACCGATAGGTGTCAGCCATGAATCACGATCGCGATCATGATTTGATCACCACAAAATGTAAAGCCCCTCAAGCTCCTCGCGATGATGCGCACGTGCGAAGTGCAAAGTGCGCCTACAAAGTGCCATTGCGCCCTTCGCACACGTGCGTGCGCGTGCGCGATGATGCTACGCATCACCCTCAAGCTCTCCACTTATGGTGAGCCTAAGGAACTTAAGCTTCAAGGAAGTGGTTTCCATATAAGTGAACCTTCCTTTCTTGTTCTTTCCGATATGGGACTAAATGTCCCCGCAATTTCTCATTCACACACTAAAGGGCGGTGATGGGCTTTCAAGGCCCATTAGGGTATTTAGGACTATTTTGGCCCATTACCCAACAATCCCCCACATGAATAGAAATTGGACTTAGATCAAAGATCATCAGCAAAGGCAAACCCCCACATAAAAGGATTTTAATGCAAATGAATATGCAGACACACTAAAGAGAGTATAATGGGATGAAGTTGTATCGGGATAGGTAGCTTGTGGCTTTGAACCTTCCTTAGTGAGTTGTTATCGAGTTTACTTGCTAAAAGGTGAACATGATGTCTTGAACCTTTCAGCGTTTTGTGTAAACTAAGACAATAACAATCACGCAACTTCTTTCCGAGCATTCTTTTGGTTCTCATGGTTGTGTTCATTTTGGCCCCGAACAACTCCTGGTCTCATGAGTGCTTCAGAGAATTAAACCTTAAAATTCTCATAGAATTGGCCAGTTCACACTCACATAGGTGATTCTTATTAAGAGTATCCTGCTATACCCCACATGATGTTCATGTCATAAGAATCATTAAAAGCAATGCTTATCCTAGTACCTTTAGCAGTAGCACCAATTATCATAGGAATGAGTAGGATTGGACATCCTTAGTGCTATCAAGCCTCTTCATAATTTAGTTGTCCCTTTTGAACTAGATCTTGGGATCTCCAGTCAGCTAGGTTGGGTATCCACTATGAAGATTTTTCAGTTATAGGTTTTAAACCCATTCCCCTCGATAAACAGTTTACTTGATCTCTTGGTAACCCCTTTGTTAATGGATCCGCTAGGTTTTTCTTTGACTGAACATAGTCAATAGAAATTACACCAATTTCAAGTAACTGCTTAATGGTATTATGTCTACGACGTATATGTCTAGACTTACCATTATACATCTTATTCTGTGCTCTGCATATTGCCGATTGACTATCACAATGTATGCATATTGCAGACATAGGCTTTGGCCAACATGGAATATCTTCTAAAAGGTTTCGAAGCCATTCTGCTTCTTCAGCTGCCTTTTCTAAGGCAATAAACTCAGATTCCATAGTGGATCGAGCTATACATGTTTGTTTAGAAGATTTCCATGACACAGCACCTCCTCCTAAGGTGAATACATATCCACTTGTGGATTTTGTATCTTCTGTGTTAGATATCCAATTTGCATCACTGTATCCTTCTAGTACAGCTGGATATCTTGAATAATGTAATCCATAACTTAGGGTATATCACAGATATCTTAATACCCTTATTAGAGCTGTCCAATGATTTGGACCTGGATTACTTGTAAATCTACTCAACTTATTGACAGCATATGCTATGTCAGGACGAGTGCAATTCATGACATACATTAAACTGCCAATTATACGTGAGTATTCCAATTGAGATATGGGTTCTCCAGTATACTTAGCCAAATGTAGATTAACATCTACAGGTGTTTTCACCGGGCTAGTATCATACTTTTTATACTTATTTAATATTTTCTCAATATAATGAGATTGAGATAATATTATTTCTTCAGATGTTCTAGTGATTCGAATCCCTAGTATAACATCTGCAACACCCATATTTTTCATATCAAAATGTTTGATCAACATTTTCTTTGTATGTTTAATCATTTCAGTATTACTACCAATGATTAACAGGTCATCTACATATAAGCAGATTATCACATACCCTTCAGGCAGGGTTTTGGCATATATACATTTGTCACATTCATTTATTTTGAATCCATTTGATAACATTACATTATCAAATTTTATATGCCATTGCTTAGGTGCTTGCTTTAATCCATATAAGGATTTAACAAGTCTACACACCTTCTTTTCTTGTCCTGGAACAATAAATCCCTCAGGTTGTTCCATGTATATTTTTTCATCTAATTCACCATTCAGAAAAGCAGTTTTAACATCCATTTGATGAATTTCAAGATTGTTAATGGCTGCAAAAGCGATTAACATTCTTATAGATGTTATTCTACTTACTGGTGAATAGGTATCAAAGAAGTCTATACCTTCTTTTTGTTTGAAGCCCTTAGCCACTAATCTGGCTTTATACTTGTCAATTGATCCATCAGCCTTTAGCTTTTTCTTAAAAATCCACTTGCACCCTAAAGGTTTCATACCAGATGGTAAGTCTACCAACTCCCAGGTATGATTATGCATGATGGACTCAATTTCACTATTGACAGCTTCTTTCCAAAAGGGTGCTTCTGGATTAGACATTGCCTCCTTGAATGTTCGAGGTTCATCTTGTAACATATAAGTTACATAATCAGGACCAAAAGACTTTGCAACTCTTGGTCTCTTACTGCATCTGGGTTCATCTTTAGGATATTCTTCCTGATGACTACTACTAGCAGTATTATCATAAGTTCTTTTATTTGAACTTATTTCTAATTTCCTTTTACTTGGAAATATATCTTCAAAGAATGTTGCATTCCTTGATTCCATGATTGTATTTATCTGTATATCAGATATATCTGATTTATACACAAGAAAGCGATATGCACTACTATTATGTGCATAACCGATAAATATACAATCAACAGTTTTAGGTCCTATTTTGACCTTTTTGGGGTCCGGAATAGCTACTTTAGCTAGACACCCCCACACTCTTAAGTAATTGTAAGAAGGCTTCTTTCCTTTCCATAACTCATATGGAGTAACATCCTTCTTCTTAAGAGGTATCTTATTAAGAATATGATTTGCTGAGAGAATTGCTTCTCCCATAAATTCTGTGGTGTACCAGAATTTATTACATAGCATTCATCATTTCTTTTAATGTGCGGTTTTTACGTTCCGCAATTCCATTAGATTGAGGTGAGTAAGGAGCAGTAGTTTGATGAATAATGCCATGCTCTTGACAGAATTCATCAAAAGGTGCATCGTATTCACCACCTCTATCACTCCTTATGGCCTTAATCTTTTTGCCAAGTTGATTTTCAACTTCATTCTTATAACATTTAAACATTTCTAAAGCCTCATCTTTAGACTTTAGTAGATACACATAGCAGTATCTTGTGAATCATCAATAAATGTTATAAAATACTTTTTACCTCCTTTAGTTTGAATTGACTTTAAGTCACATAGATCACTGTGAATTAAGTCAAGAGGTTCAGTATTTCTTTCAACTGATGGAAATGGTGTTTTTGCTAACTTAGCTTCAACACACACTTCACACTTGTAATGTGGATCGATTTCATGATTAGGTAATAATTCTAATTTCATTAATTTTGTAATGAATTAAAATTTACATGTCCTAATCTATCATGCCATAGACAAGAAGAGTCAACCATATAAGCAGAAGAAGAAGCTTTATTTATTTCAAGGTTTCTGTGTACAGTCATTACATTCACCTTGAATAATCCATTATTCAAGTAACCCCTTCCAATAAATATCCCCTCCCTTAGTGAGTACAAATTTATCAGACTCAAAGACCATCCTAAAGCCATGTTTGCTTAGGAGGGAGCCTGATATAAGATTCTTCCGGATGTCAGGGACATGTAGCACATCATTCAGTAGAAGCTCCTTGCCAGATGTCATCTTCATAACGATGCGGCCAAGTCCTTCTATCTTGGATGTAGCGGAGTTACCCATGACCAAATTTCTACCATTGATAGGAGTATATGATGAGAACATACTCTTATCAGAGCAGACATGTCTGGTAGCTCCAGTGTCGATGTACCACTCATTTGCTTTGTCAACCATGTTTGCTTCAAATACAACAGCTGACAGCATCATCTCGGATACCTCTTTGGATAGGGTTTCAGCAATGTTGACTTCTTTCTTTTCTTTATCCTTGAAACGGCAGTCCTTGGATTTGTGTCCTTGCTTTCCACAAACAAAGCACTTTCCCTTGAATTTATATTTCTTAGGATTGCCCTTCTTCTGTTTAAAGCCTTCGCCTGGAAACTTGCGTTTTTTCTTCCCTTCTATGAGGTTGGCCTTTGGCTCAGCAGGTTGTCCTCCTCTTCTTGTCTTGGCTCTTATTGTCCTCCTCGATCCTCAGGCGGACAATTAGGTCTTCAAGTCCCATCTCCTTTCGCTTATGCTTCAGGTAGTTCTTGAAGTCCTTCCATAGTGGTGGTAGCTTCTCTATGATAGCAGCTACCTGGAATGACTCACTGAGAGACATTCTCTCTGCATGTATCTCATGCAGGATGATCTGGAGCTCTTGGACTTGCTCCATAACTATTTTGTGGTCGACCATTTTGTAGTCTAGGAACCTTCCAACCACAAACTTCTTATGTCCAGCATCCTCTATCTTGTACTTTTTGTCCAGGGATGCCCATAATTCCTTGGCAGTAGCAATACTGTTGTACACATTGTACAGGGTATTGTCCAGACCATTCAGGATATAGTTCTTGCAAAGGAAGTCTGAGTGCTTCCATGCCTCCACCGTAACAATGACTTGCTTGTCGGTCTCCCCTTCCTTCAGGACAGACGGATCTTCATTCAACACTCTGACCAGGTTCAGAGTTGTGAGGTAGAACAGCATCTTCTGTTGCCACCTCTTGAAGTCCGTGCCTAGAGAATTTCTCCGATCTCTCAGCTTGAATGGATGTCGTCATAGTAGCCATCTGCAGCAGCACTTCTGTGGTAGCAGGAAGTTGTCTTAAGATTGTTGGTGGGTGTTTGACAAATGGTGGCTACCTAATGAATCAGACTGAGGCTAGAGTTTCACTCTATATTCTTAAGACAATTTCGTCCCGCAATGATGCTTACGGTCAGTATGATGATTGTCTCCCAGGATACAACATTCTCCTTTTGATAAAAGCAGCACTATAATTCACCAAAACTTTCGAACCAAGAATGCTACTCTCTTTTCAATGCACTATTGCTATACTATCCTTAGGAAAGTATACAAATGCCTAAGAGAGAAGAAGACTATAGAATTGATTCAAATTGAACTCAATTCGGAATGGCTTGGGATGAATGAAATGCTTAGGTCTAGGGTCCACCTATTTATAGGTTTTTAGGTACCCTTTGGAAGCAACCCTACGAATTTAATTTAATTTAAATTCTAAAATCAAAGGATGTGAGGGTTAAGGGCTTATCACCCTTGATATGTCCTTTAGACATCATGATCTTCAGATCAGGCGATCGGATAAGCCTTTTCATGGCTGTGATATGAAGATCAGCCGATCAGATAAGCCTATCCATATCCTGATAAGCCTTTTCATCATCGTGATCTGATGATCATGTTATCAAATAGGTGGTTGCATGCCTTTGATATGCCTTTTCATGATCAGAACAGGTGCCTTATCACCAACCGACGATCGGACGGATGCCTTATCACCAACCGTTCTGTTAACTGGTCAACCAACCATCCTATTGACTGGTCAACCAATAGTCCTATTGACTGGTCAACCAACAGGTGTTAGCCGTTGGATTGCGATCGCGATCATGATTTGATCACCACATCTTGACCCTTCATCCGATCGATCAACGATCAATTGATCTCAGCCCCTTATTTTGATCCGATCAGTCTCCACCGTCGGATCATCACGATCTAGAAAAAAATTAAAGCCCCTCAAGCTTCTCGCGACGATGCACACGTGCAAAGTGCCCTTCGCACATGCGCGAGGGTGTAGCATCACCCTCAAACTTTCCACTTATGGTGAGCTTAAGAAATTTAAGCTTCAAGGAAGTTGTTTGCATATAAGTGAACCTTCCTTTCTTGTTCTTTTCGATATGGGACTAAATGTCCCCGTAATTTCTCATTCACACACTAAAGGGCGATGATGGGCTTTCAAGGCCCATTAGGATATTTAGACGTATTTTGACTCATTACCCAACAAAATCTATGCAGCATTATTAACCTCAGCTTAGGAGTATTCCTATACCCAGGGAACATGGCAGATCCTTCCAGATGTTGGTCTTTGTATTAGGATACTTTGAAAAGGAAGTCACAGGTTGCGACGCGAGATGAAACGTAGCTCTCTCATAGACCGATAATTGTTGAAGAGGAGACGTCCTTAGCTCTCTTGTTTCCAATCAAGAATGTCTTTTTAGTTCGGATTCCACCAAACCTACTAAGATTATTTTAAACGTGAAACGAATATGATTAAGGCACGAAAGCATCTCATATGTTCCAAAAAGAAAAAATAAAAAGAAAGGAGAGGGAAAGATCGAAGAAGCAAGCGCTGAAAAAGGCCAAAGAAAAGTTGAGAAGTGCAAGGAAGGAAATTGCACATGAGAGTGGCTGCAAAAAGTTTTGATTCCGTGAGCCATTTGCTTTTGGTCATATCGCATGACCTCGGAGTCAATGCATTCATTATTGGATTCGGTGGGCAGGTTTTATTATATTTGAGAAATTGGTTCCAATAAGCTGTGCTTTTTTATAAATCGTGGTACTCTATCCACAAAACAAGTTAATTAATGGAGATCAAGATGTAAGCAGATTTTGCTTCTGTTTGTTGTTTAAGCAAAGAAAGGTCTATATATATATATATATATATATCACCTACATGCCTACTTAAATAAAGATCTATATTTAACATGTGAGAGGCGAGGCCCGCCATTATTGAACCACCACTTGTTACTTTATATTTATTTCGCAGCTTAAGTGGGAGACCAAAAATATCGAGCACAATTCATAGTTATAGTAGAGCAGATAATAGGAAAAGTTTTTTTTTTTTTTTTGAATCACGTGCAACTACTATATAGGTAATACATAAAAAAATAAAATTATTTTTAATTATATATAATCACATATATACGCATAATTAATCACACGATTTGCTCTGCGTGCTATGCATAAAAATTCTTTTCTAAAGAGAAAGGACAGAAGAAGAGGCAGGATCATCCATCCTGCCCACTTATCAATTTTGACTAAAAAACATCTTTCCCTGTTTGCATGTGAAGTGAGGAAGATTGGCCCCATTATTGGACCACCACCTGCTATTTTACATTCATTTGGCAGCTTAAATGGGAGACAAAAAAATATAGGGCTTAATTTATAACCATAGAGTAGAGGCCAAGGATGTGAAAAGAGACAGGACGGATGGTCCAGCACAACTCTCTCTCTCTCTCTCTCTCTCTCTCTCTCTCTCTATTTTGACTCAAAAGCACCTTTCACCGTTTGCATGTGAAGCGAGGAATTAAGATCGGTCGCAGAGGTGAGGCAACGGCATCGGTACGTCAAGTCATGCGGCCACACGCTCCAAATTCGATCTTCCAACGATGTGATGATGTGCGAAGACTTCGCCGTTGCGACCATTGAAGCCATCGCGAATGCAAGAATCTTAGTTTTTTTCCGCAGGCGTGCCCAAAAAAGCATTGATGTGTGTAGAGGTTTGCAGTCGCCTTGGGACAAGCGGGGTGGTCTAATATTAACTAGCCTTTATGTAGGGCTCTTTGTTTTAGGCCCCATGCCTCATCTTTCCTCCCAGCAGAATGCAATCTATAGCAGGCGTTCATCTATCTATAGGACATCCTCACTAGCTTGCTCAAGCCTACAACCTCCCAGACCTAGGTCAAGCCACGTCTAGAAGATAGGTCTCTAATAAACAAACAAGACTTTGATTTGGAGGTTAAAATCATGGTCGACCCTAGCTTGATGCATTTTTTTTTTTTTAAAAAAGAACCAAGATTTATAATATAATACTACAACCTAGCATATATCAGTCAACAATGAATTTGAATAAAATAAGTATAGCATAAAAATATTATAAGCAAGTCCACCTTTTTGACACCCGGTATCAGGTGTTCTGCGAACCATCCATGGGTTGAGAGCATAACATGCTATGGCATTTTTATATCTAACGGCATTCTCTTCTCTGTTTCTCGGGGTTTTTTTTTTTTTAATTATTTTTTCCTCCCTCCTCCTTTTCCTTGATCCTCTCCTTTTTCTTGGAGCATTGCACCGAGCACCAAGTCACCTTTTTTCTTCCCTTCATCAAATCGTGCTACGCCTTTTCACTATCTTCTTTTTCCCTGCAACTTTCTTGTTTATCTATTATTAAAATCAAAACGAGGGTTTTAGAATAGTGAAGTGAGGCTTTGAGGTTCGTGCCTGCTTTGAGATTCGTGCGTGCGTGAGCTCCGATTTTTGTCTGCTGGATTGCTTTGCGATTCGTGCTTGGCCTTTGACTGTGCTGATCTCCGGCGATCGTTTTCGACTCCGGCTGCGGCTCTTGCGGAGGTTCTCCTCTCTTCTGTCCCCTTGCCAACTATGGCGTCTGATGGAGCTGTGGGGGCCCGTGGTGCTGGGCAGAAGGGCAGCTCGACAGGGTTTTTCTGGGTCTCGTCGTCTCTGGCAACGGCTGAAGTTTCGCGACTGGAATCAGCATTTCCGAAGGTGGTCTGCGTTCCGATGGACGAATTGAAGGTTGAGATGGAGGACTGGCAGTCGCGTGCTCTCATTATTCGATCGTTCATGAAATGGGTTCCAGCGGAGGCGTATGTGAGGGAGTTTCGCCGTGCCGGAATCCAGGGGAATATCAAACCTGTTAGCCTGGCATTTCGATGCCACATATTCCTTTTCGAAGACCCCAAGGCTGCTGATCTGGTGATGAATCGCCCATGGATCATCAATGGACAAATCATCGCAATGGAAAGGTGGAAGCCGGAGTACGTTCCGACTGAGGATGCCACCCCATTTGCCCTTATCTGGCTGCGATTACCAAACCTTCCTCTAGAATTTTGGAAGCAGGATTTCCTCAGGATGATCACTGAGACGGCTGGCCAATTCCACTGTGTTGATACGTCGACTCTAGCCAAAAGCAGAGGAGGTTTTGCCAGAGTATGCTTGCGGGTGGATCTCCGGCGTCCTCTCCGGTCGGGTACCCGTGTTCAGGGCTTTAATCTTCCCTTCTGGCAGCAGTTCGTATATGAAGCTCTTGAAGGATTTTGTTCCAACTGCGGATCGCTTCATCTGGAGGGTCCGTGTTCTGTGCCGGCTGGATTAGGTAAGGATGGTGATTCCCTGTCTCCTGCTTTCGGATCCTGGCTGACTGCTGTTCGTCAACGCCGGGATGCCCCTGGTTCGTCGAGGGAGATGAGGAAGAAGCCTTCTTCGCTGTTTACTCCTGATGCTCCAGGCTGTGATTCAGTGCCTCTGATGGCTAAGGAAAAGCAGCGGTCTGCGGCTACGGGAGCTGATGAGTGGAGGACGCCGGCCAAGGTTGCCCGCCGGCATGTGCCACCGTCGTCTAAGGCGGTGGTTATCTCGGACGCAGTCCCTGTTGGAGCTGGAGGTGAGATGCAGAAGAGTGGGACGGAGGATTCTCCAGCGTTCGTCTCAGTGCCGGTTTCATCCCGTGCCGGTACTGTAGCAACTGAGAAGGTTGAGTTGAAGGCAGGAAAGAAGTTCAGTAAAGCTGGAATTGGATCCAATTCTTTTATGCCAATTGCTAATCCTTTCTCTTCTTCTAGTTCGGATGTGGGTCGTGACAGTGATCTAGGCAGCGGGGACGCTTTTTCTGGCCCCTTGAAAAGGGCTAGACCTGTTGAGAGTCCTGCTCCGAGAACAAACCCCAAAAATGTTAAAAGGAAGGGCAAAGGTAAAGTTGCTTTGCCAAAGAAGTCTGAGGCTGCTCGTTATTTTCCTGTCAACCCGTCATTATCGCAGTGCTCTTCTGGAGTTGATCTGGAGGTGAGTCAGCCCAGTGCTGAGATGAATGTAGGGTTGACTGTGGGGGTCTCAGGTGAAGAATCTATGAGTCGGCACTCGGTTAATCTAGATGTTGTTGCGGATGGACCGAAGACTGACTCTCTAATGATGACTGATGGGGGTTCCCTTGCCAGTCAGTGCCTTCCTGATATGGTAATGACGGAGGACCAGGGAGGGGTCCCAGTTTCCTCCAATAATTAATGAAGATCCTTATATGGAATACTCGAGGAGCTCGAAAGCCTTCCTTTCGATCCTCTTTTAATAGATTGATGCAATTATATAAGTTTGACATATGTGTGTTGTTGGAAACCAAATTGTCGGGGGATACTCTGGCCCGGGTTCGGAGACAGATTTCCCGATCTTGGTCTTCGTATGCGGTGGAGGCTGAAGGGATGTCGGGGGGTATATTGGCCATATGGCGTGATTCTGCTATTTTGGTTGAGGCTTTTCATTAGTGCAACCAGCAGATTGGTCTTCTTATCTCTATGGGGTCCTCTGACCCCTGGTTGCTATCGGCGGTTTATGCCAGTACGAATTATAGAGAGAGACGAATCCTTTGGGCAGAGCTTCTTTCCCTCCTTGATCAAGGTCTCCCTGCCATTGTTGCGGGAGACTTTAACTGTATTACTGAGGCTAAGGAAAAACGTGGGGGCAGACGGGTTTCGGCCTCAGCTGACATTAATGAATTCAATTCCTTTATTCGGTCTTCTAATCTAATGGATTTGGGGTATTCTGGAACCCAGTTTACTTGGTGTAATAACCGTCAGGGTTTAGCTCGTGTTTGGGAGAGACTTGATAGAGCTTTGGCTACGGCCCAATGGCTTCATAGGCATCCTGCGGTTTCTGTAGCCCACTTGCCCAGGATTGCTTCGGATCACTGCCCTATCTTGATCTCTACTGAGGCTGAAGTGCACCAGCCTAGACAGTTTAGTTTTGAGCACTTCTGGACAGTCCATTGGGGGCACGGTCCATTATTAATTAAATTTGGCATCTTCCTATCAGGGGTAATGCTATTTACCGTCTCTCTCGTCGTCTTATGCTGGCCAGACGTCGTCTTTCCAAATGGAATAAGTTTGAAGTGGGAAACTTGGATAGACAGATTGACCGGGTAGAAGCTGATATTACTGTTCTTCAGGGTAAGGAGGATTTGGATGGATCTCTTTTGGATTCGGACCTTTTCTCTCTGCGAGATCTGCTTGCTCGTCACCATTCTCTGCTTCGCCAACAAGAGATGTACTGGAAACAGAGGTCTAGGGCGCAGTGGATCTGCGAGGGGGATCGTAATACCAAATTCTTTCATCATGCTACCTTAAAGCGCCGGGCCGTGAACAGGATTCGGAGACTAGTTGACACAGAGGGGTATGGTCAGGAGGATTACCATTCTATTCGGGATATGCTTCTCCAGTTCTTTCAATCCAGATGGGCTGATTCCTCTGCTGACGGGAATCCGGTGGTCAGGGTTCCTGATTCCAGAAGGGTTTCCACACAGGACAATGAAAAGCTATGCAGATCAGTCACTGCTCAAGAGATTCGGGAGGCCCTTTGGGAGCTCGGTCCGGACAAGGTTCCAGGGCCTGATGGTTTTCCTCCTCTATTTTATCGCCACTATTGGGACATTATTGGACAAGAGGTTATTCAGGCCATTCAAATTGTCTTCCAACTGAAGCAAATTCCCTTGGAATGGAACCGGACTCTTGTTACGTTGGTTCCCAAGCAGTCCGATGCCTCTCTTCCGCAGCACTTCAGACCTATCAGCCTTTGCACTACTCTGTATAAAGTTTGTGCTCGGCTCTTGGTTGGCCGTCTTTAGCTTATGATCCCCCGTCTTATTTCTATAGAGCAGGGGGCGTTTATTAAAGGGCGTTCCATATCGGACAACGTCCTCATTGCTCAGGAGTTCATGCATGATCTTCAAAGAGCCCCTGTGAGAAGAAGTCTCATGGCGGTGAAGCTGGATATGGAGAGAGCTTATGACAGGATGAGCTGGGCCTTCCTGAAGTGCACCCTCCAGGAGTTCGGTTTCGATGATCTTTTTATTGATTGGATTATGGCATGTATTCTGAGGCCTTCCTTTTCTTTGCTCATCAATGGGAGCCCTACTGAATTTTTCCACTCTTCTGTGGGTTTGAGACAGGGATGTCCTTTATCCCCCTTGTTATTTATTCTTGCCGCAAACGATCTTTCTCGTGCCTTTCATCTTGCTCAGCGGGAGAATCAGATTGTTCCTTTCATGGCTGGGAGAGAGGGTCCTCTGATTTCTCACCTTCTTTTTGCTGATGACTGTATTCTTCTGGGGCAGGCTTCTATTGACAATGCTGCTTCTTTTCATTCCATTTTGCAGCATTATTGTCAGGCATCAGGCCAGAGGGTAAATTTTCTTAAGTCTTCTATCTGTTTCAGCCCCAAGACCCCTAGATCTACTAGGGAGGCCATTATGGAGTTATCTGGTATCACTACTCGGTCGGATCACTTCAAGTATTTGGGGATTCCCATTACTGGCAGATGGGCTCGCTGTTCTGACTTTGCAGAAATCGAGCAACGGGTACGCCAGCGTATTGAGGGGTGGCAGATGACTAGTCTATCTATGATGGCTAGGATCACTATCATTCATTTTGTCCTTTCTTCTCTTCCTGTGTATCTCCTTTCGAATGTCGTCCTGTCGATCACTTGTCTGAGGAGGATTGAGAGATGCTTCAGAGATTTTCTTTGGGCTTCTACGCAGGAGGGACATGGTATTCATCTAGTTGCTTGGGATAGGATCTGTATGCCTATTATTGAAGGTGGACTGGGGATTCAGTCCTTGATTGTCAGAAGAGAAGCTCTTCTTGCCAAACAAGCCTCGCGTTTCCTTTTGGAGCCTCATAGTTTATGGAGTTCTGTGATGCATGCGAGATACGGCGACTGGGTCTCTGGTTCGAGCATTATACCGCCCCGTGGTTCCTCTTCCTATTGGAAGGAGATTTGTAGACATAGTCAGCTCATTATGCATAATACCTCTTGGATAATTGGCGATGGCTGGTCTATTGATGTTGTCAATGATACCTGGATTTCTGAGCTCCCCCTAATGCGGTGGCCCTCCTTTATCAACATGGACATTCCCCCTAATCTTAGGGTTCAGGATCTTATCTCCTTAAATCCCCGTTCATGGCACATACCCTTGGTGACCCGATTTTTTGGGGAGGAGCTTTCTCATCGGATTCTCTCGATGCCTCTTTTACCTGATTCCTCTGTTGACTCCAGGATTTGGCAGCGATCTTGTCTTCCCAAGGCTCCCATTAGGGATCTTATGGACATATACAGGCCGCAGGCTCAGCACACGGAGGAAGCAGCTTGGATTTGGAAGCTTCCTGTTCTCCCCAGGGTTCAGTTATTCATCTGGAATATTCTTTGGGACTGTCTTCCTACTTGCCTCTTTTCTTTCTCGGAGGGGTCTGCCTATTCAGTCGAGCTGTCCTCTGTGTAGGCAGGTGGATGAATCAGTGGACCATGCTATATTTTGTTGCTCCAGAGCGAGAAGGATCTGGACTCTTATGGGCTATCCTAGGGATATGGAGGTTATGGCTTTCTCCCGTTCATATTTCCTTCAGGACATCCGGAGCGGTCCTATGAGCAAGCGTGGTCTTTGGTCTGTGACTGCTTATTATATATGGCTGTCGAGGAATCAGATCATATTCTCCGATGATAGGTTTTCCTTTCACAGGATTGTGAGGCATATCAGATTATTGACTTCGGAATGTGCCCGTGCCTTTCATGATGTTAATTTTGACTCCTCTGGCCTCTGGGGCTCCCCTGCTGTTCCGACAGCGAACCGTCATACGATTTTCGTCTCTTGGGAGCCCCCCTCCAGGGTATGTCAAAATTAACTTTGATGGGAGTGTTCGGGACAGAGCTGCTGGATTTGCTTTCATCATTCGTGGTCTGATGGGTGATCTTTTGGCAGCGGGAGGCTTTGGATCCCTGGACTCAACTGTTCCTTTGTCGGAGCTTGGTGCTGCTTGGGCAGGGCTCTCGTTTGCTGTTAGGATCCTCCATGCTCCCAAGATCATGATTGAGGGGGATTCTATGACTGTCATTTCTTGGTTATTAGAGGAGAGCTATATAGATGGTTCCTCAAATCCGATTCTGAGGGACTGTTGGTCTATGTTGCGGGAGCTTGATTCTGCCCAGATCTGCCACATTTATCGTGAGGCCAACTCGGCGGCGGACTGAGTGGCAACCTTTGCTGCTCAACATGCGGGCCCATAGAATTGGAAGCCAGGCGACCCATGTCCTATTATTCTACAGCAGATCTTAATTTCTGATATATCTGGGCTGATTCATTCTAGAATTATATGATCGCCCGTTTGTAACCAAAAAAAAAAAAAATCAAAACGAACATAATGTTTATGACTTCTGTTCTCCCTCTCTTTCACTAAATTTATATTGATTTCTAAAACAATAATTTATAAATATTTTTAACTATATGGTGTTATTTTATTTTCGTGCAGATTCTCATATTTTTAACCATGTTAGTGTTATCTAGTTTCTGTGCAGTTATGAATTTTTTGGTATTTAGGCTTGTTTTAAAAAATATTTGTAAATATTTTTGAAATGGTGGCAAGCCACCACTCATTTCATCGGAAAAATGAAATTGAGAGATGTAAATTAAACATGCCACTGTTTAGCTCTATGTCTCTTATCAAAATGTATCAACTGAGTAAACTTGCTTTGGTTGGGGTTTAGGTGGCTTTAATTTGCTGAGACGTGAGAGCTCGGTTCCTAGTTTATGATTTTTTCTAGATATAAAATATCTATAGCATTGGTCACGCTTACGTTGGAGGGTGGACGCAGAAAATGATAATTCACCGTATACTTGTAAAATTAAAATTCTATGGCATATAAAGCACTACATTCAAAAAGACTTTAAACAATCCATTTAATTTAATTGATAATAGTTGATAAAATTAATCATATCTAAATATTACATCAATGACTACAATTACAAGAATCTAATTAAGATTCTTATATCATAACCGAATCACTAAATATTTCTTAAATTAAAAATTATATTATTTTTTTTTTGTTACAAAACGAGCGATCATACAATTCTTGAATGAGTCAGCCCGGATACATCAGAAAATAAGATCTGCTGCAGAAGGATAGGACAGGGGTCGTCTGGCTTCCAAATCCATGGACCCGCATGAGCAGCAAAGACAGCCACCCAGTCCGCCGCCGAGTTGGCCTCACGATAAATGTGGCAGATCTGGACAGAATCAACCTCCCGCAACATAAACCAACAGTCCTTCAGAATCGGATTTGAGGAACCATCTAAATAGCTTTCCTTTAATAACCAAGAAATGACAGTCATAGAATCCCCCTCAATCATAATCCTGTGAGCATGGAGGATCCTAAAACGAAAGACCCGCCCAAGCAGCACAGAGCTCCGACATAGGAACTGTTGAGTCCAGGGATCCAAAGCCACCCGCCGCCAAAAGATCACTCATCGGTCTCCGAATGATGAAAGCAGATCCAGCAGCTCTATCCCGGACACTTCCATCAAAGTTAATTTTAACATACCCTGGAGGGGGCTCCCAAGAGATGAAAATCGTACGCCGGTTCGCTGTCGGGACAGCAGGGGAGCCCCAGAGGCCAGAGGAGTCAAAATTAACATCATGAAAGGCGCAGGCACAGTCCGAAGCCAATAATCTAATCTGTCTCACAATCCTATGAAAAGAAAACCTGTCGTCGGAGAATATGATCTGATTCCTCGACAGCCATATATAATAAGCAGTAACAGACCAAAGACCACGCTTGCTCAAAGGACCGCACCAGATGTCCTGAAAGAAAGATAATCGCGAGAAAGCCATAACCTCCAGATCCCTAGGATAGCCCATAAGAACCCAAATCCTTCTCGCTCTGGAACAGCGAAATATATAATTGTCCACAGATTCCTCCACCTGCCTACACAGAGGACAGATCGGCTGAATAGACAGACCCCTCTGAGAAAGAAGAAGGCAAGTAGGAAGGCAGTCCCAAAGAAGCTTCCAAATGAATAGCTGAACCTTGGGAAGAACAGGAAGCTTCCAAATCCAGACTGCATCCTCCGTATGCTGAACCTGCGGCCTGTATATGTCCATAAGATCCCTAATGGAGGCCTTGGGAAGACAAGATCACTGCCAAACCCTGGAATCAGCAGAGCAACCAGGTAAAAGAGGCAACGAGAGAATCCAAAGAGAAAGCTCCTCCCCAAAAAAATGGGTCACCGTGGGTATCTGCCATGAGTGGGGGTTTAAGGAAATCAAATCCTTAACCCTAAGATTGTGGGGAACATCCATATTAATAAAGGAGGGCCACCGCATAAGAGGGAGCTCGAAAATCTAGGTATCATTGATGACATCAATTGAACAGCCATCACCAATCATCCAAGAGATATTGTGCAGAATAGGCTGACTATGTCTACAAATCTCCTTCCAATAGGATGAGGATCCCCGGGGCGGTATAATAATCGAACCAGAAACCCAATCACCGTATCTCGCATGCATCATAGAACTCCATAAACTCTGAGGCTCCAGAAGGAAACGCGAGGCATGTTTGGCAAGAAGAGCTACTCTTCTAACAATCAAAGACTGAATCCCCAGTCCACCTTCATTAATAAGCATGCAGACCAGACCCTGTCCCAAGAAACTAAGTGAATACCATGTCCCTCCTACGTAGAAGCCCAAAGAAAATCTCTGAAGCATCTTTCAATCCTCCTCAGACAAGTGATCGGCATGATAGCATTCGAAATGAGATACACAGGAAGAGAATAAAGGACAGAACGAATGATGGTGACCCTAGCCATCATGGACAGACTAGTCACCTGCCATCCCTTAATACGCTGGCGAACCCATCGCTCAATCTCTGCAAAGTCAGAACAGCGAGCCCGTTTGCCAGTAATGGGGATTCCCAAATACATGAAGTGGTCCGTCCGAGAAGTGATACATGATAACTCCATAATGGCACCCTAGTAGATCTAGGGGTCTTTGGGCTGAAGCAGATAGATGACTTAAAAAAATTAACCCTCTGACCCGACGCCTGACAATAATGCTGCAGAATAGAATGAAAAGAAGCAGCATTATCAATAGAAGCCTGCCCCAAAAGAATACAATCATCAGCAAAAAGAAGATGAGAAATCAGAGGGCCCTCTCTCCCAGCCATGAATGGGACAATCCGGTGCTCCTACTGAGCCAGATGAAAAGCACGAGAAAGATCGTCTGCAGCAAGAATAAATAATAAGGGGGATAAGGGGCATCCCTGTCTCAAACCCACAGAATAGTGGAAAAACTCAGTAGGGCTCCCATTGATGAGCAGAGAAAAGGAAGGCCTCAGAATACATGCCATAATCCATTCAATAAAAATATCATCAAAACCGAACTCCTGAAGAGAGCGCTTCAAAAAGGCCCAGCTCAATCTGTCATAAGCTCTCTCCATATCAAGCTTCACCGCCATGAGACTCCTTCTCACTGGGGCTCTTTGAAGATCATGCATGAATTCCTGAGCAATAAGGACGTTATCCGAAATAGAACGCCCTCTAATAAAAGCCCCCTGCTCTATAGAAATAAGACAGGGGATCACAAGCCGAAGACGGCCAACCAAGAGGCGAGCATAAACTTTATAAAGAGTAGTGCAAAGGCTGATAGGTCTGAAATGCTGCGGAAGAGAGGCGTCGGACTGCTTGGGCACCAACGTGACAAGTATCTGGTTCCATTCCAAGGGAATTTGCTTCAATTGGAAGACAATTTGAATCGCCTTAATAACCTCTTGCCCAATTATGTCCCAATAGTGGCGATAAAATAGAGGTGGAAATCCATCAGGCTCTGGAGCCTTGTCCGGACCGAGCTCCCATAGGGCCACCCGAATCTCCTCAGCAGTGACTGGTCTACATAGCTTTTCATTTTCCTGTGAAAAAACCCTTCTGGAATCAGGAACCCTGACCACCGGATCCCCATCAGCAGTGGAATCAGCCCATCTGGATTGAAAGAAATGGAGAAGCATATCCCGAATAGAATGGTGATCCTCCTGACCATACCCCTCCGTATCAACTAGTCTCCAAATCCTATTCACAGCCCGACGCTTTAAGGTAGCCTGATGGAAGAATCTGGTATTACGATCCCCCTCACAGATCCACTGCATCCTAGACCTCTGTTTCCAGTACATCTCCTGCTGGCGAAGCAGAGAGTGGTGACGAGCAAGCAATTCCCGCAGAAAGAAAAGGTCCGAATCCAAAAGAAATCCGTCCAGATCCTCCTTACCCTGTAGAGCAGTAATATCGGCTTCCACCAGATCAATCTGTCTATCCAAATTCCCCACTTCAAACCTATTCCATTTGGAAAGACGGGTCTGGCCAGCATAAGACGACGAGAAAGATGATAAATAGCATTGCCCCTGATAGGAAGATGCCAAATTTGAGTAATAATGGACCGAGCCCCAGAATGGACTGTCCAGAAATGCTCAAATCTAAACTGTCTACGCTGATGTAGATCAGCTTCAGTAGAAATCAAAATGGGGCAGCGATCAGAAGCAATCCTGGGCAAGTGAGATACAGAAACCGCAGGATGCATATGAAGCCATTGGGCCGTAGCCAAAGCTCTGTCGAGTCTCTCCCAAACACGAGCTGAGCCCTGACGATTATTACACCAAGTAAATTGGGTCCCAGAATACCCCAAATCCAACAAACTAGAAGACCTTATAAAAGAATTGAATTCATTAATATCAGCTAAGACCGAAACCCGTCTGCCCCTATGTTTTTCATTGGCCTCAGTGATACAGTTAAAATCTCCCGCACAATGGTAGGGAGGACCTTGATCAAGGAGGGAAAGCAGCTCAGCCCAAAGGATTCGCCTCTCTCTGTAATCCGTGCTGGCATAAACAGCCGACAGCAGCCAGGGGTCAGAGGACCCCATAGAGATAAGAAGACCAATCTACTAGTTACACTGATGAAAAGCCTCAATCGAAACAGTGGAATCACGCCAGATGGCCAATATACCCCCAGACATCCCTTCAGCCTCCACCGCATACGAAGACCAAGACCGGGAAATCTGTCTCCGAAGCCAGGCCAAAGTATCCCCAGACAACCTAGTTTCCAAGAGCACACATATATCAAAATTATATAATTGCATCAATCTATTAAACGAGGATCGAAAGAAAGGCTTTCGAGCTTCTCGAGTATTCCATATAAGAATCTTCATTAATTACTGGAGGAAACTAGGACCCCTCCCTGGTCCTCCACCATAACCATATTAGGAAGGCACTCACTGGCAAGGGTGCCCCCATCAGTCATCATTAATGAATCAGCCTTCAGTGCATCCGAGACAATGTCTAAATTAGCAGGCCGAATAGACTGCACCGAGGATAGTAAGTCTGAGTGCCGACTCAAAGATTCTTCACCTGAGTCCGCCACAATCAAACCGACATTCATTTCAGCGCTGGGCTGACTCACCTCCTGATCAACTTCACGAGAGCAATGCGATAGTGACAGGTTGGCAGGAAAATAATGAGCAGCCTCAATACTTTTTGGCAAAGGAACTTTACCTTTGCCCTTCCTTTTAACAACTTTGGAGATAGTTCTCGGAGCAGGGCTCTCAACAGGTCTAGCCCTTTTCAGGGGCCAGAAAAAGCATCCCCACTGCCCTGATCACTGCCACAAACCACACCCAATCCATAAGATGAAAAAGGATTTGCATTTGGCTGAACAGGAATGGACCCAACTTCAGCATCACTTTTCAATTTTCCCTTCAGCTTAAACTTCTCAGGAGCTACAGTACCGGCACGGGAAGAAAAAACTGGCACAGCGTCAAGAGCTGAAGAAGCCACCGTCTGACCCTTCTGCACCTCACCACCAGAGCCAGTGGAGCCTGCATCAGGGACAATCACCATCTTCGACAGCGGGGGCACTTTCCGGTGAGCTACCTTAACTGGCATACTCCACTCATCTGCCTCTCCAGCCGCCGACCAATGCTTCTCCTTAATCAGCTAGGACACAGAATCAATGCTAGAAGCTACATAAATAGGCTTCATAATAGGCTTCTCCCTCACCTCCCTCATAGTTCCAGGGACATCCCAGCGTTGATGTACAATAGTCAACCAGGATCCGAAAACAGGGGATGAAGATTCACCCTCCTTGCATGACCCAGCCGGCACAGAGCAAGGCCCCTCCAAGTGAAGCGATCCACAGCTGGAGCAGAATCCTTCCAGAAATTTATAAACAAACTGCTGCCAAAAGGGAAGGTTGATGCCCTGTACACGGGTTCCCGGCCGAAGAGAACGTCGGAGATCCACCCGCAGACAAATTCTGACAAATCCTCCTCTGCTTTTGGCCAAAGTCGACGAATCAACACAGTGGAATTGGCCTGCAGACTCAGTGATTACCCTGAGGAAATCCTCCTTCCAAAATTCCAATGGAAGGTTCGGTAATCGCAGCCAAATCAGGGCAAAGGGGATGGCATCCACAGTCGGAACGAACTCCGGCTTCCACCGTTCCATTGCGATACTCTGCCCGTTAATGACCCATGGACGGTTCATCACCAGTTCAGCAGCATTCGGGTCTTCGAAACGGAATATGTGGCATCGAAATGCCAAGCTAATAGGCTTGATTTCCTCCTGAATTCCGGCACGGCAAAACTCCCTAACAAACGCCTCCGCTGGAACCCATTTCTGAAACGATCGAGCAATGATAGTTCGCATCTACCACTCATCAATCTTAGTCTTCAGCTTGTCCACCGAAACGTTAACCACCTCCGGAAACACAGACTCCAGTCTTGAGACTTCAGTCAGCGCCGGAGACGACGAAACCCAGATGAACCCCATCGTGCTGGTCTTCTGCCCAGCATCACGAACCCCTGCATCCCCATCAGGCGCCATAGAAGGCAAGGGGACAGCAAATGAAGGAACCTCCATAAGAGCCGCAGCCGGAGTCGAAGACGATCGCCGGAGATCAACACAGACAAGGGCCGAGCATGAATCTTAAAGAAAGCCAACAGACAGACGCCGAAGCACTCGCTCGCACGAACCTCAAAGCACACGAACCTCAAAGCACTGAACGCAGTAGCAATCGCCACTTTTGCAACCACAAAGCAACTATATTATATTAATTTTTAATTAGCATATCTCTAACTAGATCCATGGTCTAGCTTTTACATGAATCCCTCCTATATTTTGATCTCTAATGTCAATTAAAAATCCTCGGATATCAATAATTAATTTGTTTGACATGCAATAAAAATCCATGATTATTGACCATATTGTGTTATAGCTACTCCTAATATTTTATGCCTATCATAATGTATTATTTTATTTTTTATTATAATCATTACAGTTAAAATTATACTATATTATTTTTATTATAATATTATAATGTGATAATATAATTATATTATAAATATTATTATAGTGCTATAACATAAAATATTATATATATCATAATATAATTTTATATAATTAAATTATACTATATAATGAAAAAATAATATTATGGTAATTTTTTTGTTGGGCATAAATTTTTTGATCCTAAATCTTAGTCCAAATCATTGGAGTGACTATGGATATTCGTTTTCATATATGAGTTGAGGATCATGGAGTTAATTAGGAGATTATTCTAAAAGTGAGATGATTTAAAATCAGTATCATACTACATAGGAACAATAAGGTATAATCAAATATAATAATTATTGATGAGGGATAAAATCGTTATTGCATTAATATCTGCGCACGTGTCAAAGGTTAGGATCACTTTCGATTTTCGCCTACCAGATGTTGTGCTCGAAAGAAGACAAAATTTTTTCGTCTCAACAGAGCCAAACCATTCACATACTTCGGCCTCATCTCAGCAAAGCCGAACCATTCTTATAGCTCAGCCTCATCTCAGTGGGAGCGAACCATTCTTATGCCTCGACCTTGCCTTGGCCAGGCTGAGTCATTCTCATACCTTGGTGGGCCCAAAGTAGCCAACATCCTAGCATGACCCTCCGGCCATGTCAGCTCTCGTAATCTCAAAAGGAAAATCAAGCTAGGCATAGCCTATTACCTATAAATAACCAAATAACAGCATAACCAAATCCTAAAGCTCCGAACCAGCAGCCTCTTCAGCCGTCGATCCTCTTAACAAATAAGATCTGAATCTCACCAGTTTCATAACAAACTTGATTCGAATCAGATCCCTATCATTCTGATTCCCCATTTCCCAAGACACATTCGAGGAATCAGGTGAACACATCACCAACAGTAAGGCAGTCTATAAATACCTCTTCCTAAACTCTTTCAAGTGCGCTCACTCTTTCACTAAGAAAAACCTCCATTAAAGCTCAAGCGGAACCCTGAGCTCTCGAGAGGTCATTCTTGAAGGACTCTTCTGCTAGAGCCTTCTCCTCATATCTGCTTGCTATGAATCTTCATTGACTTTGGCATCGAAGGGTCTTCCACAAAGGGCCACCCCCGACACTCTCTGCATAAGGACTATCTTGCAGGTTCCACTTGAGCGAGAGATTGGCATCCAAATTCAGAGTTGGGCCGCATCCGAGTTGGAGAACGGATTTTCGCAGAAACAGATTGGCGCTAGAGGAAGGGCCTCAAGTTCCATAAACTTGTAATCATGGAGATAAGGTTTGAAACCAGAAGAAGAACCCCTCAATGGCGAATAGAAGGAGAGCTACTTCTGATGCTCAGGATTAGGCCACCTCTCAGAGGCTTGATCCCACAAACAATGTGGCACCTTCACTATTGCCGTCAGTCGAGACTCCCTCGCCACCGGACCACGGTGATCCAGGACCAATTTGCTACACTGGTCCAACAAGTGCAAGCCCTTGCACAACTAATCCAAGGGCTCCAGGGCTCTCCGTCCGACCGTCCCTGCTTCGCAACTCCCTAATGGAGCTGCCGCCCCCACTCCGCCGACGATCTCTTCTTCTAACTCGCCTGGGGTTGCGAGTTATCCCCAGCAACCTAAAGGAGCTAAACCGGTGCGGTAGAGCTGGAGGGAGAAGCCCGCCTAGATCTCGGTGAGCTCGCTCTCTCTCCCTAACGTCCTCCCATCATGACTTGAAGCCATCACCGTACTCCCCTCGACCAGTCTCCCCTACCGCCCAAGATGAGGGGATTCAGTGGCAAATGTAGGAGATGCGCCGAGAGTGGCGCCAGAAGCTAAATGTCGTCAAGCAAGCTCCACAGCCTCAATAGAAGATCAAGCAAGGCATACCCTTCTTCGAGAAGATCATGCAGGATGTGATCCCTTCTTCTGTCAAGCTTTTCACCATCGAGCCATACCACGAATCCACTGATCCCGATGACCATCTGAGTAGCTTTCAACCCATCATGATGTTCCAAGGAGCATCAGATATGATCTACTCTTAGGGGGTCCACCAGAACCTAGTTTAATAGCCTGAAGCCAGGTTCCAGCAATTCTTTTGATGAGCTGAGCAACTATTCATTAGCCAGTTCATTAACAGTCACCCTATCGGCACAGATCTGATTCCCTCTATGAGGTTAAGCAATGGGAGGGGAAATCCTTGAAGAATTATGTCGGCCGATTTAACATACTATGCTAGAAGTAGATTATCTCAATCATGAGGTGACCATGTCTACCTTGACGGGCGGAGTGTCGAAGGAAGGTGACTTCTATCTAGCCCTGCAGGTCAACTATCCAAAGAGCCTTTCCGATATGATGGCCTTGGTGGATAGGTACACCAGGGTCGAGGAGTCATGAAGGATAGCTCGGGCCGAGCAGTCAAAAAGAAGAGAAGCCAAGGGCTCATAGGGGAACCGACCCCTCTGCCGTATTAGCCCGCCTCGCTGTCAGAGAGTTCTTCCGTCACCACCCAGAGATCATACCTGGAGCTCAGTTCGGAGGTTCAATCAGTACACCCTACTCACTGCACCAAGGGTGCAAATCCTGATGGAGATCGAGTGCTAGATCCCTCGGACGCCATCTCTCCAAGGGAACGGGGCCCGAAGGGATATGACCAAGTATTATCGATTTTATCGGGACCACAAGCACGACACCGAGGAGTGCTGGCAGCTTCAGAATGAGATTGAGCAACTCATCCGATAGGGCAAGCTAAACTGGTTTAGAAGGGCCCTCGAACCGAACAACGGAGGAGAATGTCAGCCTGAGCCTTGCCAACCTCCTCTACCGAACCTGTCGGTTGTTAGCAATGTTAATATGATAGTGACAATCGGCTCTTCATCGGCTCGGCAAGATGAAGAAGAAAATCCATCGAAGAAGGCTCGGACCAGCGAGCTTTCTTTTTCTGATGAGGACCTCCAAGAGATACAGTACTTGTATGATGATGCTTTGGTTGTATCTCTTAACATGAACGACTATGATGTACACCATATTTTGATTGATAGTGGAAGCTCCATTAATGTTTTATACTTTGATGCCTTTGTGAGGATGAAATTGTGAGTGAAAACCTCTGAACCATAAACTCCACCCTAGTGGGTTTTACCAGCGACGCCATTATCCTCGAGGGATTGTTGCCTTGGTGGTTCGAGTAGGCACTTGATCCAGCATGACCACTATTCACACAGACTTCCTGGTGACCAAGCTTTGGTCCCCTTACAACACCATTTTTGGCAGGCCCGGACAGATGTCCCTCAAGGCTATTATCTCTGTTCCTCATCTTGCCATGAAGTTCCCCACCAAATAAAGAGTAGGAGTTGTCCGAGGAAGCCAGGCCATAGCCCGGTACTGCTTTGTTGTCGACCTTTAGTTTAGAAAGCCCGAGGTTGATGGGTTAGATGCTTAGAAGAATTTCCGAGCAACGAGGAGAACCAGCCGAGGAACTTGAGGAGGTGCCACTCGATGAGGCTCGGCCCGATCAAACCGTAAGGATCGGGTCACAACTAAAAGGAAAGCTTTGGCGGGATTTGATCGAATTTCTTTGGAGAAATGCTGAAGTCTTTGCCTGGTCTACTTCGGATATGCCGAGGATCGATCCAGATGTCCTTATCCATCGCCTCAATGTGGATAAGATGTCTCGGCCGATCAAGTAGAAGAAAAGAAGCTTCACCCCCGAGCGTCAGAAGGCTATTGAAGAGGAGGTTGACAAGCTCATCAAAGCCAACTTCATTCGAAAAGTGAACTATCCCGACTGGCTAGCGAATGTTGTCATAGTGAAGAAGTCGAATGGCAAATGAAGAATCTGCATCGACTTCACAACCTCAATAAATCTTGCCCAAAGGACAGTTTTTCTCTTCCTCGAATTGATCAACTCATGGATGCCACTTCAGGCCATCAGATGCTGACCTTCATAGATGCTTATTTGGGCTATAATCAGATTCGAATGGCATCTAAGAATGAGGAAAAGACTGCCTTCATAACCGACCGAGGTATCTACTATTACCGAGTCATGCCTTTTGGTTTAAAAAATACAGGTGCGACATACCAGAGGCTAGTTAATAAGGTTTTTAAAGAACAAATTGGTCGAAACATGGAGGTTTATGTTGATGATATGCTAATTAAAAGTAAAGAAGTATCCTAGCACATTGTTGATCTTATGGAAATCTTCGCTACACTCTAGAGGTATCAGATGAAGCTTAATCCAACCAAATATGTCTTCAGAGTCAACTCTGGGAAGTTCTTGGGCTTTATGGTTTCCCAACGAGGCATTGAGGCAAATCCACAAAAAATTCGAGCTCTGCAGCAAATGGTGCCTCCCAGTTGGTCAAAGAGGTGCAGCGCCTTACCGGAAGAATAGCAGTCCTCAACCGCTTTATTGCTCGGTCGGTCAAGAGATGTTTGCCTTTCTTCAAAGCACTTCAGTCGGCTAAAAACTTTCAGTGAACTTCGGACTACCAGAAATCCTTCGAAGACCTCAAGAAATTCCTCGGCTCGCCACCTCTCCTTAGCAGTTCGAGGCCTGAGGAGATGCTATATCTATACCTGATGGTTTCTGAGGGTGCGTCGGATCTGTGCTAATCCGAGAGGAAGCCAAAATCCAAAAGCCAATTTATTATGTCAGCAAAATACTTTAGGATGCTGAGATGAGGTATGCCCAAATTGAAAAGGTGGTTCTGGCTCTCATAACATATGTTCAGAAGATGTGACCTTACTTTCAAGCGCATACTATGACAATCCTGACTGACCAACCTATCAAGCCAATTCTTCACCATCCGAAGATGTCCGAAAGAATGACCAAATGGGCCATTGAGCTAAGTGAGCATGACCTTTGATATCAACCCCGCCCAACAATTAAAGCACAAATTCTAGCATATTTTCTTCTTGAATGCACCATTTCGGAGGACGATTCCACCCCGGATACCTCCGAGCGGTCAAGGTCAGATGCTCTATGGCTGCTTCGTGTAGATGGGTCGTCTAACGCAAATGGTTCTGGCACTGGCTTGGTTTTTACCAGTCCGAAGGGCGCGACCTTCGAGTATGGCATTGGCTTATCCTTCCCAACCTCTAATAATGAAGCAGAGTATAAAGCTCTGCTCGCTGGAATTTGCATCGCTTGTAATCTCAGAATCAAGAAACTGAATGCTTATACTAACTCTCAATTGGTGGCTGGCCACGTGCGGAGAGAGTTCGAGGCTCAGAAGCCGAACATGATTTGATATCTCCAAAAGGTGCACGATCTATCCTTACACTTTTCTGAATTTGAAGTTATTCAGGTTCCAAGGGTCGAGAACACGTGCGCCAACCTTTTATATTGACTGACAACCACCGATTCGATAGATCTCGAGTGGAAATTCTACCTGAAGGTCTTGAAAAAGCCCGGTATCGCCGATGCTGATCGAATGATGCAAATTAAGGTTGAACCATCCTGGTTCGACCCAATTCTCAAGTATTTTAAATAAGGGTCTCTCCTGGTTGACAGAAAGGATGCAAGGAAATTGAAAATGCAGGCATCTTACTATGTCCTACTCGATAATTAACTATATAAGCGGTCTTTCTTCATGTCGTTACTTAAATGCCTCTGTCTATCGGAGGCCAATTATGCTCTTCAGGAGGTCCATGAGGGCATATGTGGGTACTATTGGCCAACCATGCAGAAAGGTGCTGACGACCTCATCCGAGCCAGTGACTCATGCCAATGACATTCCAATATACAGAGGCTCTCCTCTACTTACTTGACAGCTGTATTATCCGTTTGGCCTTTTGCAAGTGGGGGATGGACATCCTTGGCCCTTTTCCTCTTGCCAGGGGACAAAGAAAATTTTTGTTTGTAGCAATCGACTACTTCACCAAATGGGTCGAGACCGAAGCAGTTGCTTAGATAACCGAGGCTCGGGCTAGATATTTATATGGAGATCCATCATTTACCGATTTGGCCTCCGACACACCATCATCACCGACAACGAAAGACAGTTTGACAATCCCAAATTTGAGAGTTCTGCGAGGATCATGACATTTGCCACAATCTCACTTTGATCGGGCATCCCCAAGCCAATGGAGAAGCCGAAGTGACCAACTGAACCTTGCTACAGGGAATTAAAGCTCATCTCAATAAGGCATGAGGCAGATGGGTAGAGGAGCTTTATCACATCTTGTGGGCCTACCGAATCACCCAGAGGGTCCCCACAGACGAGGCTCCTTTCAAAATGGCCTTTGGCATAGAAGTTGTCATTCCTGTGAAAATAGGGCTGCCGTCACCACGGGTGGAGAGTTATTCGGAGGAGTCGAACGATGAGCAGCTCTGAACCAATCTCGACTTGATAGAAGAAATTAGAGAGAAGGCCCGAATCCAGATTGCGGCCTATCAACAAAGAGTAGCTTGCTATCATTGTTCCTGAGTCAAAGGGAAATCCTTCCTTCTTGGTGACCTCGTGCTCCAGAAGGCGTCTGTCTCCAAACTATTAGAGCAAGGGAAGCTATCTTCAAATTGGGAAGGCCCTTATCAAGTTGCGAAGGTCATCAGGCCTGGCACTTACAAGCTCCAGGATCTAGATAAAAAATCTATTCCTCGAGCATGGAATTTAGACAACCTCCAAAAATATCATCAGTAAAGTATGCTCTCACTAAACTCACCCTATTTACAATAATGAGATTTCACCTTGTTTATGCTTCGAACAATCCTTCCCAAAGTCTTTGATAAGAGATAGGTTTCATCCGACTACTGACTGGCCTACGGGTCCCCCAATGAAGCCTCGGCAGGTCCGAGGGCTGAGCTAAAATCAACAAAGACTCGGTATGTCCGAGCATCCTTGGCAAGTCCGAGGGCCGAGCTAAATATCAACAAAGACTCGGTATGTCTGAGCACCCTCAGCAGGTCCGAGGGCTGAGCTAAATATCAACAAAGACTCGATATATCCGAGCACCCTCGGCAGGTCCGAGGGCCGAGCTAAATATCAATAAAGACTCCGTATGTCTGAGCACCTCAGCAGGTCCGAGGGCCAAGCTAAATATCAATAAAGACTCGATATATCCAAGCACCCTCGGCAGGTTCGAGGACCAAGCTAAATATCAACAAAGACTCAGTATGTTCGAGTATCCTCGGTAGGTCCGAGGGCCGAGCTAAATATCAACAAAGACTCGGTATGTCCGAGCACCCTCGGCAGGTCCGAGGGCCGAGCTAAATATCAACAAAGACTCAGTATGTCCGAGCACCCTCGGCAGGTCCGAGGGCCGAGCTAAATATCAACAAAGACTCGGTATATCTGAGCACATTCGGCAGGTCCGAGGGCCGAGCTAAATATTAACAAAGACTCGGTATGTCCGAGCACCCTTGGCAGGTCCAAGGGCCAAGCTAAATATCAACAAAGACTCGGTATGTCCGAGTACCCTCAGCAAATCTGAGGGCCAAGCTAAATATCAACAAAGACTTGGTATGTCCGAGCATCCTCGGAAGGTCCGAGGGCCGAGCTAAAATATCAACAAAGACTCGGTATGTCCAAGCACCCTCGGAAGGTCCAAGGGTCGAGCTAAAATATCAACAAAGACTCGGTATGTCTGAGCACCCTCGGTAGGTATGAGGGCTGAGCTAAATATCAACAAAGACTCGGTATGTCCGAGCACCCTCGGCAGGTTCGAGGGCCAAACTAAATATCAACAAAGACTCGGTATGTCCGAGCACCCTAGGCAAGTCCGAGGGTTAAGCTAAATATAAACAAAGACTCGGTATGTCTGAGCACCTTCGATAGGTCCAAGAAGTTCTCTTTGTACCTTAGCAGTACCAAATGAAATATAATCTTCGAGCATCGGTAGGACCAAATAGTTTTTTCAAGCTTCGACATTACCGAACCGTGCCAATGTATCAAGTAAAAGCTTTCGAGGACATTCGGTGCGACCGAACTACCATCAAAAACCAGTAAAGCCGCCCAGGCCTTGCTTCAGCCTGAGATAAATCATGCACTCTATCCTTAAAGAGTCAACATAATCTGACGCGCATCGATAGGCTTAAACCGAACCATTTGGCAAAGAGTTAAATCTCTAAAATGCCCTTGACATGTAAATATCGGATACAACCATTTTCCTTAGCAAAGGGATGCCGTAATGGCTGTTCTCATATCTTGGCAAGACCGAGTCTTCACCCCGCATCCTTCGATCCAATGTATATGAGAGATTTGCGCATCAAGAAAAATACAAAAATGATACATTGAAAAAACTTGCGCTTCATGAAATAGAAGCAAAATAACAGAAAGAGATAAACGTGTAAAAGAAAAAAGTACTTTTATTTTAACAACATTTTATTACAAAAAGTTACAGCCTCTTGAAAGGCATTACAAGTGCATTACAGCATAAGAAATACATACAGAACAAAGGAAAGAATAACAGAAAATACTCGAATAGACAAGTTCGGCCAACAATGCTGCTTCAACATAGCTTCTGCCCATGACTCAAAGAAATCGAAAAAGACAACTCTGTCGAGCTATGATCCCCGAATCTCCGAGCAGTCATGTAGAGAAAAGAAGCAATCTTAAGGAACTTACCTCTGGCTTTTCAGAATGCGGAGTCCCTTAGGATGAAGGGATATGGCCAAACACCATCATGGAAGATGAAAAGTCTCAGGAAGAAGAGGCTTAGCGATGAGGGTTACCATGATTGACAAAAAGCCTGTGGAAACCATAGCCCATCAACAACTGCATTTTCAGTGGCCTTTATGGTTCCACAATGGATTGATGAGGCCAAATAGAAAGCGCTCGTGTGTGCTTCTCATATGACCTCATCCCCCTTTTGCACTTTGCATATGACCTCCATAATTTCTCCCTTGAGGATGACTTGCTTCCTAGCAACTTCTTTATCACCCCAACTATCGGAGCCAAGACAAACCTCGAAGGGAAAACCCGATTTCACGGCCCTCAACTTCAGCGTGGAAAAAGCCGTGGAATTTTCTTCTTGCTTGCAAGGTAAGAGGACTTCCCCTGGTGTGCTCAGGGATTTTCCGATCTCCCCTTTTTATAGATGTCAAATGGAGAATAGCCATTAAAGAAAGGGGAAAAACTTTAGGACTCAGGGTGCGACCACTGCATCACATTCAAGGCCACGTGGAAATACCTTAACGGGACTCGATACTTTTCAAGATATACTGGAGATATCCCCCACACCAACAAAAAGGCAGAAGATATCCTCTCAATCTAGGATCAGAGGCCTTAAAAGCAAAGATTTACTTACAAATCCTCGAGATACGAATGAGCTTGAGAAATTCATCGCGGAAAATGATGCGGTTCAATAGCAATCGAATGCTTGGCGTGTAAGAAAAGCAAGCTCGTATCGAAAAAGACAAGGCATTAAATATGAAATGAATGCTCCGGGAAAAATAAGGTATGCTTCAGCAAAGCCGAATTATCCTACTTCGGAGTTATCTTTTATTTCGGCAAATCTGAGCCACTTTTTGCACTTCGGCAAAGCTGAACAGTTCCCTCTATCCTAGCAAAGCCGAGTTATTCCCTCTACCTCAGCAAAGCTGAACCATCCTTTTTACTTCGGCAGAGCCGAGCTAACCCCCGCTTCGGCAGATCCGATCGGGTTGGTCTCAGCAAGACTAGGCGACCTCTTTGATTTTGTCAAAGTCATTCCAAAATTATTTGAGCACTAATAGAGCTGGACTATTCACTTGGCTTCGTAGTAAGCTAAGCTTAAACAAGACGTGGATGAACTAAAAGTCCATCTAACAAACAAATACCAAAACAGTGAAACACATGGAGAAAAACAAAATGATTCATATATATCATAATGTCGTTTATATTACAAAAATGAAAGAAAAATACAGAAAGATAGATCTCTAAGTCCCGACTTCATCTTCAGAGGCGATTTCAGCAATGCCTAAAGCGTGCTGATCAGGCCGACCCTCTCCGTTACTCGGCCTCAGGGCCATATCCACCTTAGCATTGTTTGCGAAACTCTAGCTTCCTTGGCGGCAAGTCTCGAGGCCTCTGTTTCCTTAGTAATTTCTAGAGGAGCCTTCATTGGATCTCCTTCTGAGGCCACTTCAAAATCAATGCCAGAAACATCTTCATCATCATCGCCATCGTCAAATGAGGAAGTCGCTGCCAACGCTTCGGCTATCGGCGATGGAAAGCAATACTTCTCATCCTCCAAAAATGAGAGGTTGATGTCTAGGTACGCCTGAATCACCCTTGCCTGGACCTCGCTTGCTCCAACTCGATATGCCTCCTTTGAAAACTGAATTCGTCCATGAGCGAATTCATCTGAGCTTTTATATTTCTCAATCGCTAGAGCGATTTCATTGTCTGCCTTGGCTACCCGATGCTCCAGCTCAGAGCACTTCTTTCGGCTCGAGGCTAAATCCTTGATTAGAGCCTTTATTTGATCAGCTACCTCGGTCTTAGTCTTATCCAGCTAAAGAAGAAAAAAAATAGCAAACAAAATAAATGGTTAAGTCAGTTCTAACTACAGAAAAGAGTTGAACCGTTGTGTAGAAGTGGTAAGAGGACATACCTCTTTGACGTGGCAAGCAACCTCGGCTTCTGCTTTCTTGGCTCTTTTTCGAGCCTTCTCCCTCTCTTTTCTACATCTGCTTATGTCCTTCCAGGCATGTTCAAGATCCATCCGATCCTTGGAGCCATCGTCGGATCGTGCTTGACTTAGCTCGGTCGTAAGATCAAAAATTTGTTTCTAACAGGACTCGAGCCAAGCCTCAAAACATGACTTTTCTTCAGCAACCCTGCCATAAAAGAAGTCGATCTCCCTTTGGGCCTCACCTTAGAACCTCGACAATTCTGATCAAGCTTCATCGGCTACTTTCTGAGCCTCCGTAAGCTCGGCTGCCTCAGCCCAAAGTCGTAACACCTTGGATCGGGCATCTTTGCCTGACCTCCTAGCTTCATTAAGCTTGGCTTGCACCCTCGTTAACTCTTATGAGTGTTGATCAGCCGAGTTTATTTTGACACGGAGTACCTCAACCTCACGTGAGATCTTCCTGTTGTATTCGTTGGCAGAGATCAAGTGCCTATAGAGTACCCGCTGGAGGAGAATCGCTTACAATAGAGCCAAATGATTAGGTTTGGAAAAACTGTGTAGAGCTTTTAAGAAGGCATAGAAGGGAAGAAAACTCACTCGAATGCAAGAAGAGTTCATATCCCTTAAGATGTATTGGCAGGGGACTGCCCAAGTCAGAAGGCATCTCAAATCCCTCAACCAAAAAAGCAACTTTCTGATGACTGTCTTCTCCTTCTTCAGGGTGAATGACATGTTCTATCTCATAAAAAATATTAAAAAAGTTGTCAATATGAGATTGCAACTCTTCGGTAGCGTGATCTGAGGGATCGATGAGAGGACTAAGCCAACCTATCCTTTCCTCATCGCCTACCAATATTCCCGAAGGCCTCGGCTCCTCCATCCTCATCGAGGGAGCCCCTTCTCCGTCCAGTGAGCCCCTTCTTCCTTCTTCCTCTTCTACCCAACGAGGAGGGGATCCTGCCGAAGGCGAGACAACACTTGCTATGAGAGCGGCCGCTCGATCTTCAAAGAACAGTTTCCTCAACCTCCGTGGACTCATAGAACCCTCCCCTTCAAGGTAATGTACATCGATGGCCACGGGATAAAGAAATTCTATTACCCAAAAATCATCATCCACTGGCTCAGACAAATGACCAAGCTCCTGCTGTGCTCGAGCTGCTACTTCTTTGGCTTCATTACCAGGTGTCGGCCCCCAAATTTCAGTGCTAGAATAGGGGCTGGGACCACCTCCCCTGCAACATCCCCCCTTGGCAGGCTCGAAGGTCGGGACTCAGTTAGTCCTTGTGAATGGCTCGGCAGAGCTAGTTGCAGCCTAGAGGGAGAGGAAGAAGATGGCCTCTGCTCGAGTCTGGCTCTCTTCCCTCTTGCGGGAGTCAATGAGACAATACGACAATGCTTCATACTCTTCTTTCTACTTGAATTGCTATAATCGATTGCGAGCGCTCCTCTCATCTGAGCCCCAAACTCAGACCTGATCCCTACTACATACAAATCATGAAATAGTCAATTACATCCCTGCAAAGACATCAAGACATGAAGAAAGTGATGTCGCACTTACTTAAGGAGTCGACTCGGCTCAGCCCGGCATTATAAAGTGCCTTTTCAGTCAAAAGAGCATCGATTGGGACCACCTTGTTGCCATAGAGAACGTCGAAGTCCTCCTTCTCTGCTCTCGACAGCATCGGACGTTGGTTCGGCTCCACGAAGAGAGGCCCCCATTGGCGAAGAAAGTTGAACGTAGCATCTCATTCGACAACAAAACATTATGACTTCCATTCTTTGATGGAAGTTGGAACCTTCAAAAACCTCTTAAAGTTCTTTCGTGGCCCAATATAATGCCAAGAAGAATCACTAGAGGATATGAGGCTGTGATAGGCCCAGAACAGAGGAACCATTGCCGTTATCCCCGTGAACACGCATAGGGAAATGAACCTGATGATATAATGCCAGTTATTCGGCGTAATCATCGTTGGGCAGATATCGTAATGGATTAAGGGGAAAATGGAGTCCCCACTTTGAAGCTTTCCTCAAAGAAGAAGACCCCCGACTCCAATTGATCAGGCACTCTCTATTCAGGACTGGAGATCCGCATCCAGATATTGCTTATGAACCAATAATCCTGATGAATCCTCTCCAAATTTGCAGGAGTCATCATCGAGGCTGAGTCAATAGGGTGCTCTTTGTCTTCAAGATCAGCGGAAGAAGTGCCATCCATGTCTGACCCTGGGTTGAAGATGTTCAATCTGTTGAAGGGGAAGGAGATAGAGAGAAAGCGCAATGAAAGATAACTCTGCCTAACTCTATTTAAACCATTTCGGTGAGGCAAGAATTCCCATGTGTCGCCAAACTCGGAGCTCGCCATGTGCTATTCCGTCTATGGCCAACAGCACAAGGCGAGAGGTTTTCTCCTCGTGCGATGAGAAGAAATGATGAAGCGACGGCCTAGAATTTAGAGGTTTTCTACGCAACGAAAGATAACTCTGCCTGTTTGAATTCCTAATAAAATCGCTTGGAATTCTACTTCCTATGCCCAAGCCTACGCTTCGGACTAGAGAGTGGGGGGCATGTGATGATGAGCAAAATCGTCATTGCATTAATATCCATGCGCATGTCAAATGGTTAGGATCACTTTCAATTTTACCTACCAGATGCTGTGCTCGGAAGAAGACAAAATTTTTTCGTCTCGGCAGAGCTGAACCATTCTTATACTTCGGCCTCGTCTCAGCAGAGCCAAACCATTCTCATAGCTCGGCCTCATCTCGACAGAAGCAAACCATTCTTACACCTCGGCCTCGTCTTGACCAGGCTGAGTCATTCTCATACCTTGGTGGGCCCAAAGTAGCCAACAACCTAACATGACCCTCTAGCCATATCAGCTCTCATCATCTCAAAAGGAAAATCAAGCTAGGCACAACCTATTGCCTATAAATAACCAAATAACAACATAATCAAATCTCAAAGCTCCGAACCAGCCTCTTCAGCCGTCGATCCTCTTAATAAATAAGATATGAATCTCACCAGTTTCATAACAAACTTGATTCAAATCAGATCCCTATCATTCTAGTTCCCTGATTCTCAAGATATTTTCGAGGAATCAGGTGAACAAACCACCAACAATAAGGCAGTCTATAAATACTTTCTCTTAAATTCTTTCACGTGCGCTCACTCGTTCATTGAGAAAAAACTCCATTAAAGCTCAAGCGGAACCCTAAGCTCCCAAGAGGCCATTCTTGAGGGACTTTTCTGCTAGAGTCTTCTTCTCATATCTGCTTGTTGTGAATCTTCATTGACTTGGGCGTCGAAGGATCTTCTGCAGAGGGTCACCCCCGACATTCTCTGTGTGAGGACTGTCTTGCAGGTTCCACTTGATCGAGAGATTGGCGTTCAGATTCGGAGTTAGGCCGCACCTGAGTTGAAGAATGGATTTTTATAGCAATAATTATAATATTTAAATCATTGGTGATATTGGATAGTTTATCTTACATCAAATACCTCCTAAATTCCTTTTGAGCTAGGTTTGAGAGTCAACATATGATCTAAAAGTTGCTGCGTAGTCTTTTAGCGAGGTTTTGGTGCGTAGATTTTTTTGTGGATTTATATTTGTTCACAAAGGCTTGTGAAGTTCAAGTTTGAGGACCTCCATAGTCATATTTGGTATTTTCTTATTTTGATTATAATGCTAGGATAAAACTTCTTTGGATTTAGCAAGTTTGACATGATATATTTTGAAATTTTTATGCCGGAGGAACACAGATGATGAACTTCCCTGCACGTCTTTCATTCTTTTGTCAAAGAAAAGGCTCAACAAAATCACGGAGATTTTCTTAGGTAGCTTCTTTCCAAAAGAAGTTTATAGACCTTCAATTAGGTAGGCCCGTGGCGATTCATTTCATACATATCTATGCAACCGCACCACCGTACGGCGATTCATTTCATACATATCTATGCAACCGCAAAAAAAAAAAAAAAAAACAAAAAAATGCGTTGATTGGTAAGGCTAATGAGCCCCGCTTTTCAAGCTATTTTTAAAATACGTTTAATCAAATCTTGGTAAAATAAAAATAAAAATAAAAAAACATCATTTTAAGGTTAGGTTTAATGCAATTCTGAACGAATTATCTACCAGATAAATTATTATTTAATAAATTTATAGTAATATTAGTTATTGTATTGATATACATAGATAATGTTGCAGTAGTGTGTTTGGTATGATAGATCATCAGTCATATAACATCAAATTCTCAAAATATTTCTAAATTAAATTTATTAAAAACTTATATATTATTATATATTAATTTTTTAAAAATTATATTTATAAATAATAATATTTAAAAAATTATATTTATAAATAATATTCAAAGCAATAGATAAAATTGAAAAAGGCCATCGATTCGAAGAAGTTTTGCACACTATGTGGAGAAGATTCTAGCTCTATTTAAAAAATATTTATCAAATAATCATATCTTTCATAATATGAATAATCACTTATTTTTAAAATAAATTAAATTATTTTTTAATTTATAATTATTATTATGAAATAAATTTTAATTCTATGTATCAAATACAATTATTTAAAAGCAGCTTCTTCCGCTTTTCTCCTTATGGATTCCGCTCCTTCATTTAAACTTAAAATAGCACGTCAAGTGAAGTTTGTTAAAAATGATACTTTTAAAAGTGTTATTAAAAGCATCATTTCAAATTATGTTTTTTTTTTAAGCACTCGTTCATCTAGACGTGTTTATAAAAAAAATATAAAAATATTATTTAAAATACTATTTTATTTTAATTTTTTTATAAATATTTAATTGAAATATTAAATATGTAAAGTCGATGCCAAATGACATTGATTTCAAAAATAGGTCCCGCTCTTCCTTCAGACTGATGAGGCCAATCATCTCCTGCCCTCCGGCAAATTGATGGTATTAGGCAAATCTTTGGCGCAAAAAAAAAAAAAAAAAAAAAAAAAAAAAAAAAACGACCAACGGTATTAGGCATGGGTGTGCCAGAAGAAACTTTATAGCGCCATGGCCCAGGCCCTATTACTTTATCTTATAGTTGGGGTACGGATGCTTCCTATAATTAATTGAAGGGCACTCTGAGGACAAAAGATCTTTTCTGGTCATTTTCTTTTCACTTTCTTCCTTCGTACAGTAAGTATGCCATCAAGCATTTATTTTTCTTCAACATTAAAATGGCTACAAAGTAAGCCCCTTATCCTTCTCATCCCGGCATTCCTCGTGCTCTTGTTGTGTCACTGCAAAACTTCCAACTTGAAAGCAGGCTATTCCTAACTAGGCTCTCAACTGCTTCACATCATCGTCCCCACCATCATTAATACTGTTGGCGAATAGAACCGTTGAATAAGCTAGCCCACGCAAAGAATAATAATCGCCTGATCGAAGAGAAAAATCCGATCCAGACGTATTTTTAGCCCTTTATTATTGATGCAAACGTTAAAAGAAGCTCTGATCTTAATTTCCGGAACAGTACGCTAGCATGATTGCCACCTTAATTTTTTTGCATGGTCCAGTTACGTTGGACTTCCAGTACCCGTCCTTTGAACCCTCCGCGTCGAAGTCTTTTCCGCAGAGCTAGGGAATTCAAGGTTCCCCTCTCCTTCTGTAGATGCTGCCAGAAAGAGTGGTGGCCAATCACCCTCTCATCCCCACAAACGCTAATGAACAGTCCCGTTTCCATCCTTTCTGATGGTGAACCCCCAAAGTGATAGGCTTTCCTTTCCATTGACTTGGCATGCAACACTCTTGTCCACACATGCACTATCAAGACCCTGATCGATAGCTGCAATATAGTAAGCCAATCATAGAGGCATGCAAGGTCTTCAAATAGTATAATGACAATCAAAATAATATTAAACAAAACTAAATTCATAAAACTCGTAATTCTGTCGCAAATCATTGATTAATAAAAAAACATATGTATGTCAACTTCAATGTATATATATATACATATATACTATGTCAAATTATTTATTATGCTCAACTCACATATTCAAATCCAGCAAATAAGCATTGATATGGCTGATCACACCCCAGGTGGCAGAGTAGTAGTCCGCACAATTCTTAGAGCCCAGTAGTAATTTGACAACAGGTCCCAACTTCGGCCTCGGCCTCGGCCTCAAGTCTCAGTCTTGGTTTCGTCCTCGGCTTCGGCCTCAGCTTCGGTCTCGGCCTCGGCTTCGCCCTCGGTCTCGAGTCTCGGCCTCGGTTTAGTCCTCGGCTTCGGCCTCGGCCTCAGCCCCAGCCTCGGTCGTGATTCATATTGACTTCAACATTGGCCTAGAACCCCGCCTCGGCCTTGGCCTCGGCTTGCTTCCAACCTTGGCTTCGAGTCTCACTTCGCATTCTCTCAATCCATAGTCGTGGAACCAACTTCGAATATTGGACCCGATAATTTAAAATACCAGATTGCCGCGTAGCTCGCTCACCCACTCTTACCAAGATCATGGGCGGTTACTGATATACTATGCAGTTACCGATATTTACTACGCGCACTTTGCAACTGTACACCCGCCCACCGCTTATGGAGTCGATCTTAACAGAAGGTAGAATTTGACGGTTATCTGCGAAAGGTAAAAGGGACTTCCGAATAGGTATATAAGGACCCCAACTCACAATGAGGGGGACTCAACCTCATTATCTCATCTTAATCCCTGTTCTTTAAATCGCTAATTTGAGCGTCGGAGGGTCCCCGCCGAAACCATCGGTCTGGAACTTTTCTTGCAGGTTTCCGACTAAAAGAAGCGGTTTCTGAAGACCCACAAAGCTTTTTTCTTGCTCGATGCTTTTCAGAAGTGATTTGGCAGCAATAAGGATAGTCATCATCGTCTGTAACATGTGAAGAGAGGGACCCTTGAGCTAAAAGCCCAATAAAAAATCTACATGAACTATTATGAATATGCCAAAGAAACCAGAACAAATGATATAACAATATATTTTATAAAAAATCATAACATGTCCATAAATTATTTGTAAAACCTTTAACCAACCATATTCAAATACTATTATAAATCAAATTAAAATACCAAAATCATCAATTAATTATATATCTATATCATAATCTTTTGTATATTGAAGATACATACCGATAAATCTCATGCTAATAGTTTATGCCTAACAACTTAACCTAACGTTGTACACACGCAAAGGTGGTTCCTATACTAGTGTCTAGCGTATGAAAACTCAGCCACATCATATTCACATATCGTTACTGATTCTACATCGGCCTCTCAGACTGTTTTTCAATATCGCTAGTTTAAATTAGTAGGGAATCGCACTAATACTAGCAGAACTAGTACCATGTATCAATAGTAAATATCAAATATATATTTTAGTGAATAATCCATATGTTCACATCACAACTCATATCCAATAAAACCAAAACTATATTATATTCAAAATAATATATCTTAATATATCATACTCATATATCTCAAACTAAAGCTAAAATCATATTTTATTTCATAACTGAAATAATATATTACAACATATATAATAACTCCACAAATAAATCATCATGCATAATTAAAATATGCTAAATATACTACACTAAAATCATGATGCATGCAAGTATACAAGACATGAAACATATATAATAATAGATGCAAAACTTCTACTTCAAATCACTAATCTCAATAATTATTTTAATCAAATCAAATCGATAATCATATATTTATAATTAATTAATTAATTCACTAAAATTTATAATTTAAAAAATTACTATTATGCCTTTCTAGCTAGACCACTGTTTAAAAATTATCATTTTACTCCTATATCTCACTGATTGTTAACCTTTGCTTAACTAAATTTATTAAAGATATATTATTTTCTAATATTGATAATTTTCATCAATTTAAATAAAATGATGAAAATACCCTTGTTATGTTTGCACAAAAGTCTAAGCTTAAATAAACTTTATTTAAGGTCTAATTAATTTTAAATTAAATTATTAACCTTCCATTTAAGTTAATCATTTATGATTAATCCTTAATTAACATTATTTTTATTAGACCGTTTACATCCTAATGGTACTAGTTTTCTTTAATTAAAACTTAGTTGAACTAAATTCATCATAAATTTACTCAAACCTACGTCATTTAATTAATCTTAACCCATCACTTTAATTTACTGGTTTGAATCAAATTAGGGTCTAGTTCACCAAATTATTTCCGATTTGAAATATGACCCAAGAGATTAGACTCAATTTGAAAGTTGGTTCCTTAAACCAGCTTGTATTGAATCTAAATTCTGGTTCATAAGTTAATAAAATAGATATCTCCTTTGCAGAAATTGAACCAAAACTAATAGGTTGATCTCTAATTTATTGAATCAAATAAAAACTATCTTAACCCAAATGAGTTCAGGCTTAACTTGGGCTGGATCCAATTGAAACTAGATTAAATTTATTCTTGTTTTTAAACCAACCCAAACCCATCGTCTTCAACTTCAAGACATCACCTAAAAATCCCATTTCACCCATCAAAGCTAACCGCCTCTTCATCCCAAAATCCAAAACCTAATACCTAAATCAAGACATTAAGGAGCACGCCGAGCTCCAGCAGTTGCCTCGATGATTTCTTCGACAGGCAAGCCTGGGAAACGCTGGCGTTGCAAAAGCCCGATAAACTCTACAACATTGTGAACGGGAGACATTATAAATCCTGATATTATTAATCCTTTACTTTATTTTTCTCATTTTTATTTATTTTCCACTTGTTTCTGTGGATTCAAACTTGAACCTTAGAGCTTCTTATTTTGCTAATAATTAAAATTTTATAAAAGAAAATCCTCGTTTCAATCTCTATATATATATATATATATATCATGCGATCGATTGGAGCATACTTGAAATTATCGCTAATATTATTTTATTATGTGGGCAAACTTTGATATTATATTTATACCACGTAGGAATGGGGCAGCATGAACTACATTGCGTGCGATGATTAAGGCACATAAATGTACGCATACCAAAGACGAAAAAGATATTTCTACTCTTGGCATGCGCATATATGGGCGGTGCGCCAATCATCACGCATGATTCATTTGCTTTGCATTACGCGCGATGCGGCGAAACTTTTCAATACCATGTAAGGTGAGCCAAGGTGGATTGAACAGTCGGGCGGACAAATCATTAACCAAATCTCGGGCCACTTCAAAGCTGGGCCAACTTTTTGTCATCCAACAAGAATATTAGCCCATAGTAGGAACGGGGAAGGAATAATAAATGGTTAAAAGGCTCCCATACTCTCTGCAAAAAGAAAGAAAGGGAGTATTTGACGGATATCAAAATTACTCGACGAACTATCTTCATGAGAATGACATGATGATGAAGCAATACTTAAGACAGAGATGCTGTTGTTTCAAAGACGACGATAGCCTCGTTTGTCGTCTCGTCCCTATGGCGAAAGGTTTTTGAATCTCCCTTACCACAAGGCCACCAAATTCTTTTCTCTGGTTATATGTGAACACGATTTAAATACAAAATGATTTAATTCGTGCAAAATCCAGTGTATATATCTAATTGTGTACTGATGCAAGGTAAAATCGTCAATACATTAATATTCGTGCATGCGACGAAAAGATTGGAATCACTTTCGATTTCCGATCCGCCAGTTATCGCATTTAGAAAAAGACAAGGCCAATACATCTCAGTAAGACCGAGCTACCCTTATGCCTCGGCCAGACCGAGCTACCCTTATACCTCGGTTAAACCGAGCTATCCTTATACCTCGGTCAGACCAGGCTACCCTTATACCTCGGCCAAACAGAGCTGCCCCCGATTGCCCGATTTCCAAAGTGGTTTTTCCTAAAGTACCAAGTGCGAAAAAATTTAAATTCATGATAGTCTGACGAGATTCCAACCATATCGGCCCCCAATCATCTTAGGAGAGAAATAAGGCTGATAATGCCAATTGAGGTCTAGGGTCTATAAATCGCCGAATCTTAAAGCATCAATCGGTCTCTTTAGCTGTTGATCCTCTAACAAACAAGATTTGAATCTCACCGGCCTCGTAACAAACATGATTCGAATCAGAGTCAAATGATTTCAATCTTCCTGCTTCCCAAGAAACGTTCGAGGAATCAGTGAGCAATCCGCCAATATTTGGACAATATATAAATACCTTTCCAAAAAACTTTTTAGGTACGCTCACTCTTTTACCGAAAAAACTCCATTGAGGCTCAGACAGAGCTCCCGGCTCCAAAATGGGCCATTCTTGAGGGACTCTTCTGCTAGAGCCTTCTCCTTTCTCATATTTGCTTGCTGTGAATCTCCACTAACATGGGCGTCAGAGGGTCTTCCACAGAGGGCCACCCCCAACGTTCTCTACGTGAGGACTGTCTTGCAAGTCCACCTAGACGAGAGATCGGCGTCCGGGTTCGGAGGTGAGCCGCGCCCGAGTCGGAGAACGTATTTCTACATCAATAGATTGGCGCTAAAAGAAGGGCCTTAAGTCCCATAAACTGTTGATCAAGGAGACAAGGCTCGAAACCAGAAGAACGACCCCTCAATGATTAATTGAAAGAGAGCCACCTCGAATGCTCAGGATCAGACCGCCTCCCAGAGGCCCGATCTCACAAACAATATGGTGCCTCCAAACCCGCCGCCGGCCGAGACTCCCTTGTCTCCGGTGACCGTGGTGACCCAGAATTAGTTCGCTATGCTGGTCCAACAAGTTCAAGCCCTGGCTCAGCTGATCCAAGGACTCCATGGAGTCCCTCGTCTAGCTGCCCCTACTCCACAACTCCCCGATGGAGTTGCCGCCCCCGCTCCATCGGCGATCTCTTCTTTCAACCCGCTCGAAGTCACGAGCCATTCTCAATAGCCCAAAGGAGCTAGACCGGCATCGCAGAGGGCTGGGGGAAGAGCCCGCCTAGATCTTGGCGAGCTCAGTCTCTCTCCCCGGTGTTCTCCCACCATGACTCGACGCCATCACCATGCTTCCCTCAATCGATCTCCCCTATCACTCGAGATGAGGAGATCCGGCGGCAGTTTCAGGAGATGTGTCAAGAGTGGCGGTAAGAGCTAGATGTCGCCAAGCAAGCTCCATAACCCCAACCGAAGGCGGAACAGGGAATCCCCTTTCTCCGAGGAGATCATGCGAAAAGTGATTCCTACCCATTTCAAGCTTCCCACTATCGAGCCATACCATAGATCCACTGATCCTAATGATCATTTGAGCAGCTTTCGATCCATCATGATGTTCCATGGCGCGTCAGATGCGATCTTATACCGAGCCTTCCCCTCCACTCTCAGGGGGTCCGTCAAAACCTAGTTTAATAACCTGAGCCAGGTTCCATTAATTCCTTTGATGAGTTGAGCTACTTGTTCATCAGTCAATTCATTAGTAGTTGCTGCCACCGACGGAGATCTGATTTCCTCTTCGAGGTCAAGCGACAGGAGGGGAGTCTTTAAAGAATTATCTCGGCCACTTTAACATGGCCATGTTAGAATTAGACCACCTCAACCATGAGGTGGCCATGTCAGCCCTAGCATGCAGAGTATCAAAGGAGGGTAACTTTTATCTAGCCCTGAAGGTCAACTATTCGAAGAGCCTCTCCGACATGATGGCTTTAGCGGATAAATATGCCAGAGTTGAGGAGTCGCGGAGGTCAGCCTGGGCCGAACAATCAGGAAGAAGGAAACTTAGGGCTTGGAGAAGAGCCGATCCTTTCGACATGCAAGCCTGCCCCGCCGATAGAGAGCTCCTCCACCGCCGCCCAAAGATCGTACTCGGAGCCTAGCCCGGAGGTTCAATCAGTACACTCCACTTATTGCACCAAGGGTGCAGATCTTGATGGAGATCGAGCGCCAGATCTCTCGGCCGCCACCTCTCCGAGGGAACATGGCCCGGAGGGACATGATCGAGTATTGTTGATTCCATCGAGATCACGAGTACGACACTGAAGAGTGCTGGTAACTTTGGAATGAGATCGAGCAACTCATCCGTCGGGGAAGGCTGAATCAATTTAGGAGAGCCCCTAAGTCGAACAATGGAGGAGACCGTCAGCCTGAGCCTTGACAACCCCCTCTGCCGAACCCGCCGGTTGTTGGCAATGTCAATATGATAGCAACGATCGGCTCTCGTTGGCTCAGCTAGATGAAGAAGAAAATCCATCGAAGAAGGCCCGGATTGATGAGCTTTCTTTTTCTGATGAAGACCTTCGGGAGATACAATATTCGCACGATGATGCTTTGGTTGTATCTCTTAACATGAATGATTATGATGTACACTGTATTTTAGTTGATAGTGGAAGCTCTGTTAATGTTTTGTACTTTGATGCTTTTGTGAGGATAAAATTACGGATGAAAGATTTCCAAGCCATAAACTCTACCTTAGTGGGGGTTCACTAGCGATGCAATTACCCCGAGGGAGTCATTACATTGATGATTCAGACAGGCATTTGGCCCAATATAGCCACTGTCCACATGGACTTTCTGGTAACCAAGCTTCGATCTCCCTACAATGCGATCCTCGGCTGGCCCGGACAGATGTCCCTTAAAGCTATTATATCTATCCCTCATCTCACTATGAAGTTTCCCATTGAATGGGGAGTAAGAGTCGTCCAAGAAAATCAAGCTATGGCTCGGTACTGCTTCGTTGTCGATCTTCAATTCAGAAAGCCTGAGGTGGATGGGCTGGATGCTCAAAAGAATTTTGTCGGGCAGCGGAGAGAACCAGCCGAAGAGCTCGAGGAGTTGCCACTTGACGAAGCTCGGCCCGACCAAACCATAAGGATCGGGTCATAGCTAGAAGGAAAGCCTCAGCAAAATTTGGTTGATTTCCTCCGAAGAAATGCTAACATCTTCACTTGGTCTGCTTCAGATATATCGGGGATCAGCCCAGATGTCCTTGTCCACCACCTTAATGTGGATGAGATATTTCGATCAATCAAACAGAAGAAAAGAAGCTTCACCCCCGAGCGTCAGAAGCCATCGAAGGGGAGGTCGATAAGTTCATTAAGGCTAACTTCATTCAGAAAGTGAACTATCCCGATTGGCTGGCGAACGTTATCATGGTGAAGAAGTCAAATGGCAAATGAAGAATCTGCATCGACTTCACGGACCTCAATAAGGCTTGCTCGAAGGATAGTTTTCCTCTACCTCAGATTGATCAGCTTGTGGACGCTACCTCGGTCACCAAATGTTGACTTTTATGGATGCTTATTCAGGCTACAATCAAATTTGGATGACACTCGAGGATGAAGAAAAAAATCGCCTTCATTACCGACCGAGGTATTTATTGTTACCGAGTCATGCCTTTTGGTTTAAAAATGCAGGCGCAACCTACCAAAGATTGGTTAATAAAGTTTTCAAAGAACAAATTGATCGAAACATGGAAGTTTACGTTGATGACATACTGGTTAAGAGCAAGGAGGCATCCCAGCACATCAATGATCTTACAGAGAGCTTCGCGATGCTTCGAAAGTATCAGATGAAGCTTAATCCAACCAAATGTGCCTTCGGAGTCAACTCTGGGAAGTTTTGGGGCTTCATGGTCTTCCAACGAGGCATTGAAGCAAATCCACATAAGATCCAAGCTCTGCAACAGATGGCACCTCTAGGTTCGGTTAAAGAAGTGCAGCATCTTACCGAAAGGATAGCGACCCTCAACCGCTTTGTTACTCGATCGATCGAGAGATGTTTGCCCTTCTTTAAGGCACTTTGGTCAGCCAAGAATTTTTAATGGACTTCAGATTGTCAGAAATCCTTCGAGGATCTCAAAAAATACCTCGGCTTGACACCTCTTCTTAGCAGTCCAAGGCCCAGAGAGACGCTATATCTATATCTAGCGGTATCAGAAGGCGCCATCGGATCTGTGCTAATCCAGGAGGAAGGAAAAATCCAAAAGCTGATCTATTATATCAGCAAAATACTTTGGGATGTTGAGACGGGGTACACCTGAATTGAAAAGATGGTATTGGCCCTGATAATATCTGTTCGAAAGTTGCAGCTTTATTTTCAAGCGCATACTGTGATAGCCTTGACCGACCAACCTATCAAGTCAATCTTCATCGTTCAAAGATATCAGAAAGAATGACCAAATGGACTATTGAGCTAAGTGAGCAAGATATCCATTATCAGCCTCGTCCAACCATCAAAGCATAAATTATGGCAGACTTTCTCCTTGAATGCACTATACTTGAAGACGGTCCCACTCCAAATATCTCTGAACAATCGAGGTTCGATGCTTTGTGGCTGCTTTATATAGATGGATCCTCCAACATGAATGGTTCTAGCGCTGGCTTGGTCTTCACTAGTCCGAAGGGCGCAACATTCGAGTATGGCATCCGTTTCTCTTTTTCAGCCTCTAATAATGAGGCGGAGTATGAAGCTCTGCTTGTTGGACTTCGAATTGCCCATGATCTCAAAGTTGAGAGGCTGAACGCCTACATTGACTCTCAACTAGTGGCTGGCCATGTGCGAGGAGAGTTTGAGGCTGGGGAGCCGAACACGATTTGGTATCTTCAAAAGGTGCGCAATCTATCCTCCTGCTTTTCTAAATTTGATGTCATTCAGGTTCCGAGGACTGAAAATGCGCGTGCTGACCTCCTGTCTCACCTTGCGACCACGGATCCAATGGACTCGAGCAAAAATTTCATTTGAAAATCCTGAAAAAGTCTAGCATTGCCGACGTTGATCAGGTGATGTAGATTGAGGCCAAACCTTCCTGGTTTGACCCAATTCTTAAGTATTTTAAAGAAGGATCTCTCCCAACTGATAGAAAGGAAGCAAGAAAATTAAAGATGCAAGCATCTCATTATGTTCTACTTGATGACCAGCTATACAAATGATTCTTCTCCACGCCATTACTCAAATGCCTTCGCCCATCCGAGGCTAACTATGCCCTTCGAAAGGTCCATGAGGGCATCTGTGGCAGTCACCTTGGCGGCTGAGATTTATGTCACAAAGTGCTGCGCTAGGGGTATATTGGCCAACCATGCAGAAGGATTTCAATGATCTTGTCCGAACCTATGACCAATGTTAGCAGCATTCAAATGTCCAGAGGCTTCCCTCCGCTCACTTGACACCCATATTATCTACCTGACCCTTTGCTAAGTGGGGAATGGACATCCTCGGCCCTTTTCCTCTTGCTACGGGATAGAGGAAGTTTTTATTCGTAGCGATCAACTATTTTACCAAGTGGGTCGAGGCTGAAGTGGTCACTCAGATAACTGAGGCTCGGGCAATTTTGTATGAAGATCTATCATTTGTCAGTTCAGCCTTCCACATATTTTTATCACTGACAACGGAAGATAATTTGACAACCCCAAGTTTCGAGAATTTGTGAAGATCATGGCATCTATCATCGGCTCATGTCGGCCAGGCACCCCAAGCCAATGGAGAGGCCGAGGTAACCAACCGAACCTTACTGCAGGGAATCAAGGCTCGGCTCAATAGGGCACGAGGGAGATGGGCGGAGGAGCTTCATTACGTCTTATGGGCCTACCGAATCACTCAAAGGGTCCCCCCATAGGCGAAACTCCGTTCAGAATGGCCTTCAGCATGGAAGCTATTATTCCTGTGGAGATAGGGCTACCTTCGCCATGGATGAAAAGTTATTTAAAGGAGTTGAATGACGAATAGCTCCAAACCAATCTCGATTTGATAGAAGAGGTCAGAGAAAAGGCTTGAATCCGAATGGCAGCCTACCAGCAAAGGGTAACCTGCTACCATTCCTCCCGAGTCAAAGGAAAATCCTTCCTCCCTGGTGATCTTGTACTCCGCAAGGCATCTATCTCCAAACCATTAGAGCAAGGAAAGCTATTTTCAAATTGGAAAGGCCTCTATCAAGTTGCAGAGGTCATCAGACCCGGTACCTACAAGCTTCAGGATCTAAACAAAAAATCTATCCCCTGGACATGGAATTCGAACAACCTCTGGATATATCATCAGTAAAATATACTTCCACTGAACTCATTCTACTTGCAATAAAAAGGTTTTATTTTTAGTTTGCAATGTTTATGCTTCGATCACTTTCCCCAAAATTCTTCGATGAAGGACAATTTTCGCCCGACTATCGACTTACGGGTTCCCAACAAAGGCTCGGCAGGCCCAAGCACCCTTGGCAGGTTCGAGGGGATTTTTCCAAACCTTGGCAGGGCCAAGCAAAATATCAGCAAAGACTTGACAAGCTTGAGCACCCTCAGTATGTCCGAGGGGATTTCTCTAAACTTTGGTAGGGCCAAGCAAAATATCAGCAAAGAATCGGCAAGTCCGAGCACCCTCGGTAGGTCCGAGGGGATTTCTTCGAACCTTGGCAGGGCCAAGCAAAATATAAGCAAAAACTCAATAGGCTTGCACCCTCGGCAAGTCCGAGGGGATTTCTTCAAACCTTGGCAGGGCCAAGCAAAATATCAGTAAAGACTCGGCAGGCCCGAGCACCCTCGACAAGTCCGAGAGGTTTTCTCCGAACCTTGGAAGGGCTAATCAAAAATATCAACAAAGACTCGGCTGGCCTAAGCCCCCTCGATGGCAGGACCGAGTGATTCTCTCCAAGCCTTGACAGGACTGAGGGGTTCTCTCCAAGCCTCGGCAGGACCAAGTGATTCTCTCCAAGCCTTGACAGGATCGAGGGGTTTTCTCCAAGCCTTGGTAGGACCGAGTGATTCTCTTAAAGCCTCGGCAGGACCGAGTAATTTCTCAATATTACAGCACGATTGAGCTATATCTCTAAACCTCGATAAAGTTGAATGACCTTTATGTATCTTGACGGTCCGAGCAAGCCACTTCATATTTTAGCTTATCCATGTATAATCCCATAGAGAAAGTTTTCGCTGAATGACTATCTACCTACCTCAATGGAGTAGGGTAAAACCCTCTTTATTCCTCGGCATGACCGAACCGCTTGATACAATTTCAATGAACTAAGTAAAAGCTCTCAAGGATATTCAGCATGACCAAACTCCCACCGAGAGCCGGCAAGGCCGCCCAAGTCTTCCTATAGCCTGAGACAAATCATGTGCTCTATCCTTAAAGAGCAACATAACCTGGCGCACATCGACAAGCTTAAACTGAATCATCAAAATACTTGGCAAGAGTCGAGTCTCTAGAATGCCCCTAACACACAGGCATTGGATATGACCATTTAAATGTCTTTCCCTAGCAAAGAGGTGCCCTAATGGGTGTTCCTATATCTCAGCAGGACCGAGTCTTTGTTCCACACCCCATTCGATCCAAAGTATACAAGTGATTCATGTGTCAGAATGATGTAAAGACATTGATACGTTGGGAAAGCTAGCACTTAGCAAAAAAGAAACAAAATAGCAAGAAGTGATAGATATGCGAAAGAGAAGAATCCTTTTATTTCAATAATGTTTCATTACAAAGAGTTATAGCCTTTTGCAAGGCATTACAAGTGCATTACAGCACAAAAATAAAAGAAAATGATCGAACAAACAAGTTCAGCCGATGGGCTACATCAACCTAACCTCTGCCTATGCTTTAGAAATCAAAGAAATCAGATAAGACAACTCTGTCGAGGTGTGATCTTTGAAGTGTCGGGTAACGATATAGAAAAAAGGAAAATAACCCAAAGATACTTACCTTCAGCTTTTCGTCCCTCAAGCAGTAGTGACCATGGAGTATGGAATTCCTCAAGATGCACGGACATGGCCAAGGGCTGCCGAGGATGATGGAAGAAGCCATGGCCCATCAACAATCACATTTTTAGTGGTCTTTATGGTTACGCAATGGACGGATTTGACCAAGTAGAAAGCGCCCGCGTGCACTTTCTATATGACCTTTATCCCCCTTTTGCGCTTCACATATAGCCTCCATAACTCCTTCCTTCAAGATGATTTGCTTTTTAATAACTTCTTCTTCATCACCCCAACCATCAGGGCCAGGCCAAATTTTGAAAGGAAAGCTCGACCTTATAACTCTCAACTTCAACGTGGAAAAGGCCATGGAGGTTTCTTTATGCTCACAAAGTAAGAAGAATTTTCCAGGTATGCTCAAGCATCCTCTACTTTTCCCTTTTTATAGACATTAAATGGGGAGCGGCCATTAGCGAAAGGAGAGAACTTCAAGACTTAGGACGCAACCACTGCATCGTATTCGAGACCACATGTCAATACCTTAGCGGAGCTCGGTACTCCATGGGGTATATCGAAAAATTCTCCCCATAAAACAGTAAAAGACAAGAGATCTTCTCTTGGCCTCGAATCGAAAGATTTAAATGAGAGGGACTATTTTCAATGCAATTAAGTCTGGCGAAGCTTCTGCGGTCCTATAGCGGTTGATTGCTTGATGTATACGAAAAGTAAACCCGCATCAGAAAAGATAACACATTAACGACGAAGTGAATACCTTGAGAAAGCAAAATGCTTTCAGCCAAAGCCGAGCTATTATCTTTACTTCGACAAAGCCGAACTATTCCCTTTATTTTGGCCAAAGCAGAGCTATTATCTTTATTTCGAAAAAGCCAAACTATTTCCTTCATTTTGGCCAGAGCCAAGCTATTATCTTTACTTCGGCAAAGCCAAACTATTCTCTTTATTTCGATCAAAGCCGAGCTACTATCTTTACTTCGGCAAAGCCAAACTATTCCCTTCATCTCGGCCAGAACCGAGCTATTATCTTTACTTCGGCAAAGCCAAACTATTCTCTTTATTTTGGTCAAAGTCGAGTAATTCTATGCTTCGGCGGATCTAGTTGAGTCAGCCTCGATAGGATCGAATGACTCCTTCAATCTCAACAAAGTCGTTAGAAATTTTCTAAGAGCTGGTTCATTTACTTAGCTTTATAGTAAGCTGAGTTTAGATGAGTCATAGATGAGCTAAAAGACCATCTAACATACGATGCCGGAACAATAGAACACATGAAGAAAAGCAGAAGATCCATTCGTATCATCAAATGAGGTCCTACTAAGCCTCTCTAGTTACAAGAAAAGGAAAAATTACAGAGATAGCCCTCAAGACTTGGGCTCGGCCTCAGGAGCAGATTCAATGATAGTCAGGGAAGACTGACTTGGTTCACCCACTTCGAATGCAGCCCAAAGGAAAGCCTCAGGTTCTTCAGCAACATGTTGATGGCTTTCTTTCCTTCGGCTATCTACTTCAGGATCCGTAACTTAGCTAGCACCAAGAATGGCTTCAAAGTTGATGTTCGGGATCTCTTCATACTCAGCTTCAGTAGACAGCTCAATCTTTGGCAGCCGAGTATCATAATATTCTGCTTTCAAGAAAGAGAGATCTAACTCCGGATATCTTTGAAAAATATTCACTCACGTTTTCTCCTCCTCATACTGGAATGCATCGACACAGGCTGCTTTATGCTCATCTAAAAATTGAGTAGAATTTTTATGCTTCTCCACGGCCAGAGCAGCCTGCCTTTTGGCCTCGGTCACTTGACTCTCAAGTTCAGAGCACCTTTGGCGACTCGAGGTCAACTCCTCTCTCAAAACTCTTAATTGGTTCTGCACTTCAGACCCCATCCTACACACCTGGAGACACAGAATCAATTAGAGTAATAACAATTAAAGGAGAAAAAAAAAATGCAAAATGAAGTAAGGAGAAGCTATACCTCCTCTTCCCACCGGGCCATTTTTGCATTCAACTCCTGGATTTTATTGAGAGCTTTTAATTTATCATCCTTATACTGATACATCTTCTTCTTGATGTCATTGACCCTCGACTGTCTCTCTTCAACTTCTCGCTAAGACTGAGCGAGATCAGCAATGAGTTTAGCAATCTGGTCTTGATGCCACTTGGATCTATTTTTCTCCTCAGTGAGTCTTCTATTCAAGCTGGCAATCTAGTCTTGCTGCCACTTATATATGTTCTCCTCCTCATCGAGCCTTCTAATCAAACTGCTCCTTTCATTGGCGAAACTGTAACATCCTGAAAACCTTGTAATCTATGGTATTTTCAGTTAAAATGAAAGTCAGAAAGTTTTCTTGATATATGGGTGTGTTGGCCTTTTGATAAATGTAAAGAGAAGAAATTTTTGGAGTAAATAAGTATATTTCTAAATGTTAATGAGTCTGATTTGAGAAATTGAGAGACTTAAGTTTAATGGGTTTAAATCACAAGAAAAATCAAGTTTAGTTTGAGTTTTATCCTAAAAATGACGTTTTTAGTGGTTGGAGTCGACTCCGGCACGTTTTTAAACTTTCGGCACGCTTAGGAGTCGACCCCTACAGTGCTGGAGTCGACTCCTACCTTTCAGGAGTCGACTCCTACTTTTCTGGAGTCGACCCCTACTTCTGCTCGAGCCGACTCGCAATCTGTTCGAGCCGACTCCGCGACGGCAGGTTTTTCTGAGTTAAATCTTGAGAAATTCATATTTAATCCGTTTCAAGTCCGATTTGGATGCCGTTTGAACCGTTGGATTTCTAAAATCGAGTTCTTCAAGATGGTAAAGTCTTTTCTTAGAAATGTTACATAAAAGTATAGATTTAAGCGAAAAAGGATGATCTGGGCTATAAATCTATTAAAAAAATGCTATATCAGGGGCAAAAGGGGAAAAGGCTCCGATGTCAATTGCAAATTGTGTTAAGGGCAACTTAGGAAAGAAAATATAAGGGCAAAATAGCATGGTTATAAGTGAGCCACGTGTTTTCCAAAAAGTGTGTGTTAAGAGTGTGTGAGGGTAAAAGGGAGATTTGGCATGCCTTAACCCTTAAGTTTCCTATGACTTGGTCCCCAAGTCATTAGAGAAAAAGGGGAACGTGGGTTCAGCCAGAGAGAAAGAAAGAAAGAAAGAAAGAAAGAAGAGGAGAAAAGAGAGGAAAAGGAAGAAGAAGAAGAAGAAAAAGGAGGAAGAAAGAGAAAGGGAAAGGGAAGCTTGGGGGTTTGTGCTCGACTCCAGGTAAGCTATAGCTTCCCTAGGTCTTGTATGACTTTAGATTTTCTTAGATTAGTGTATTTTGAGGTAATAGTAGAAGTAATCTTGAGTAGAGATTGGGTGGAAGAAAATAATGAGATATTAGAGGATAGATCATGTATGCATGCTTGGTTCATGGGAAAACCTCGTGTGGAGGTAATCCTAATAGCTATTGTATCTGTATGTTGACGTAGGTCAAGAGGGTTATTCTAGGGAGCCGAAATACCAGAGTTGAGTACCAGTTGTACCAGTCGAGGAGTAACCTACTAAGGTGAGTGGATTTCTCATCTAGCAATGAGAGGTTAATTTGAGCTAGTATAATGAGATTTATACCTAGTTATGGTATGCTATGTTTAGTTGAGTATTATGTATGTTTTAAATATGAGAAATGAGAACCTAGTATATGATAATCTGATAAATGAGTTTTGAGCATAAACACATAAGCATGAGTTTCAATGAGGGAATTTTTAATGTATACATGGCATATTTGCATGATAAAGCTTTACAAATGATGTATGAGTCATACTGAGCATCAGGCAGCTAGGGGGCTGATCACCCTTTAGACTGTACTGTAGCATGAGCATTGCACACTACTATCGAGCCGGCACCTCCTTGCGAACAGATCGTACGATGAACCCCAGAATCAGGGGTGAGTGCATGCCTAACCAGGCCAGTGGGGCTGGTTGTGAGCAGCCCGTGGGGGCATGAATCATAGCTCAGTGGAGCTGATTACTATATATAGCCCGTGGGGGCAGAGAGAAAACCCGAGGTTCCAGGGTTAAGGAACAAAGCACTTTGCCAGGTGAACCGCACGGGTAAGGGGTGCTATTTGTGCGGGGATCCTGTTGCTAGTCACGCACCCGATGAGAGTACACCTACAGAAGGGCGACTGTAGGGTGGTACCTCAGAGGCATTACACACACAGCCCAGCATCATGAGATCTAAAAGCATATGTTGTGATATAAAAAGGGCCAATGGGCCAAATAGTTATCCCGAGAGGGAGATCTTACTTGAGATGCCAGTGGGCAAGCAGATCCTGATGGGAGTCTGGGTTGTAGATAAAGAATGCATATCTTCATATTGTAATGCATGAAGTTTTATTTTAATGAGTTATCTTTCAGTGAAGAGTTATTATAGAGTATTCCAGTACTGATATGTTATTTGAAGAATAAGCTACATTTTATTTTATCTGATATCATGTTAAAAATGTACTTTGAGTTGTACAAGTTAAATAGTTTCAGCATACGATTGAAATTAAGAGGTAATGGTTCTCTATTTCTCCATAGTTAGATGGTTATCCAGTCACTGGGACTTAGGTCTCATCCCTCTATGATTTAAATGTTCTTTCAGATCAGTGAGTATTTCTGCCAGGATCACAAGATAAGCAGGACAGGACCCTTAGCTGATGAAGCTTGCTTGGATGCAAGAGTGTTTAAATGCTAGCCTTGTATATTGAGAGAGGGTGGTTTGATAATTGTATTTTGTATATGTGTATGTGTACAGTGGGATGTAATGATGTTTTAGACCTTTTTGGATATGAATACGAGACTTATGTTTTGGAGAAGATTATGAGTATGATGTGTGCACTTAGGATTTTAATGTCGAATGTGAATGTGATCTTGTAAACTGCCTGAGGAATGTCATGAAAAATATTATCTGAGCAGGTTGATGCTTAATGTTGATTGGGTGATTTGTGATATAATTGAGATGAAAGTGAAAAGTTTTTAACAGGATGTGTTTTCGTGTGTCTGCCACTTATGATAATTAGTTGGGGTTCTCTAGCTCTTTATGGAGCGCTACATAAAGACTAGTAAAACTCTATCCGATTACCACAAGTGTGCAGGTGTGCTGTCGGTGGCCCCAGAGAGGAGGGGGAGCTGACAAGTTTTGGTATCAGAGCCCTAGGTTATTAGGTCCTAGGGGAATAAGTATGAGTATGAGTCTAGGATGATTGAATGTTTTATGATTATAGCTATTGAATGATGAAACTGATGTAATGAATAATGTCTTGTAGGACGATTACTACAAAGGCATCTAGAGAGACAGAGCAATCTTCAGGCAGGGATAGAAGCAAAGGTCAAAGTAGATTCAGAAGGTCAGTTAGAAGAAGTCAAATTGATAGAATGGCTTCTAGTGATTCCACCGAGCCAGTATCTAAGGAGGCTAGAGTGGGGGCATCTCCAGAGCAGATGCCAGAGTCTTCTTCACAGTCTATTACCCCTGTGCCAGTAGACCCATCTCGAGTACAGACTCAGGGGCCTAGTATGTCAGAGTTGGTAGGCATGATTACTCAGGCTGTGGTAGCAGCTGTGGGTGCTAGTTCTAGCCTTCCATCTAAAAATACTGAGGTTGTGAGGAATGTGGAAAGAGCCAGAAAGTTAGGGGCTCTGGAGTTCCAGGGAACTACTGATCCTATTCAGGCCGGGGCATGGCTGCAGAGGATCGAGAGAGTATTTGATGTGATGGGATGCTCTGAGGAGCAGAGGCTGAGTATTGCCACCTTTTTACTGGAGGGTAGAGCCCAGAGTTGGTGGAGATCTATTCAGGGCAGGCAGCCCCAGGGAGTGGAGTTGACATGGGAAAATTTTAGAAGAGAATTTCATCAGCAATATTATTCTGAGATTTATAGGGATCAGAAGAGGAGGGATTTCCTTTGTTGACTCAGGGGAGGATGTCCGTGGCAGATTATGAAGCCACTTTTGTGGAGTTATCTCAGTTTGCTAGGGCCTTGGTGGCTGATGAGAGGGAGAGATGTCGACTATTCCAGGATGGGTTGAACCTCCCTATTAAGGCCAAGACCTGTATGCAGACCTACAATAATTACTCTGAGTTGGTGCAGGGAGCACTCAAAGCTGAGGAGATTGAAAAAGAATATATGAGTAGGAGGCAGGATAGAATGAAAAGAAGTGCTCCTAGTCATTCTTCTGCTCCGGGAGGGACTCAGCCATTCAAGAAACCCCAGAGGACTGGACAGTTTTATTCTGGGTTTAGAGCCCCTGGTGATGTGGGCAGAGGATCCGTATCTGTGTCAGCATCTAGCCCAGTTCAAAGAAAGCCTTATGTGGGTGTGCCTCAGGTTGCCTCCAGCAGGGTGTCTGGTGATGTAGGGGAGCAGGGTCGTCCTTCTGGTGGAGGGAGAAATATACCCCCATGTAATGTATGTGGAAAACTTCATTTGGGAGAATGTAGGAGGGGCAATAAGGGATGTTATATTTGTGGTGATCTAGGTCACCTGAAGAGAGATTGCCCTAGGAGAGGGCAGCAGGCTGGTGGGCTTCCTCAGGGGCCAGTAATGCCAAGGGGACAGCCTAGTAGGAGAGGTGATGGTAGTGTAGTGGCTTCAGCCAGTCAGGTGGGGCCTAATGTTAATCAGCCAGGAGGGTCATCCAGTATTCCGAGAGCCGAGGCCAGAGTGTTTGCCATGACCAGACAGGAGGCTCAGATTGATCCTGATGTGGTGACAGGTATGCTACCCATCGATAATCATGATGCTTATATTTTAATTGATTCTGGATCTACGCATTCATTTATCTCATGTGAGTTTGCTAAGCATCTAGTTAGAGATGTGGGCCAGTTGGGTAGTCAGTTGGTAGTATCTATGCCCGTAGGGAGGCCTTTTATAGCAGACCAAGTGTATAGAGGTTGTGATATTTCTGTGGGGAGTCAGAAATTAGCAGCAGATTTGATTCCTTTGAGGTTGAAAGAGTTTGATGCCATTTTGGGGATGGATTGGCTATCTGTGCATAGAGCCAGAGTAGATTGCTTAAGGAAGGAGGTGATGTTGCAAACTTCTGATGATAGAGAAGTCTGTTTTGTTGGTGATAGGAGGGGGTTACCCTCAGGAGTGATTTCGGCTCTGTCAGCCAATAGAATGCTAGCAAAGAGATGTGAAGCCTATTTAGCTTGTGCAGTGAGCCTAGAGGGCAATGGTTTAGAGCTGACGAATATCCCTGTGGTAAGGGATTTTTCAGATGTATTTCCTGAGGAGTTGCCAGGGTTACCTCCTGACAGAGGATTTGATTTCAGTATAGATCTAGCCCCAGATACCAGACCAATAGCCAGGGCACCTTATAGAATGGCTCCAGTTGAATTGAAAGAATTGAAAAGTCAGTTACAAGAATTATTGGATAAAGGGTTTATTAGACCCAGTATATCACCATGGGGTGCACCAGTGTTGTTTGTGAAGAAAAAGGATGGTACCTTGAGGTTGTGTATAGACTATAGACAGTTGAACAAGGTGACCATTAGAAACAATTATCCATTACCAAGGATCGATGATTTGTTTGATCAGCTGCAGGGGGCAGCAGTGTTTTCAAAGATTGACCTGAGATCTGGGTATCATCAATTGAGAATAAAGAATGAGGATATATCTAAGACTGCTTTCAGGACCAGATATGGTCATTATGAGTTCTTGGTAATGCCATTTGGCTTGACAAATGCTCCAGCTGCTTTTATGGGCCTGATGAATCAAGTATTTCAAGAGTATCTAGATAAATTTGTGATAGTATTCATTGATGACATCTTGATTTATTCTAGAAGTAGTGAAGAGCATGAACAGCATCTGAGGACAGTTTTGCAGATATTAAGAGAAAAGCAATTATATGCAAAGTTTAGTAAAAGTGAATTTTGGCTGGATGAGGTAAAGTTCTTGGGACATGTAGTTTCAGCCAAAGGTATTATGGTAGATCCTCAAAAGATTGAAGCTATAGTAAATTGGGTATCACCTACCAATCAGACTGAGGTGAGGAGTTTCTTGGGGTTAGCAGGATATTATAGAAGATTTATAGAAAATTTCTCGATTTTGGCTTCTCTATGACTAAGCTGCTTAGAAAGAATATCAAGTTTGATTGGTCAAATGAATGCCAGAAGAGTATGGATGAATTGAAAAGGAGATTAACCTCAGCCCCAATCCTAATACTACCTGATAGTGCCAGTGATTATGTGATCTATAGTGATGCCTCATTGAAGGGTTTGGGGTGTGTTTTAATGCAGAATGGGAAAGTAGTGGCTTATATATCTAGACAGTTGAGATCCCATGAAAAGAATTACCCCACCCATGATTTGGAGTTAGCTGCTGTTATATTTGCATTGAAGGTTTGGAGGCACTACTTGTATGGAAGAAGATGCCAGATATTTACTGATCATAAGAGCTTGAAATATATTCTGACCCAGAAGGAATTGAATTTAAGGCAGAGAAGATGGATTGAATTGATTAAAGACTATGATTGCACTATTGAGTATCACCCAGGGAAAGCTAATGTTGTGGCTGATGCCTTGAGTCGAAAGTCTATGGCCACATTGGCTTCTATCAGAACCGTACAGCTACCCTTGATGATTGAGTTAAGGAGGTTAGATGCAGAGCTAGCTGTAGAAGAGTCAGGAGCCTTGTTGGCTACTTTCAGAGTGAGACCCCAAATGCTAGAAGAAATAAGAGAAGCTCAGTTGCTAGATCTACATTTGCTTAAAGCCAGAGATTTAATTCAGAGTGGGTCTCAGTCAGAGTTTTCTGTTAGAGGTGATGGAGTGTTATTATTCAAGGGCAGAGTTTGTGTGCCAGCTGTGGAATCAGTGAAAGATCAGATTTTAAGGGAAGCACATAGCTCAGCTTATTCAATGCATCCAGGTAGTACTAAGATGTATAGAACTATCAAACAGAATTACTGGTGGAATGGTATGAAAAAGGAGATAGCTGAGTATGTATCTAAGTGTTTGGTGTGTCAGCAGATTAAGGCTGAACATCAGTGTCCAGCTGGAAAGCTTCAGCCTCTGTTTGTGCCAGAGTGGAAGTGGGAGCATATAACTATGGATTTCGTTGTAGGACTCCCAAAGACCAGAAGGGGCAATGATGCTATATGGGTGATAGTTGATAGATTGACTAAGTCTGCTCATTTTCTGCCGATTAAGATTGTCTTTACCTTGGATAGATTAGCAGAATTATATGTGCATGAAATTGTGAGTAGGCATGGTGTGCCAGTATCGATAGTATCAGATAGAGATCCAAGGTTCACATCTCAATTTTGGGCAGAATTACAGAAAGCTTTGGGGACTAAATTGAGGTTCAGTACAGCATTTCATCCCCAAACCGATGGTCAGTCAGAAAGAACCATCCAGACACTGGAGGATATGCTGAGAGCTTGTGTCATGGAATTTTCTGGTAGCTGGGATGATCATCTACCTTTAGTAGAGTTTGCTTACAATAACAGCTACCATTCTAGCATTGATATGGCACCATATGAGGCCTTGTATGGGAGAAAATGTAGAACTCCAGTGTGTTGGGATGAGGAGGGAGAGAGAAGGCTGTTAGGCCCTGAGTTAGTGCAGCTTACAGCAGATCAAGTTAAAATTATAAGAGCTAAATTAAAGGCAGCCCAGGATAGACAGAAGAGCTATGCAGATAAAAAGCATAGAGAGGTAAAGTTTGAGGTTGGAGATAGAGTCTTTCTGAAGGTATCTCCTTGGCGAGGTATTATGAGATTTGGAAAGAAAGGCAAGTTGAGTCCCAGGTATATTGGACCCTATGAAATTCTGGAAAGAGTTGGGACACTAGCTTATAGATTGGCTTACCTCCAGAGTTATCTCAGATTCATAATGTATTTCATGTATCAATGCTTAGGAGGTATGTGCCAGATTCCTCTCATGTGATTCAGTCTGAGACTATAGAGTTACAGGGGGATTTATCATTTGCAACGAACCAGTGAAGATCTTGAGTAGGGAGATTAAGCAGCTCCGCAGTAAAAGAATTCCGTTAGTTAAGGTGCAATGGTTAAATCATCAAAAAGAGGAGGCTACATGGGAGCGAGAGGATGAGATGAGATTTAAGTACCCCCACCTATTTGAAAATATATCTAGCTAAATTTCGAGGACGAAATTTCTTAAGAGGGGGAGAATTGTAACATCCTGAAAACCTTGTAATCTATGGCATTTTCAGTTAAAATGAAAGTCAGAAAGTTTTCTTGATATATGGGTGTGTTGGCCTTTTGATAAATGTAAAGAGAAGAAATTTTTGGAGTAAATAAGTATATTTCTAAATGTTAATGAGTCTGATTTGAGAAATTGAGAGACTTAAGTTTAATGGGTTTAAATCACAAGAAAAATCAAGTTTAGTTTGAGTTTTATCCTAAAAATGACGTTTTTAGTGGTTGGAGTCGACTCTCTGATAGGAGTCGACTCCGGCACGTTTTTAAACTTTCGGCACGCTTAGGAGTCGACCCCTACAGTGCTGGAGTCGACTCCTACCTTTCAGGAGTCGACTCCTACTTTTCTGGAGTCGACCCCTACTTCTGCTCGAGCCGACTCGCAATCTGTTCGAGCCGACTCCGCGACGGCAGGTTTTTCTGAGTTAAATCTTGAGAAATTCATATTTAATCCGTTTCAAGTCCGATTTGGATGCCGTTTGAACCGTTGGATTTCTAAAATCGAGTTCTTCAAGATGGTAAAGTCTTTTCTTAGAAATGTTACATAAAAGTATAGATTTAAGCGAAAAAGGATGATCTGGGCTATAAATCTATTAAAAAAATGCTATATCAGGGGCAAAAGGGGAAAAGGCTCCGATGTCAATTGCAAATTGTGTTAAGGGCAACTTAGGAAAGAAAATATAAGGGCAAAATAGCATGGTTATAAGTGAGCCACGTGTTTTCCAAAAAGTGTGTGTTAAGAGTGTGTGAGGGTAAAAGGGAGATTTGGCATGCCTTAACCCTTAAGTTTCCTATGACTTGGTCCCCAAGTCATTAGAGAAAAAGGGGAACGTGGGTTCAGCCAGAGAAAAGAAAGAAAGAAAGAAGAAAGAAAGAAAGAAGAGAGAAAAGAAAAGGAAGAAGAAGAAGAAGAAAAAGGAAGAAAGAGAAAGGGAAAGGGAAGCTTGGGGGTTTGTGCTCGACTCCAGGTAAGCTATAGCTTCCCTAGGTCTTGTATGACTTTAGATTTTCTTAGATTAGTGTATTTTGAGGTAATAGTAGAAGTAATCTTGAGTAGAGATTGGGTGGAAGAAAATAATGAGATATTAGAGGATAGATCATGTATGCATGCATGGTTCATGGGAAAACCTCGTGTGGAGGTAATCCTAATAGCTATTGTATCTGTATGTTGACGTAGGTCAAGAGGGTTATTCTAGGGAGCCGAAATACCAGAGTTGAGTACCAGTTGTACCAGTCGAGGAGTAACCTACTAAGGTGAGTGGATTTCTCATCTAGCAATGAGAGGTTAATTTGAGCTAGTATAATGAGATTTATACCTAGTTATGGTATGCTATGTTTAGTTGAGTATTATGTATGTTTTAAATATGAGAAATGAGAACCTAGTATATGATAATCTGATAAATGAGTTTTGAGCATAAACACATAAGCATGAGTTTCAATGAGGGAATTTTTAATGTATACATGGCATATTTGCATGATAAAGCTTTACAAATGATGTATGAGTCATACTGAGCATCAGGCAGCTAGGGGGCTGATCACCCTTTAGACTGTACTGTAGCATGAGCATTGCACACTACTATCGAGCCGGCACCTCCTTGCGAACAGATCGTACGATGAACCCCAGAATCAGGGGTGAGTGCATGCCTAACCAGGCCAGTGGGGCTGGTTGTGAGCAGCCCGTGGGGGCATGAATCATAGCTCAGTGGAGCTGATTACTATATATAGCCCGTGGGGGCAGAGAGAAAACCCGAGGTTCCAGGGTTAAGGAACAAAGCACTTTGCCAGGTGAACCGCACGGGTAAGGGGTGCTATTTGTGCGGGGATCCTGTTGCTAGTCACGCACCCGATGAGAGTACACCTACAGAAGGGCGACTGTAGGGTGGTACCTCAGAGGCATTACACACACAGCCCAGCATCATGAGATCTAAAAGCATATGTTGTGATATAAAAAGGGCCAATGGGCCAAATAGTTATCCCGAGAGGGAGATCTTACTTGAGATGCCAGTGGGCAAGCAGATCCTGATGGGAGTCTGGGTTGTAGATAAAGAATGCATATCTTCATATTGTAATGCATGAAGTTTTATTTTAATGAGTTATCTTTCAGTGAAGAGTTATTATAGAGTATTCCAGTACTGATATGTTATTTGAAGAATAAGCTACATTTTATTTTATCTGATATCATGTTAAAAATGTACTTTGAGTTGTACAAGTTAAATAGTTTCAGCATACGATTGAAATTAAGAGGTAATGGTTCTCTATTTCTCCATAGTTAGATGGTTATCCAGTCACTGGGACTTAGGTCTCATCCCTCTATGATTTAAATGTTCTTTCAGATCAGTGAGTATTTCTGCCAGGATCACAAGATAAGCAGGACAGGACCCTTAGCTGATGAAGCTTGCTTGGATGCAAGAGTGTTTAAATGCTAGCCTTGTATATTGAGAGAGGGTGGTTTGATAATTGTATTTTGTATATGTGTATGTGTACAGTGGGATGTAATGATGTTTTAGACCTTTTTGGATATGAATACGAGACTTATGTTTTGGAGAAGATTATGAGTATGATGTGTGCACTTAGGATTTTAATGTCGAATGTGAATGTGATCTTGTAAACTGCCTGAGGAATGTCATGAAAAATATTATCTGAGCAGGTTGATGCTTAATGTTGATTGGGTGATTTGTGATATAATTGAGATGAAAGTGAAAAGTTTTTAACAGGATGTGTTTTCGTGTGTCTGCCACTTATGATAATTAGTTGGGGTTCTCTAGCTCTTTATGGAGCGCTACATAAAGACTAGTAAAACTCTATCCGATTACCACAAGTGTGCAGGTGTGCAGTCGGTGGCCCCAGAGAGGAGGGGGAGCTGACAGAAACGCTTATGTGTATCATCCCACTTCTCGTCAAAGAACTTTTTCAAGAACTCCATCTCCTTAGCATGCTTGAATCTGCGCTGCAGCAATTTCGAGCAAGACTTGTCAGATAGCTCACAAAATTCTCGTAGTTCATTAACCTCAATTTGGAGTGAGACATCCTTTCTAGAGCACCCTTCTTGGATTGCTTTGATTTCTCAAGCTCCTCCTGAGCTAATGCCAAAACCCTGAAGAACTTATTGACCAATTCTACCTTCTCCTGAAGGTCAACAGCCTCTTTTCTGGCTTGAGTGTAAGCTTCCGTGGCCAATTTTAGACACTAGTACAGCATCTTACCACTAAAGCATTATGCAAATAAAACAAGGATGAGAAAATCTAACTAGATCAGCTAATGAAAGCAAGATGCTTTGATATGTCGACTTACCCGGGAGGCATACGCTGTTGCTATCTTTATAAGAGCAGGGTCATCAATTTCGGGAAAAAGAAAAATGTCCTTCGGCATGCCGGATCACCCAAATGCCACGTCAACAAAGTCCTCCTCAATGGGTTTGCTCACCGAAGAGCCTTCTCTTTATACCTGCTTGCTGTGAATCTTCATTGACTTGGGCATCGGAGGGTCATCCACAGAGGGCCACCCCCAATGTTCTCTACATGAGGACTGTCTTGTAGGTCCACCCAGATGAGAGATCAGCATTTGGGTCCGAAGGTAAGCTGCGTCCGAGTCGAAGAACAATTTCTACATCAACATGTACAAAGTATATGGTGCTGCATATGTTGGTTTTCAAAAAAAAAATTATATATATATCATCATATATATGCGTAGCAGAAGCATGCAGACCGTTTACATGCATAATATTAACATTGTCATATGAAAAGAAAAAATTATCATATAATTTTTCTAAACATAAAATCATACCGATATGTTGAGGTCTCGAAGGAACAGACACACCCTACTACCGGATTCGAAGCTATGGATGAAGAATCCCACGGTAGAGTTTACGGGCCAAGGTAGAGTTTACGGGCCAAGTACTTCATAAAATACCTGCAAAATTAAAATGAAACCAGAGCCTTCCTCACCTTTTTCAGGATCGGTATCGAATTATGAGTGTGGGCTCACTCTTGATTTTCTATATTTCTCACAATTCTTATGCACATAAAATAAAAGAGAAAAAGGATGAAAAAAACTTTTCTTTCATTTTTCTTACCACCTGAAAGTCCACCTTATGCCATATTTATAGGCTCTAGGTGAATCAAAAATTTGATTTAGATAACATTTATTTGTTACAATATTTAATTTAGATAACGTTTATCTGTTACAACATTTGATGTAGATAACGTTTATCTGTTACAACATTTAATTTAGATAATATTTATCTGTATTTTGACTGCATGGGAACAATTTTCACATGCACGTCAACTCTTTAATCATAAAAGAAAAAGTTCTTTTCTTATTTGTAACTAATTTACAAATAATATCTAAATTAAATATAATAATATCTAATAAATCAAATTTATTAGTTTATTTTTAATATTCTTAATAATCATATTATCAAAAATATTAAAAATAAATAAAATTTCTCTTTCTCCATCAACTCATAATATGCGCCACTTACAAGAGCAAAATTCTCTTGTGTGATGTTCCACAATGACACTTATGTTTAACCATTCGTATCAATTATTATATGAACAATGTGTCTAAACATATTTTTATTTTATCAAATAACTAATTTATTGTATCAAAATAAATATAAGAAAAATAATCAATCAAATTGATTATTTATCTTCATAATAAACTCTTTATTATAAGGTGAGAAAAATAAATAATTAATCACATTAATTATTCAATCCAAGAGTATTCGATGTGATTAACCTAAGACGGTGTGGGAACCATGGACCCATAATTTCAAGCTCTAATAAACTTGAATAAACTTAATTAAAACTCTTTAATTATTTATTCGGTTTATTAATCTTAAAGTTATTCCACTAAAAACTTGAGACTGCACTTTTGAAAATTATAAATTAATTTTACTCGAAAACTTGAATTATCCACTGATATAATCATTACATGTAATTCAACCCTCCATAATTAGTTCATAATTAGAGCTAGGTGTAATAACCGTTATACCCCTCTAATTTCTCTTATTCCTTAAGTACCATTGATTCACTAGTTAAACAGTTAATTTATGATCAAATTATAAATTGCGTGCATAACTGTTTAGCCCTATAATCAACACTTAAGGAACTAATTTTAAGCTTCTTTTTCAAAAGCCATAGATTCATATCTTTAAATCACATTCTCAGCCCAATGTGTTATTAAACCTCCAAGATGTATGTATTGGGCCTAATATCAAATGAGCTTTAACAAATAAATCAAAAGATCCAATAGCACAATCAAGGAGTCTATGATTAAATCAGGATTAAGGTTGATTTACATATGATCATCTTGTGACATAAATTGAATTCTTTATAACGGCTTTAAATAAAGATTCAAATTATGTCCAAGCCCTATATAATCTTATATATAATACCTCCACTAAGTGTCTCTACAGAATAATTGGATAAGATTATCATATTTAGAATGTTCATGGACCGTATTAGTGATTAGCGATAGAAGATCCTTACTTCTATTAATCATGGACATATTTAAATATATTAGCTGTAATTTTAATCCTCTTGTATACATTATACTAAAATTACAGTCTCATAATATATTTTGAATTTTCATATAAACATTCATCTTTCATATAAACGAGGCAAGATTGAAGAAAAATGCTTCTTTTATTAATTCAAAAAATTAAAAAGTATAAATACATATGATTTCAAGGGCACTGTTCCTAACAGCATAAATATGTAGGGTTGTATATAGATCATCGGTTTAATGGTTAGCAGGAACTAGATGTATAATGCTAACTATTTGAGTCTTGAGAGACCAGGAATGCCTTGATTATTCGAGTGATTGAGAAAGAATAGTGCTAGCATCAGAACTAAAGGTAGCGAAGGCCATGACTATTACATTGAGAATAAAAGGTTAAGCAAAATAATTACAGAAAAAAATAGTAGGAGAATAAGAAAAAAAAGGGATTGATTGGTCAAAAAAATCTGTTTGATATAATAATTGTTGGAGATAATAGATTTTGAAAACCTGTCTAGAAATTGCTAAAAGTTCTAATATAAAAATTTAAATGCATAAAAATTTAAAATCAAAAGAAAATAAGAATCATGCCTAAACTGAGGTATGCTAGACATTGCTCTAAGGACTAATTTTTACTACTTCATACATATTATAAGTGATTTGTTCCCAAGATACAATGGCCCGGCTCGTTTGGAACCTTTTATCATGAGCATAATTGCATGAAGATGCAACCCAATAACTCTTTCAAATAATTAAAAAAATAATTATAAAATAATAATAAAAATAATTTTAAAAGAAAGAGGTGACTACAAGAAAATATTAAAATAGTGACAAAAATTAGTGATAAAAATTTTCGTCGCTAAATTGTGATGATTTAGTAACAAAATAGTGATAAAATTAAAATTAGTGACATATTAGTCTATCAGTCACTAAACTGTCACTAAATTAGCGATGGATTTTCCTTCCGTCACTAATCCATCACTAAATTAGTTATGGATTATCTTTCGTCACAAATTAGTGACGGATGGGGCAATTCATCACTAAATTAGAGACATTTTCCTTCCGTCACTAATTCATCGCTAAATTAGTGACGGATTGTCTTTCGTAACTAATCTATCACAAATTAGTGACGGATGGGAATCCATCACTAAACTAGTGACGTATTACTTTTCCATCACTAATCGTCACGAATTAGTGACGGAAGGCAGTCCGTCACTAAATTAGTGATAAATTAGCGACGGATTGCCTATCTAAATTTATACTCTAATTTTTTTAAAAAAAATTATGGCAAAAAAAGCTATGTCCGTATGTGCCAGTTACGTATGCCACCTCCCATGCACGTCTCAGCCACGTCTCCACCTCCCAGCATACGCCATACACGTCTGCTACTCGGCCTGCGCGCGCGCCTGCCATGGCCTACGCGCGTTTGCACCAATCGGCCTATCTCTTCGGTCGCACAATCTTGCTTGTGTCTGTCGTGTCTACGTATGCCCAGCGCCGTGTCTGCGCATGCACGTGCCTGTGCGTGACTGCACTTGGCTGTGCTCATCCCTAATTTAGTGACGGATTGCCCTTCCATCATTAAATTAGTGACGAATGGGGTAATCGATCACTAAATTAGTGACGAACTCCCCATCCTTCACTAGACGGATTGGGACAGTCCGTCACTAATTTAGTGATGGATGGGGCAGTCCGTCACTAAATTTAGTGATTGATTACTCTTTTGTCACTAATTTAGTGATGGATTAGTGACAGAAGAGCAATCCATCATTAATTTAGTGACGGATGAGAAGTTCGTCACTAAATTTAGTGACGAATTATTCTTTTGTCACTAATTCGTCACAAAATTTATGATGGAAGAGCAATCCATCGCTAAATTAGTGAGGAACTGCATCATCCATCACTAAATTAGTGACGGACTGCCTCAATTCATCATTAATTTAGTGATAAATTAGTGATAAATTTTTCATTGTCACTAAATTTATTTTTAAACTTTTTTTAAAAAAATTATTGTGACCGAATTATTATTCCGTCACTAATTAGTGACGGAATTTCCATCACTAACCCCTTCCTTCTATCCGCTTTTTTTTTTCCAGTCGGCCGTTCCTTTTATCTGCCTGCGCTTCTCTCTAGGGTTCTTAGGCAATATTGACGGAGCCGGAGAAGGAGGCGGAGATTCCCCACCTACGTTTCTACTCTTCCGATGGTAATGGTCTCTTCCTTTCTCTCCCATCGCCTCTTCTTCTTCTTATCTTACATCTCTCCGTTCCCTCTCTTTCTGTGATTCTCTTCAATAAGTGGAACCCTACAAAAGTTTTGTCGCCTTGAAGCTTAGCCACGTTCTCGGCCAGAAAAGAGTTGGGAGAGAGGTTGGTTTCAGACTATAAATTGAGGCCGAACCTCTTTTGCACTCCCGAAGACTCTGCTCTTCCTCCTCGACCGAGCGGAAGAAACGAGAGAGAGAGAGAGCCCTAACCCTAACAACCCTACCTCCTCCACCACTTCTTACTCTTCATCATGGAGGAACCTTGGAGCTCGTCGTCATCGCGGAAAGGGGAGCTTCACGTTGCCCAAGGAGATCGGGAGTAGGAAGGTCGAGGAGGTCTGGAAGGAGATTGCCGCCGGCGGGAAGGGCGATGGCGGGGACGGATCAAGCCTGGAGATGACCCTGGAGGACTTCCTCGCGAGGAACGGGTTGGTTAGGGAGGAGGACGTTAGGGTTCCATCGGGGTCCGTGCAAGGGGGTTTCGGCTTGGATTCAGGGGACGGCGGTGAGTTCTGGCCGTAACCAGCAGCAGCAGCTGCCGCTGGAGATGGCCTCCGCAAGGGAGAGAGAAGAAATGGAGAGGAAGGCATGGGCAAGAGGCATGTGGGAGATTGTGAAGGAATCGGTAACCCAAAAGCTTCTCACATGGCATCTCCCTTCCCCTCCTTTCCTCCTCCGGGGACAACTCTCTGGCCTTACCGTAATTGTCACTGGTGCCACCAGTGGTATAGGACTCTACACCGCAAGGTAAGTCCCAACCCCCCTCTGATGGAATCAAACCTCAGTAGAAATCTCTGGCAAATGTCATTCACATCCATAAGGATTTAAATATTTTGTTCTCTTTTGTTTTCCTGAATCAATTCTTTCATATATATATTTTGCCGATATAAAGCTTTCTTTTATTCATTCTACCCACTTTCAGGTTTAGCTGTGTCAGAATTTCTGGGCTTTTACCCATGAATACATATATAAGAAATTGTGATGTGAGTTAGAAACAAATAGAAAACTATATAAGAAGATTATAGGTCTATAGATATACAAGCCCTTTTGACTTATATCTTACATGACAAAGATTTCAATTTAAAAGTGAGAAAATGATGATAGAATATGTTAGCAAGAATAGAGACTTTGTTATATCTGGTCAATGGTGGCGGTTGTTGTTATCGTTGTTTTTCTTCACTTGATAACAAACCAAAAATTGCTGTGTTGTTTTCAGAATTAGATTGGTATTATTGCTGCAAGGGGTGGTGAAGTGATCCCAAATATTGCAATTTTAGGACTTGAAGATCCTGTGGATTTAGAAATGGATGAACATTGGAAGATCTTCACAAAGGAAATAACATGAACAGGAAACGCATACAATGGGTTAAATAGGATAACTAAAGAAGGCTTAGAGATAAGTTATTTCAAAGCTAGAAAGAAGATGGCTAATGAGACAAATGATTGGGTGTTGAACCTTGACCCTAACAAAAAGTAGGAGGGATGAGGAAATCACAGTTCTGCTCTCATGTTTCCAAATTGCAGCTGTATTCGTGGATATACTTCCTACACAAGAACCTTGATTTCCTAAAGTTATTTAAAATTTTATGGTAGGTATGCTCCCCATGAAGCTGATTAGAGCTGCTTGATTTGGTACCAGTGCTTCACAGACTGGTGGTGCCTAAATTATTGCTAAGTAATGCAGATTATTTCTATCTCCATGTAAATGAAATCATTGCAGCTCAGACAGAACCATAATATAAATCATGGGGTGCATTAATGATAATTCAAAAAAGGTAGATTCATGGTATTGTTCATAAAACGATAATAATTTGAACTTTATCATATGAGGAAGGGCAAAACCAATAATGCACTTCAACCTCTTAAAAAGGAATTTATAACATAAGCTCTCATGATGACCAGCCGTGAAATCCAGAAGGAGCAAAAGAAGAACATCGTTCTGACATTATGTCTATGACTCTAACTATAAACTAATAAATTAAAAGTATTATTTGGAAAAGTAGATCTCATGGCCCTAGTAGCTCATAATTTTAACTTATAAAATAATTGACCACCCTCTACTTCCTCCTCCTACTTGTCGTCATTCAGAAGAATTAGCCCTAAATTGTGCAGACATCGCATGATAAGTGGACAATATGATGACTGTGAAGAAGCAAATGAGAATTCAGTGTCTAGATTATGAATAAGGAAGAATATGGAAGGAAAACAAGTGAAGGGGAAAGAGACTACCATAGGCTATGAGTGCTAAGAGTTCCCAACTTCACCATTTGCTCCAAGAACATTTTAACTTTCTAATGAAGGCTTTCCATGCAATTGATCCTCATGTATCCCAGTCCCTACAAGACAAGCCAATTTAGAAAATGCAGAAGATAGATTGGGATATGGAATTCTGCACCAACAATTGGTTTATATGGTATCTTTATAACAATGCCACAGCAATATCAGTGCCATAGGAGGATAGGGAGTTGTATATGTCAATCTATAAGTAAGAAGTACTGCTTATTGAAATTGCCTATCTCTAAGATGGTTGTCATCACTTTAACAGTTACACTATCTTCTTATAGTCAATGGAGAGGAAGGAAGAGGCCGATGTTGGATCCGGTCGACAAGGCGGCACTCCAGAGGCAGAAGAGGATGATCAAGAACAGGAGTCGGCTGCCAGATCAAGGGAGAGGAAACAGGTTTTTTTTTTTAAAAAAAAATCATTCCTTTCCTTTTAATGGGCGAATAATTAGTCCTTAGTTGCATTTGTGTATATTTATGTGTTTCTAGGTTTCGATGATGAATAATTTGGTCCTTGGCGGTGTGAAAAATGTTAAATTTGTGTATGTTTATGTTTTCTTCTAGGCTTACACTGCAGAACTTGAATCTATAGTGACAAGGTTGGAGGAGGAAAATGTTCAGCTACTGAAATATCAGGTACTGCTACATGTTCGTTCTAATATCTAAATAGATGTCATATAGTCGTATCAAGCTTTCTACTCAAGAGTTTGGTTTTGTTGCTTGGAAAAACATAAAGTTTCTCTTCATTTCTTTTTTGAGAAACAATTTTGATTTTTCTGGAGAACATAAAGATTTTAGGAAACCAAGATGTCGACATCTCCAAATTTCATGGGAAGGGCTGGTTTAATAACAAATAGAATTGCACATGATTCTATAGGTTGCTCTTGTGCAGTAGCATGGAGTTTCTGAAACACCACGTAATTCTATAATATTTGCCTGTAAATATGATCAAGGAATTAAGGAACCCGAATGAGTTTCTTTTGGTCCACCTACAATTTTTGATGATTAATGCTGTTGGACTTATGAGTTGTCAATTTTCTTCTGATGTTGGGGTCTGGTTGAATTGGGAATTGCAGGAGGAGCAGCGCAAAGAGAGGCTACAGCAGGTATGGATATGTGCAAGTTTGTTGGTTGTAGATTAACTTATATGACACAAACTCTTTGCCTCTGTTTATTTACCACATTAGAAATGAGTTAGTTTATGCAGTTTTCATGTTGAAATTTTTTTATAAGTCTCTTCACATTTTGTTATGAATGCTTTATTTATATTTGTAACCAAATCTGATTTTGTTATGCCCAGTCTGTTTGCATGGTTTGGATGTTTGCCAAAGTTGGCAATTCAAAACATTTGAATGCCTTTCAGAAAGATTACAATTATGAATTTTTGGTTGTGTGGGAAGTGCAACATTCCCTAAAATTTAAAAGCATCTGAAAAGTCTTATGACTCCTATTATAGGAACAGCCTATGTTTTCCAGGCTAGCTGCACAGGCATTCCTATTGTTGAAATCAAATTATTTATCGTTGTTACCTCCACTGCTGCTGCTACTGTTATCGTTCTTATCATTGTTACCTCTTTTATTTTATATGATAAGTGTAGTATGAAAAGTAGAAGAGTATAAGAGCTATCACTAGATCTTCTTTGTAGAACTTGGTAAGTTGAAATGGCTATGTTGAGATTTGACAATTGTTGTACAGAAACCCTTCTTCCATTTCACCATACTAAGGTGAGAAAGATTCTATTTAATATTTTAAGCATGGTATGCTGTATTGGTATGTACCACCTCGTTCGAGCATATCATACTATTTTAGTCCCAAATCAAGACTTGGTACCATTGGATATTGAGTTTCGATACGCTGTACCAACCTGCGTATCAGGCATGCAGACACTATACTAGTATGGTATTAGTATAGTGCCACTGACTTTGTGTGCCCAAATTCCTGCCGGTCTCTGCGTCCGCGTCCATGGGTGCAGCAAGAATTCAAGCAAGCTATTTCTGTTGGGTTTAGTGGTGGAGAAGCCAGATAAGCAGCATGACACCAGATCGAGAAGGCAGGACAAAGTGGCCTCGTCCACAAACAAGACGAGGGCACCACATGAAGGAGACTTTATCCCCATCAGCCATCGTTGCAAGAAATGGTGGGCCTCCAGCCGTTTGTTTCTTTCCTTCATCATTTGTTAGGTTTGTCCTTCCTCCTCTCTTAGCTTCTCTACCATTTGTAATACATGTAAGAGGCCACATTGTGAGATCAAGGGTCATCCTTGAGCCCATGAAATGGCAAAGCAAGCAGGTTCAGTCTTTGGAACAACTATTGCCGCTCAGAGCTCAATCAAGGAAGGCCATGCAAAAAGGAAGAAGCTTGAGGATGAGGGCTCAACGTCCCGCAACATCTCCAAGCTCATACTCCCGCCTTTGGGTGTGTCAGATTCCAACCAGACCCCGCTTGACTGCAGAGCGAGAGTTATTTCACCAGTGAACTCAAGATATAGGTTAGAAGTACTCACACAATCATAGCAGTAATGCTTCACACTTCATAAAAGTTGCCTTCTTGTTCTTAGATATCTCAGTCACTCAAGTACTTGTTTGAAGGAAAAGTAATAGAACTGGGGGACTAAGAGATGTCCTTTCAGGTGCTGGGAGACGTTCATGGTGATCCTGGTGGCCTACTCTGCATTGGGAGACGTTCATGGTGATCCTGGTGGCTTACTCTGCATGGGTATACCCATTCGAGAGTGCGTTCATGAAGTCTATTCCTCCAGCAGCCTCACCATCTATGTTCTTTCCCTACTACTCAGTATGGGAGCGTCTGTACCATTGCTGGCTCGGCAGAGCAACGGCAGCCATGAAGTCAGCATCGCCATCTGATAGGGTGCTATGGATCCATCCATACCTTCTCCTCTCCATTCTTCCATTTGTTTATTGTTAGCTTGCTTGAATAAGAATGCTGCAGGGAAAAAGTCTTGTTTTGAGTTGAGCATTGAGCTTTGCCAAAGTTACAGAGAACGACGTCATCTTTGCTATGGTATGAATGATGCACTCTGAAACTATGACAGTTTGATAGATGGAAAGCTTATAAACAAGAAACTCATGATATTAGAAACTGTTGCGAAGGCACTTGTTTGAGTAAACCTTGAGATTCTTTCAACATGTCAACTATTTGCATAAACTACGTACTTGTCAGCTGGCTTCATTTAATACCCATACCATTACATATTTAGTATTCTCCAACTAATGGATGCCCATGGAAACGAAAATAAAACAAGTAGAATATTCAAGTCCTTATCAATAGTGGGCTTCATTTAGAAATGCCCAAACGTATGTTAAAAGTGGGGCACAATCAAGCACCTAGGAAAGCTAGAATATTCTGTAGAAGCCTCAACTAAAACTCACCAAAAGGATGAACAAATTTATACAGATAATTCATGTAACTTGAAACAAAGTTGCAACGAAGATAAAAATGAGAACGACGCATGGGGATGATATTTATTCTTAACTTATGATATTTATTCAATCTGAATGGTTTCTTGTTCTTGGTTATAGGCAGAACATTCTTCTTATCATGGCCCTAAGGGAGAAAGAGCAAGAAAAGAAAGAAAATAAGAAGAAGAAGAAGATAAGGACTGCATGGAGAAAAAGAAGCCATGTCCGGCGTATGTGCTTTGGTGCAAATATCAATGGAACGAGGTTAGCGTTGCCAAGTGTAGATCTTTTCCGGTTTGAGGTTAAAAATTTGCACGAATCTTATATTAGTTTATTCAAATTTAGGTTAAGAAAGAGAACCCAGATGCTGATTTCAAGGAAATCTCGAATACTCTGGGGCCAAATGGAAGACCTTGGTAATACATGTCTAGTGATACTTAACACGGAAGAGGTGATTGCTTCAGTAGCTGCAGGTAGATGTCACATACTAGCATTCACTTCAGGCTACATCAGAATTTGATGTCTAACGTATAAAACATTAGTATTGTTGATGTATATAGATATATTTATTTTATTTTATGAAATATATTTTTTATTTTTAAATTTAAATTGTCATCTATAAATTTTATTAGAATGCATTAAATATATTGTAATTTAAAAATAATTTTAAATTTATAAGAATAAAAATTTGATGAAATTTTATTAGGTTAACTATGGATTAGTGATGGATTTCTGATAGAAATAATAGTGACGAATTAGTGACGAAAATATTAGTGATTGATTAGTGATGGAATAATAATGAATGACTGATGGATTCTTTCGTCACTAATTCATCACTATTAGTGACGGACTAGTGATGAAAGTTTTAGTGACTAAATTTTCGTTAATAATCAATCGCTAAATTATGATGGAATAGTGATGAAAATATTTGTAACGGAATAGTGACGAAATAATGCGTGATGGATAGTCGTCACTAATCCATCACAATTTAGTGACGAAAATATATTTCGTCATAAATTTTTTGACGGAATATTTATCATAAATCCGTCACAATTTAGTGATGGAAAATATGTTTCGTCACAAATTTTTGATGAAATATTCCATCATAAATCCATCGCTATTATTTTGTGACGGACCTCTTTCCGTCACTAAATTTAGTGACGGCAAAAATTGTGACGATAAGATTTTCGTCACTAGTGATAAAAATTTTTGTCACTATTATACCATTTTCTTATAGTGTGAGCGAGGCGTTGCTTTTTCCAAGCAAAGCTTTTCAGACATAGGCGTTGCTTTTTCCAAGCAGACATAGGCGCTGGTTTCTTCTCATAGTAGAATCTTAAAAAGATGCAGAAGAATTTTTGGATTGATATACTCACAACTCAATCTTTGGGCTTATTATAGACACTTAGTTCAGATAATCTCAATCGCTTAATATATAATGGCCTTAAAAGCCTGATAGTCGTTACCCAAATCATGTTAGAAATGGCCTGAAAGTTGTTACCACGCAGCCTTGTTACCACGCAGCCGTGTGAGCATTCACGGAATGCTAACACATCATGTGAGCGTCACGAGTGGAACGCTCACGAGCGCCGCTCATGGGAACGTCCGCTCATGAGTAGGGGTGCAACTTGGGCCGGGTTCAACCCGAACCCGGCCCGCGGAACCCGATTTGTAGCAGTACTCAAACTCTAGTTTGCTTAACCCGAACCCGAAGGATCCGGGTTGAACCCAGACCGATTTGTAACTTGGGCCGGGTTAGGGTTGCAGTCAACCCGAACCCGAGAAAACCCGAACCCGCAAAGCCACAAGCAGCAGGCCCACTGGTGTTGTGGAAGTGATGATTTAGCCTTGTTTGTTAAGTTTAAAGCATGTAGTGCTGATGATAATAGTTTTGTGGAAGTGATAATTCTTGGTATGAACATTCCACCAGAACCTTCATTACCTTTTAAAATGAGTAATATACCTTTAACCTTTGCATTTTATCATGTAATATTGGTGGGCCAAACTAGTATCTTTATTTTTTTTAATTATCTTCTTCGAGACATTTGTAACTTCTAATATGAAGTTTGCCAAAATTTTATGAAAGCATCTGGGAAGAGGTGATGAGCAAAAAACTAAAACATCTGGGAAAGGGGCGACGAGTAAAAAATCAGAGAGCTTTGAATGGCGAATGCAGTCTCGCTACTTGGAAAAGATCTCTCATACCAGACTTATGTGGTCTTCTAACTAGCTCTTTATATCGTCTCAATATTTTCTGCTTCCAAAGGATAAAGGTGACTTCATCAATGCATATAGTGGCTATTGAAATATTATGCAATATTTGGATTACTTTGGATATGTTTTGGTTTAAGAATGTACTTTTTTTTATTTAGTCTTATGTAAAAGATGTATATTTTTAGACACGTAATTTGAAATGTGAAGCTTGTTTGTTTCAAACTTCAGCTTGTTTGTACAATATAAAGCTTATTTGTTTCAAACTTTAGCTTATTTGTGCAATGTAAAGCTTGTTTGTTTTAGATTGTCATATATATTTTTTTTCTATCAACCCGAATTCTAACCCGAAACTCAACCCGAACCCGATTTTTAAAATAGGGTTAGGGTTGAGGTTTTAAAATAGGGTTAGGGTTAGGGTTAGGGTTGACATTTTACAAATAGGGTTAGGGTTAGGGTTGAGGAAAACCCGAGTTTCATGAGCCCGAGTTGCACCCCTACTCATGAGTGTTCCTTCCATTTCTTTTTCTTTATTTAAAAATTCTTCTTTTTAAATGTAAAAAGGTCCATATTTCTTTTAAATTAAAAAATATCAAAATTAATATAACATAAATTTTAGGATAGAAGTGGGCACTGGCGGCACGGCCCGGCACGAAACGGGCCGTGCCGGCACGGCTTAGTAAATCATGTCGTGCCGAGCTTGAAAATTTTTTTTGCCAATCCGGTATGGCACGCTCATGACAGGCATGTGCTGACCCACCATACCGATAGCCTATACCGTGCCGTGCCAGGCACGGCCCACATGGCCTAGGCCATGCCGGCCCAGGTGGGCCTTGCCGGCCCAGGTGGGCCTGTATCGTGCCATGCCAAGCATGACCCATAAGGGCTTGATAAAATTTTTTTATAAAAAATTATTTTTTTATAAATTTAAAAATTATTAGAAATAAAAAAAATCTATTAATATAAAGCCACCTTAATGGTGGGGGGTTTGGCATAGACTCCTACCAGTTTATTAATTTAAAATCAAAATGGTACATGAAGGAAAGGGGGCTAGGCCTGACCTCCAGAATAAAATAAGGAAAAAGAAAAAAATAGAGATGACTCACTTTAATAATTTAAAAAATAAAATAGAGATGACTCACTCATCAGTAGTATTTGTGTCATCATCATCTTCACTGATTAAGTCATATCTACCTATATCTTGAAGCCTCACCTCAGCATCCAATCAATCTTTGAAGCAGAGAAACATCTCAATCGTCTCGCCAGTCATCCTACTTCTCTTTTCATCTAGAACACGTTGACCTACACTGAAATCGGATTTCGATGCTACTGTGGACATCGGCATAGCTAAAATATCTCATGCAATGGCAGACATAACAGGATATTAATTTCTAACACTCTTCCACCAAGCTAATAAATCTAGACTTTCTATTTGATCTTCATCATATGCAGAATGAAGATCATTTCGTAACTAAAATTCTAATTCATTACTTAAAGATGAAGAAGACGAAGCATGTGCATGTCTTCTAATGAATGAAAAAATAGATGACGAACGAGATCTAGAAGAAGAAGCGAGCTTTGAGTAGGTATTCTAGATCCATAAATTTTGTCATTATATAAATCATAAATATTATTAAGAAGTCATGTTACCTCATATTTAGCAGGTTCTGGATTTTGATTCATATTTTCACAATATTAATCAATTAAAACATTTATGCCATTTAATTTAACTCTAGGATCAAAAACAGCAGCTAAGTTATGCAATGGACATATCCTATTCCAATATTCATTCCATTTAGTTTTCATATTATATATAATAAGCATTAAAACTTCATGATATCTATATTCTTTAAATTTTTCACTAATTACATATGCTTTGTGTAAAAATGAACAAGAAGTTGGATAATAAATACGAAAGAACAATTGTAGCATCATAAAAAGTAACAAAAAAATCTTCTAAAATTTTACCTTGATGCCAATCAGTTTCAGTCAATGTAAATCCTAATCCATGATCATTAATATAAGAACTTAATAAGTTCTTATATGAATATGCATTATGTATCATAGTATAGGTACTATTCCAACGAGTAATTACATCAAGTTTAAAGTTTTTAAAATGTTTACCATGATCTACACATAATTGTTTAAATTCTTGAAGTCTTGACCTTGAAGCTTGAATAAAAGAAACTGCATTTCTAATTTTTGAAAGAACCTCTTGAATTATTATCGTGCCAGATTGAGTATAAATATTTAAAATATGACATGCACATCTAATATGAAATAATTATCCATCTAAAATAGGATGCAAAGAATCATTTAATAATGCAACAACAGATTATTATTAGATGCATTATCAAAAGTAATAGATATTATTTTCTTATTAATATTATATGAGCATATAGTTTGATAAATAACATTTAAAATTTATTGTCCCAAATGCCGAAAATCAAAAGCACGAAAAGCAAGAATTCGTTTATATAGTTGCCAATCATTATCAATATAATGAGCAGTAATAGCAATATAACAATTACTACCTACATATGCCGACCAAATATCAAAAGTTAAAGAAATTCTAGCATTTAAATTCGAGAGAGTTTCAGTTAAACTTTGTTTCATTGCTAAAAAGTTTATCATAACCACTCTTCTAAATGTACAAATCATTCAAAATTATAAGATTCAGATAAACTAAAAGGTAATTCATCTTGAACTATCCATCTTACAAGTAATTTCTTTTGACTTTCATGGTTATATGCAAAATTACCTATAAGTGATCCCTCTTGTATATTAAGGGTATATTGTTGATGTGAATTATGCATCCTATGAGTCTCTTGATGTCTTTTTAAATGCCCTGTTCCCCCATTACTAGAACAACTGTAAAGTTTTGCACATTTTCTACATTTTGCTTTGTAAACTCTATCAATAATAATTCTATCGAAATCATTCCAAACATCACTAGTCCTCTTACGAGAAGAGGTTTGACATTCACTGACACTGGCTCTAGAGGAAACTTGGAGTTAGGGTTGGGGTTGGAGATTAGTTTCCTTACCCTCAGAAAAAGGATGCATGTTAAAATTACTTTTGTTAAAAGATGTCATATCTAAAAATTTTAATTAATGAATACAAAAAAATAAAAACTAACCCACAAGAAGGAATTGAGAAGAGGACGTGGACCTGAGGTGGACCCGAGATTTGTGAGCTTCCTCTTGTGCTCTCGTCTCTCAACAAGAAGTGACATCCTTTCTCTTGTATTTTTAACAAGAACCTCCTCTTATGTAGCACTTGAACACTTGCTAGAGCACTTGCCACTTGCAAACTAAAAATTAAATTGCTAATCTACTAGAGCACTTGCTAGAAGAAAGAAATAGTAGTAATAGAGAAGAGTTGGTTTGGTGTAGTAAGAATGAGGGAGGAATGGGCTATTTATAGAAGTTTCAATTTTTTTTTCAAAAATACCTTTTAATATAGCTGTTATATGGCTGTTGGAGAGGTAAAATGGTCAAAACCCTCCCTAAACGGTTATATAGTCGTTTCTAGCCATTTTCAACAGCTAGAAATGGCTATATAGCCATTTTTAACGGCTATATAGCCGTTAGGGGCCGTGCTTGGCACGGCTTAGGCCCGGCACGGCTCGTGGCCCAAAATGGGCCATGAGCTATACCGGGCCTAAATTTTTTTTTTTGTCATGCCTGGTATAGTCCGTTTGTTACTGGACTGTGCCAAGCACAACACGGCAACTAAAGTGGCACGATAGACCTGAGCCATACCATGCCAAGTACAATCTAGTGCCCATCTCTATTTTAGAACATTTTATATCGCACAATAAATAAGGTATCACTACAATAAATGCTAAAAATATTATTTTTTGATGCTTAAAAGTATTTAAAAATAATATTTTGATGCTTTTGCAATCATCGGTATAGCGAGAGTGAAGGAAAAATAAACCAGGATGCTGATCTTGCCTACGCTTTTAAGCCTCGGCAAGTGGTCATATCCCGCTTTTTCAAAAGCCTGCTTCGAATAACCCTTCAACCAAATTCTACAAAGAAATCAATAAAAGCATCACCACAAACAACCAAAAAGAACTATCTCGTACAATCTGGATCGAAAATCTTGGCCTCAAACTCAGAGAATCACTCAAAAGTTGAAGCCCAAAACCCAGAGAGCAACCAAACCCCCATAGAAGGAAGTACCTTTTGGCGATGCTTGTGTGATTCGGCAATTCCCATGGCTTCCATGGCCAGGGAATCGCCCCTCCTAGGCTTCTTGGAGAGCCTCCGCTGCAGTGACCTCTCCCCGAGAACGTGAACATCCCTGCCCCGCTCTTGCAGAGGGAAAGCAGAGGTAATAAGAGAATTAGAAGGTGTATCAGAGGCAAGAGGGATCTCAAACAAACTCTTCAATACCTACTTCCCAGTGCAACCTTGAACAGGGCCCTAGTGCTTTTGTAGCATCGACAGCTTTCGGTATTTTTTCACGCTACAAAGAAGAAAGTATTGCTATAGCTTTTTTTGTTGTAGTATCTTGTGGACTTAAACCCTACTTAGTGTTGATTGTATACATATGAAGAAACCATAGTGCATTAAACTTTGAACTAGATCCTTAACTCAGACTTTTACTAATCACAAGCATAGTATGGATCAATTAAGTTTAAATGGTTAGCACATATTAAAGGCCTTATGCTTAGTACCTTGACTTTTCATGAGAATTTCTTAAGATTAGCCCAAATATTTAGTCATGGCCTAATATAATAATTTCATATAGATGAATCCTCTAAAGGTATTTGTGATTAATATTCTGCATATAACCTACCTCGGATCCATTAAGAGTATGACTCAACCTTATACAAATTTATTTTGTCAGTTTCTAAGAGCACTTATCATAGGGATGGAATGAGAAATTTTTTAAAAAAATTATGCTCTAACATGATCACTCAATCAGTTTCAGTTCTACCATATTAAACATCTTTTATGGGATCTCTAATCATAAAGGTCAGGCATCCACTGCTGGTGATCAAATAATAGGCTTAAGCTTCATCCCCCTCGATAATTCTAGGACTTTACTCCTAAATAGCTTCTTAGTTCATTGATCTTCCAAATTCTTTTCAAATTTAATAAATTTCAAGTAGATATCATTATTTTTGGATTGGACCTCAAATAAGAGAATCAAACAAATATACATTAGAATTGAATACATATGAAATAAAAGTGTATATATTAATCATAACTTGAAACACGTGTTGAACTTTATTGTTTTGCTGCTTTTGCAGTTCCTATAATTTAAAATTTTATTTAGAAACCAAAGACTTCAATTGATAAAAAGGAAGTTATTAATAGATTCAATAATAAAAAGTAATTTAACCAAATACAAGATAAACAATAAGTTGAACATTCCAACAATCATGAGATTATTTAGCAAATTACATGTTAGCAAAAAACTTTATCAAATCTCATGGCAACAAATTTAAAAGACTTAAAATCATGCACCTTACACCTCCCTACAATCTATAACAATAAGAAGGAATTAGTTTAACTTTCTAAGTTAAGCAATATCTAATATTTCTAACTAATTGCTAATTTAATTATGGAAGCAAATTAAAGTAAGTAATAAGTTAAAAAAATTGTAATAAAGTCATCTATAAACATTACTCATTGATTTGCTGTTGGTTCTTGGATTAAAGTATAAATACAGAATTTTTATGGAAAACTTAAATGAACCTACTAGGAAAATAATTTTTTGAAAAGAGCCATCGCTATAACTGAGGCTACTAACATGGAGAGTTAGGATTCATAGGTGAAGCTATTAGGTTTTTTTTGGGATGCCTAGACCTAAAAGGTGCTCAGTGGGAGCTCATAGTTTAATTTGATGTCCCCTAGCTCTTCATATGTAGCCATGATAGACTTAATGGAAGCAAGCTTCGCACATGTGTTGTAAGAAAATATTATATGACAGTCCAATGAAAATATGGCATAGCATCAAAGGGAAGGGATAATGAAAGTTGATCTCTTAGTTATTATATGCATTGCATTTTAGTATAGTATGCCTTGTGCCATTCCACTAGTGCTTGGCACTTGCAAACACACATGCTAACTGCAGCATGCCAAGCATCAACATATAGCTATTGCATGCTAATAAGCTATTGGAGTGGCATGTGCCAATCAGTCATGATTGACATAAATATTGCAATTTATGACTATAATTCTCTCTACAAAAAATTTATTTTTATCACTATTTTCTTTTATTTTGATCAATTGATGAATATCTCATGTATATATATATATAATAGATCTTGTCCAAATAGAGATCATATCAAAGACTTTTATATTGTCTACTACTAGCTAGGCTAAGCAAGGAAATCGTGTGCAACATACAAGCTATTAAATCATAAATTAAAATTTGATGATTTGAAAAATTTTAAAAAAAATTCCAAAAAAAACTTCAATAAAAAAATATAGAAAATGTTAAACATTTGTATAACAATATATGACCAATTATTGTTACTTACAATAAAATTAAATATAGAATTTATGCCCATGAAAAATAAATTTTAGTTGATATAGGAACTCGTCTACATGGAAATGATAATGGTTAGGTATAAGTTGTAAATACAAGTACTATTTAAAACGTTTGGAATTCTTTTTCTTTAATCACTTATATCAATATTTTTAAAAGTATGGATTTGACATAAAATAAAAAATATATTCAAAAATTTAAAGTCGACTATCCATAGATGAATCAAACATAAATTGATTCATACATCTTCAGATATATTAACCAAGTATCAGTCATCACACACATGATGTTCTCGAAAAAAATGCCTCAATTTTTTTTTAATGGTAAACATGAAATATAGGTACTAAAATATGAACCTTGAGCTTAATTGGCTTTGCACAACAAAAAGTTAAAAGTTTAGCCTTATAGTTTAAGTTTTTAAACTAGTAGTTTTTTTAGATAATATCTAGATTTTGAATTTAAATTCAAAAATTTAAATCTAAAAATTACTTGCAATAAATAAAGTAATCATTAAGCAAAATTAACTAAATAATTTAAATTTGAATTTGAGTTTCAAATATAAAATTTGATTTTTTAAAAGATTTTTGAAATTTGTATTCTAATTTTCAAATTTCAAATTTGAATTTCAAATTTTTGATTTGAATTTTAAATTTTTGATTTGAATTTTAAATTTTAAATTTCAAGTTTAAATTTTAAATCTCAAATTTGAAAATATCAGGTCAAGCTTCCATGAAAAGATATGAAAGATCAGATAAATTATCGAGGTCAAGCTCCTATTATCAATTGGAAAGAGATGAAAATACTAATTAAAGAAAGTTGTTTGCCATCCTATTACAACAAAGCTCTTAATTATTTATCATGGCAATGGATACGATCTGTATCTAGGAAAATTCCTAGAGAAGGAATTGGAAGAAGTAGAAGAAACTTTTCGGTTTTCAAGGATCAAGTTAGAAATCTTGGTTGTATGACACCACTGAAAAGAATTGCATGCAATGAAGTCAAGCACCTCATGCTTCGGATTATTGTCAGACTCAGACATGCACAAATAAAGAATAAGGAAGGCAATAAATTCAAGACTTTTTTTTTAAAAAAAAAAGTCTTGAATTTCTATAACTTTTGCACAAATTTCAAAGCAATAAAAAGAATTTTTCTTTCAATTTTTTTATCAGTAATTACAATAAAAATCCTAGCAATTTCTAGTGAAAAGAAAACTAGTCCTTAGCTGTTGAAAAATAGTTGATTTTAAAAACCTAACTGAAAATTATTAGAAATTCTAGTTTAAAATTTTAAATACACAAAAAATTTAAAATCAAAAGTGTTGCCGCTGAAATCTGTCCTTCGGCTCGGGCGCGATCGGGCTGCAGCGTGGGCTCCCTTCTGGGCGGACCTGCAAGACAGTCCTCACGCGAGAGGCATTGGGGGTGGCCCTCTGCGGAAGACCCTCGATGCCCAAGTCAGTGGAGACCAGCAATCAACAAATATGGGGAGAAGGATCCCCAGGAAGAGTTTCTCCGAGCTCTCGTGGGAGCTTTTATGGTGGAGTGTGAGAACTGCGAATAAAAAATGGGTGTAGAATTGTCGTACTTGAGAGGTTGAGGGCGGTAGTATTTATAGGCGGTCACCTGACTTCTTGGACGTGCTCTGGATGAGGTCTGAAAGTTGTTGGGATTCGAAACGGATTCGAATCAGATTGTTACAGGGCCGGTAGGATCCGTATCTGGTTAGTTAGAGGATCGACGGCTGGGAGGCGGAGAGAGTTTGCCGATGGCTCGAGATTCAGTAGCTGCGTGGTCCCTAGGCCACTATTGTAGGTCCTAGGCCACGTCTTGGCATGATTCCTTGTTTGGAATCTTATTCTGTTACAGTAAATTTGAACTCTCTCGCGCCAAATTCCGCAGAGGTCTGAAGTAGCTCGGATCGAATGGCCGAGGAATGGTTTGGCTTTGATGGCAGAAGCATAAGAATAGCTCAGGTTGCCGAGGCATAAGGTTGGCCGAACCTGCCGAAGTATAATGTGGTCGGCCGAGTCGGACTTCTTTGAAGCATAGAGTCAAGAACTCATTGTCTCGGCTTTATGACGTCATCCTTCCTCACGCAAAAGGTGCCACATGGCAGCCATAAATGCCTTAATGATAGAAGGAAATAAGTCATTAAATGCCTTAAAGCAGGTGGATGCACATGACCTTTATGAGGCCATAATTGCGTTGGTGTGAAGGATATAGCGCGACTGTGGAAACCGAGCTAGAGCCTAACTATATTTGCCGAACTATATTTGCCGAGGCATGTTGGCCGAAGTATATTTGCCTAACTATATTTGCCGAGGCATGTTGGCCGAAGTATATTTACCAAGGCATGTTCGCCGAAATATGCTTTCTCTTCTCTTTTTGTTCTATTAAATGCTGGCTAAGTCATTATGACCGTTTCTGCACCATTAAATGCTCCAGCCTATTGATTTGACTGCCAGATATTAATGAAGGGCCCTTGGAAGAACCCACGCACGTGACGTGGCCCTTTTTTCCCTTTTATTCTCTTTCTTTATTATGAGGAGACTCTTGTTGCTAGAATGTCGCGCCAGCAGGCCAGCTGGCAAGCAGGGCATTTGGACTGGGTGCGACCCAATCGCCGATGTGAGCGGTCAACAATGCAATGATGATTTACCCCTCATCAAAAAGAAAATAAGAACAATATCTGAACGAAGGCATATTAGACCCTACTCTAATTGGGCGTTTAGTAGGAGGTAATCTATCATAATTTAAATGGAGCCCATCGGATAATTATATTTGGTACATATTTTGAATGGTAATCTATCTTGTAATATTAATATGGATAACCTCATTAGAGGTAATCCAGATTATCTCATGAAGAGGTGGTTATCCACATTACTAGATATGGTAATCTGATAAATTACTTTTTAACAAAATTATCCTTTTTTTATCGCTCTCTACTCGCATCCTCCTTTACCGACCTCACTAGAACCTCCTTGTTGAAGGTCCCGAGGCACATCCTCCTTGCAGGGTCAGACCATGGATCTCTGCCCCCTAGTGGCCCCATGGCACGCCGCGCTGCGAAATTTCTTTCGATCGATGGCAGCATTCTTATTAGTCCCTTAGAATATCATTTATAAATATAATTTTTTTAAAACATTATTATTTATAAATATAATTTTTTAAAATCAATATATAATAATATATAATTTTTAAATAAATTTAATTTAGGGATATTTTAGGAATTTGATATTTTATGATTGGTAATCTGTTTGTCGTACCAAATACAGTAATCAATATTACTGTTGCATTATCTGTGTATACCCAACACAGTAATCAATATTACTGTTGCATTACCTGTGTATACCAACATTACTGGGTGGTAATTTATCTTGTAGATAATCCATATTACCATTTAGGATTGCTCGCGATGTTCCATATGCAACCTAAGGACTAGTTTTCGTCCCTTGTTACATACAATCCATTCCCAAGCTACAATGACTCGGTTCGATCCAAACCTTCTATTACGAGAACGATTCCATTTAGGTGCAACCCAACGACTCTTTTAGATGCTCAAAAAAATAATTATTATAAAATAATAAAAAATAAATATAAAAGAAAGAGGTGAGAGATTTTTTTTATTAACAGATCTTTGAGACACAGACGCCACTTACTTCTTGCAGCAGAATCTCATAAAGATGAAAAGAAAATTTTAGATTGGGACACTCACGCTCCTGAATCCTTGAGCCTATTTATAGACTCAGTTCAGGTAACCTCCAATGGCTCTTAAAAATCTAATAGCCATTACCTCCAAATCACATTAGCAATAATATGAAATTTAAATTATTTGGACCATTTTTGGCTGTTCACGGTTGTTACCGTGCCACCGTGCAAGTGTTCATGGAACGTTCGCATGTCATGCAAGCACATTGCAAGTGGAATGCTTGCGAGCTCCGCTCATGGGGACGTCCGTGAGCGTCCACTCATGGGCATTCCTTCCATTTCTTTTTTAAATTTTTTTTTTCTTCTTTTTAAACATAAAAAGGTTAACAATAAGAATATTTGTATTAAAAATAAAATTTTGATTTCTATTCATGCTTATGGTACCATCATGCTGGTCCAATTAACCCATTAGATGGCTAAAATTATTTGGCTAAAAAAAAGTTAAATAATAGTAGATGTACTTGAGTTATAAGCATTTAACACTTTTTCTTTTCCTTTGGTATAAGACTATATTTGGATATTATAAATCCAATTTTAGAGATCAAATAGTAGAATACAATAATAAAATCCCCATGACTAAGGAAAGAATATTAGAGACCAGATATAGTATGATACAATAATGTAATCGCTTGATTTGATATAAGCACTAAATTAGAGTATGATAATTGCATCCTATGATTTTTGAAGGTTTGACTTCAGATCTTATGACTGTGAAGATTGCTTAATATATCCAAGTTTGTGCTTACTATAACGAGCGAGAGCTGTGATTAATTCTGATTGATTCTAACAATTGGATTGACTCCAATTGGTTCTAAATGTTGGGATATTTGTCCATAAACAAATGACATTTATTATTTTACTGAATAATTTAAGAAATTTTTTAATATTATACTTGCATGCATGTTTTGATGCTTTATAAATATCAAAAATTTCTGGATTATTTAAATGTGACTTTAAATATTGTATATAAGTATTATATATAGAGAATAATATTTAAAGTAAAATAATCTAAATTTATCTATAATTATAAATTAAAGTTACAATCGGGATCTTTAATTTAAAATTACTAGTGCGGTTCATTACATTCTGAATAAAACGTTCTTATCGGATTGTTGTTAATGAGATTATCGGAATGAAAGTGCTTTATATAATTTGATTATATTGGACTGAAACACGATTAATTATGAATCTCTAATAAATTTTGTTGTTAAAATAGAGCATTCAAAATTAATCAATGATGGTATCGATCTTAATTTTGAGTAATTAATAGACTCCTATTTATTGTATTATTTTTTGAAATGCTGGGTAATGATACAGAAACATAGTGTCAAATTCTTGGTATATTGAAAATATAATAACATAAGTAGCCGGGAATATTAATATATAAGATAAAATCTATTCCTTCGTAAAGAAGTAATATGGATGATTCCAAATTGATTCGGGACTTGAATAATAAGAGCGTTCAATTTATGATTGGATTATAAATATATTATTATTACAGAATCAATGGTACTTATGGATAAAGATATAATTGAAGAGATTAACGGAAAATGCCTAGCTGAACCGTTTATTGAGAATTGATTTATATGTAGTGACTATATCAATGAACAATTCAAATCCTTTTGAATATAATTAATTTTATAATTTTAAGAGTGCAGTTCCAAATTTTTAGTGGAGTAATTTGAAATTAATAATTTTGATATTTTAATTAAGGTATTAATTGAATGTCAAATTATTGAAGCTTAAATTTGTAATGTTTATAGTTTCTGATGGCTCCATTAAATTATGTGAACTTCATTATATGTTTGGGTTGAGTTAGTAATTTGGAATTGAGATTTCTAATTAAATTAATTATCATACATAAATTAATTAGATTAATTTTTATTTTAAATAATATGATTATTTAAAAATAAATTTAAAATTGCTTTAAATTTAAGAATATATAGTGTGCTAGGGAATACATCGTAGGCATATTCAACAAGAAGAGTCTATGTGAAAATTTTTTGTTGTTGGAGAAATATATGGGATCGTAGGAGAGCTTTTTTCTCTTCCATTTCATCACACAATAAATATATTAAAATAAACCAATAATTGGTTGTTGGATAGATATACGTTAAAGTAATTCAAAGAGTTAGAAGTTATCTTTAAATTTTAATTAATTGATTAATTAATTAAAAAGGTTGGTAGTTATTATTCTCTTAGAATATAAGATTCAAAAGAGAAGAATAACGACAATGATCAACCATAGATAGTTCTCTCCTTCAACTTCACTTTATCTCATGAGTTGAGAATACGCCCACTCGTTCGCGTTCATCATAATTTGGAGAATGTTTGGAAAGATCCGTGGTGATTAAAAGGATTTGGTGATTCCAAAGTGGTGCTTATGGAGTTTAAGACATTCGACGAAAGCTTAATAATTTCTTAATCTCCTTATTGTTCTTATTATTAAATTAATATGGGTATAGATCGTACTAACTCAATTTTTTTAAGATATGTAATTTGATCCTTATCTTGCTTTCGCTAAGATATGTGATTTGATCCTTATCTGGCTTCCGCAAACATCTCAAAATTATTTTGAGATTACCAGCAATTGGTATCAGAGCCAGGTTATACCCCTATTAATTTAATAATAGATATATAATAATCTTTATATGATTGGGTAGGCACTCATGCATAATGGACTATGCTTTTAATATTTTCATGATGATGAATGTATGTGCGAATGGATTGGCATTATTATTTTTTGATTCCATGGAATAAGTTATGTAATTTTCTTTTGATTAGATCAATTGAATATAGGATTTATAATATTATCTTCCTTTTATATTGATGAAGAAGGGTTCTTCATTGTTTTGAGAATAGTTCTCAACTAGAATTTTTTTAAAGAGTCCTGTTTTATTGAGAAATTTTTTCAAAGGCTGTCCGATAGGATTTTTTTCCAAGATGTTTTGAGTGGGGAGTCAGTCCCTTCCCTTGGCTTTGAGCCTCACCATTTTCTAGGGATTCGAAGAACCTCATCGTTTCCCAGTGACTCGAAGAGCCTCACCGTTTAGCTTCATATTGAATGTTTTTTTATGTTGATAATAATTACATTTACTCTTCACGTATGAAAAATTTTTCCGTTTTGCTTTTATGGAATGTTTTTGTTATGTTAATAATAATTACATTTCCATGCCTATTATATGCCATATTAGATAGAAAAGTGCCTACCTATTTGTTGTATGTCATGCATTTAAGTGTATTATTATTTTATTAATTTTACTAAAAAATTTTAGTAAATTATATTTAATGCACTTTGCAATAAATTTAATGAGATTAATTTGTAAATTAATTTAGCAATTGGATTTGCAAAATTAATGTGCCAAATGTAAAGTTTTAAATTTAAGTGTTATAATTTAAGTTATCACATTTAACTTATTTAATAATTTTAAAGTATTTAAAATTATAAAATCTGAGTGATTTAAATTGTTTAAATTAACTAAGGGTTTTTGAAATAAAAGTTGTTTTATAAATAAATACACTTTGCAAAATAATAAGTGGGAGGGGTAATATGACAATATAAACCCTTTGTTGACCCAATTGATGATTTTGATGATTAACAAAACTATTTGAGTATAACTATTGGAGGCTCTAATGATTTTGATTAAGTGTTTCAGATTATAAGTCTATTGAATGATCAAAATCAGGAGTTACATCGTGTTCTGGATCGAATCTAATGTCTAGGTAAGATTGCAGACATTAGAGTCGACTCCGAGAATCACAGAGCCGACTCCGGAACTGGCACGGAAGTTAGAGTCGACTCCGAGACTGTTAGAGTCGACTCTCACAGAAGAAGCAGAACGTCGATTTTTCTGACCCCGACCTAGAGTCGACTCCGGGTAAGTTAGAGTCGACTCCAGAAAAGTTTCTTATCGACCCCAGAAAAGTCAGAGACGACTCCGAAAATAACGTTTTAAAATGCTTCGTGTTAGAGTCGACTCCAGAAAAGTTAGAGTCGACTCCAACCCACCTGGAACGAAAAATCAAATTGCCAGATCAGCTCTAACGGTAATATTTCTATTTTACCTTATTTCTAACGGATATATTTTGCTACAAGCTCAAACGGATTGTTTTCTTCCAAAAATGATTTGAAAGAAATCTATAAAAAGGGAAGACTATTGTTCAAAAAAAAAAGAACGGAAAAAAAGAGAACAAAAAAAGTGAGAAAATCGGAAATAGAGAAATCCCATTTCAAAATCCGAAAAGAGAGAGCCTGAATCTCAAGAGGAAAACCTTCTAGCTCGAATCCACTCCACTCCAAAAATCTCAAGAGGAATCCAAGGCATTCAAATCAAGTTTTTGTGGATTTCCCAACTTGGAGAAAGAAGTTCAGCTTCTTACTTTTCAACCCTTCTCAACTGCTTCAACTGTGAAGAATCGGAGCTGAGGCTTGATTCAACCTAGCAAGGAGAAGAAGAAAGAAGAAAAGAAGAAAAGCTCAAAAGCCAACCATCTACAAATCAGGCTTTTCTAAACTTGTTATATTATTTGATTATCTGCTCATTAAGGAGCTTTGTATTTGAAAAACATATTTCATTTGTTTGTATCTAGTTCAATCTGGGGGATTGAACTAGTGGAGGTAGTCTTACCTCGGTTCAAGCTTGGCTAAGCTTGTGTTAGGGTTTTTGTGCTGGTGAGCACTTGAAAACCAGCTGGGTTCGTTGTGCGTCCGGAAAAACAACAAGTTTGAGTTGTGAGCTTGTAAAACAACTCGGCTGTAATCAGGTTGATTATAGTATGGACCCAAGTGAATCTTGGGAGTGGACGTAGGTGTTGGATACACCGAACCACTATAAACTCTTTGTGTTTGCCGTGCTTACATTGACTCTATCTCTATCACCGTCTTATTTCTGCACTTTATATTTACTTTGCTATTGCCTTCATTCATCTTAAGCAAACTAGTTTAAAAGGCTAATTTTTTAAAGAACCCAATTCACCCCCCCTCCCCCTCTTGGGTTGTCATCTGGGCCAACAATTGGTATCAGAGCTAGTGCTCATTAGATTTTGATCACACGATCAAGAGCTAAAGTTCCAAATGGCAACACAAGTTGGTTCTTTTGCTGAAGGTCATTCTACGAATAGACCTCCACTGTTTAATGGCTCAAATTACTCTTATTGGAAAGCTAGAATGAGGATATTCATTCAAGCTTCTGATTATGAGCTATGGGGTGTTATAATCAATGGACCTAGTACACCCACACATGTTATAGATGATACTATTGTTCCTAAGCCCGAAAGGGACTGGAATGATAATGATAGGAAAATGGCACAGCTTAATGCTAAGGCCATGAATGTTTTATATTGCTCCTTAGATGCTAATGAATTCAATAGAATCTCCACATGTAATTCGCAAAGGAGATTTGGGATAGACTAGAGGTTACCCATGAGGGTACCAATCAAGTAAAAGAATCTAAAATTAATATTCTTGTTCATAAATATGAATTATTTAGCATGGAACAATCTGAAACCATTGCATGCATGTACACTAGATTTACAGATATTGTAAATGGTTTGAAAAGTCTTGGTAAGACATATACTAACTCCGAACTTGTTCGAAAAATTCTTAGGTCATTACCAAGATCATGGGAAGCAAAAATGACTGCAATCCAAGAAGCTAAGGACCTCAACACTTTACCCTTAAAGGAGCTTCTAGGATCCCTTATGACCCATGAGCTGACTATGAGGCAGCATGTTGAGGAGGACACAAAGAAGAAGAAAATGATTGCCCTCAAAGCTGCAAAAGAAGAAGAGAGCAGCAGCGATGATGATGATGATGATGATGATGAGACTGCTCTCTTAGCCAAGAAATTTAAGAGATTTATGAGGAGAAAGAAACCCTTCCACAAGAAAAAATTTGGAGCTAAGTGGGAAGGAGAAAAGGATAAAAATAAGGACAAGGACAAAGAAAAAGAGAAGACCCCTTGACTTGCTATGAATGTAATAAACCGGGGCACTTTAGGAATGAATGTCCTAGATTGAAGAAAGCCTACAAAAAGAAAAAGAAGGCTTATATGGCGACTTGGAGTGACAGCGAGGAATCTTCTTCCGAAGAAGAAGAACAAAAGGAAGTCGCAAACGTATGCTTTATGGCGGACGACAACGATGAGGTAAGTTCCGACAACCCTTGTGATGAATTTGCCTTTGATGAACTTTTTGATGCTTTTAATGAACTTGTTAGCGATTTCAAAGTTTTGAAAAAGAAATACAAGATTTTGAAAAATGAAAATTTAACTTTCATTCAAGAAAAGGAAAATCTTAACAATGAAATTAAGAAACTTAAATCTGAAAATGAAATTTTAATGAATGAAAAGGAGTCAATCTCTAATGAAAAAGATAAACTAAAGAATGAGGTTAAAAAACATAAAAACATAGTTGATAAGTTTACATTAAGCTCAATTAAATTAGACATGTTATTAAATAGTCAAAAAGCAGTTTTTGACAAAGCCGGATTAGGATATAACACTTTAAGAAAACAAAAATCACTTAAAAATATTTTTGTAAGTGCTGGCCAAAGTAATATTACATGCTTTAAATGTAATCAAAAGGACATAAATCTTATGAATGTAAAATTCTAAAACCTAAAAACCTAAATATTAAAGGAAAGAAAATATGGGTTCCGAAAGGAACAATATTTATTGCTACTAACCATGAAGGACCCAAGAAAGCTTGGGTACCTAAACATAAAGTTTGATTTTATTGCAGGAATGTCTTGTGGCCAAGAGATCAAAAAGAAAGTGGTATCTTGATAGTGGCTGCTCAAGACATATGACGGGTGACAAAGAAGAATTCATCACCCTTAGAAGAAAAGAAAGGAGGAGTTGTTACATTTGGCGACAATGGCAAAGGCCAAATCTTGGGGTTTGGTAACATTCAAATAACTCCCTCCACATTTATTGAAAATGTACTTTATGTTGATGGTTTAAAGCATAACTTAATTAGTATAAGTCAATTATGTGACAAAGGTTTTAAAGTTTCATTTGAATCTTCTTTATGCACTGTAGCTAATCCCATTGATAATAGCATTGTTTTTATTGGAAATAGAAATGGCAATGTATACATGATTGATTTAGACAAATTGTCTACTAATAATCATTGCTTAGTTGCTAATAATGCTAATATGAATGAGATTGGTTGGTTGTGGCATCGAAGATTAGGTCACGCAAGCACACACCTTATTTCAAAACTAATTAGAATGGATTTAGTAAAAGGTTACCTAAATTAGATTTTGAAAATAACAAAATATGTGATGCATGTCAGTTTGGAAAACAAACAAGAAGTTCCTTTAAATCTAAAAATATTGTTTCAACTTCTAGGCCATTAGAGCTACTTCACATGGACCTTTTTGGACCAACTAGAACCACAAGTCTAGGAGGAAAGAAATATGGTCTTGTGATAGTAGATGATTACTCTAGATTCACTTGGGTAATGTTTTTAGCTCACAAAGATGAGACTTTCTCGATATTCATGAAATTCTTCAAGAAAGTAACAAATGAGAAAAACACTACCATAGTGTCTCTAAGAAGTGATCATGGAACTGAATTTGAAAATCACTTATTTGAAAGTTTTTGCAATGAAAATGGTATTAATCATAATTTTTCAGCACCTAGGACCCCACAACAAAATGGTGTAGTTGAAAGGAAAAATAGGACTCTAGAAGACATGGCCCGTACCATGCTATGTGAAAGTAAACTCCCGAAATACTTTTGGGCGGAAGCTATTAACACAGCATGTTACATCCTAAATAGAGCCTTAATAAGACCTATTTTAAAGAAAACACCTTATGAATTATGGCATGATAGAAAACCCAATATTAAATATTTTCATGCATTTGGTTGTAAATGTTTTATTCATAATAATGGTAAAAACAATTTAGGCAAATTTGATGCTAAATCTGATGAAGGAATATTCTTAGGATATTCAACAACTAGTAAAGCATATAGAGTATTTAACAAGAAAACTTTAGTTGTTGAAGAATCCATTCATGTAGTTTTTGATGAATCTTTAGCATCGTTCTGAAAAGATTGATGATGAGGAAGATACAAACATTTGAAAAGATCTTGAAAAACTTAATATTGATGTATCTTCAGATCATGAACAAGAAGCTAAAGATAATGATTCACCTAAGGATGATGATATTAATACTAATCATAATGATGTAGATCTACCAAGAGATTGGAGATATGCTTATAGTCATCCCTAAGGAATTGATTATAGGTGATCCATCTCAAGGAATAAGAACTAGATCATCTATGAGAAATATTAGTAATCATCTTGCATTTGTATCACAAATTGAACCTAAAACTATTGAAGAAGCTGAAAAAGATAATAATTGGATGTTAGCAATGCAAGAAGAATTAAATCAATTCACTAGAAATAATGTATGGACATTAGTTGAAAGACCTAAAAATCATTCTGTTATAGGATCAAAATGGGTTTTTAGAAATAAACTAGATGAAAATGGCATAGTAATTAGAAACAAAGCTAGATTAGTTGCAAAAGGATATAATCAAGAAGAAGGTATTGATTTTGATGAAACCTTTGCACCTGTAGCTAGATTAGAAGCCATTAGACTATTACTTGCATTTGCATGTCATATGAATTTTAACTTATTTCAAATGGATGTAAAAAGTGCATTTTTAAATGGATTTATAAATGAAGAAGTATATGTAGAACAACCACCAGGTTTTGAAGATCACGAATTTTCAAATCACGTTTTTAAATTGCACAAAGCATTATATGGTTTGAAACAAGCACCTAGAGCTTGGTATGATAGATTAAGTAAATTTTTAATTGAAAATGATTTTACAAGAGGAAATGTTGATAAAACATTGTTTTTGAAAAGAAAAGTAAAGATTTACTTGTAGTTCAAATATATGTTGATGACATTTTTTGGTGCTACTAACAATCTTCTATGTCAAGAGTTTGCTAAGTTAATGCAGGGAGAATTTGAAATGAGCATGATGGGAGAACTCAACTTCTTCCTTGGACTCCAAATCAAACAAAGCAAAGAGGGAATCTTTATCAACCAAACAAAATACACAAGAGAAATCCTAAAGAAGTTTGGTATGGAATCAATTAAACCCCTCGGAACACCAATGAGTCCTTCATGCAAGCTGGACAAAGATGAAGAAGGTAAGAAGGTTGATCAAAATATTATCGAGGTATAATCGGATCCCTACTTTACTTAACTGCAAGTAGACCAGATATAATGTTTGCTGTTTGCTTATGTGCTAGATT